>VWZG01009899.1:644130-731434 GCA_013396735.1 Grallaria varia | reverse complement strand
CCAGCACCACCGATGTGATCCTGTCCCCCGGCGCCACCGATGGGATCCGGGCCCCCAGCACCACCGATGCGATCCTGAATCCCGGCGCCACCGGTGGGATCCGGGCCCCCAGCACCACCGATGCGATCCTGAATCCCGGCGCCACCGGTGGGATCCGGGCCCCCAGCACCACCGATGTGATCCTGACCCCCGGCACCACCAATAGGATCCGGCCCCCCGGCACCACCGATGTGATCCTGACCCCCGGCGCCACCGATGGGATCCGGGCCCCCGGCACCACCGATGCGATCCTGAGTCCCGGCGCCACCGATGGGATCCGGCCCTCCAGCACCAGGGATGTGGTCCGGCCCTCCAGCACCAGGGATGTGATCCGGCCCTCCAGCACCAGGGATGTGATCCGGCCCCCCGGCCCCACTGATGTAATCCTGACCCCCAGCACTGGGCAGCCCCGCGGGAGCGCGGCCGGGGACGCCCGGCAGGGACACGGTGAGTGCCACGGGCTGTCAGTGACCCCGAGACGATGGTTTGTGTTTCAAAACACTTGGAATAGGAAGCACAGAGCTGTAA
The DNA here is from genome assembly GCA_013396735.1 of Grallaria varia. NCBI lineage: Eukaryota > Metazoa > Chordata > Aves > Passeriformes > Formicariidae > Grallaria > Grallaria varia. The sequence goes on along the minus strand of VWZG01009899.1, from coordinate 730,867 downwards.
ACCTGAGCCCAGTTCATGGCACTCAGGCATCTCGTGCTGCACGGACACCCCTGAGGGGCACATTTTCATAAGTCTTTCAATGAGTGGCTTACACCAGTCCATGAGCCCAAATGACAGGAATTATTACTGGCTCCTTTTCCAGATCAGTTTTGGTTATTGTGGAACACAGTGGGGTCACTGGTTTATAGGGGAGGACTCTCAATGCTTTGCCAGTTAGTCTGAATCCTCCTTGGAAGGACCATGGAGAGAGCAACCCTGCAAAGCTCCAGATCAGCAGAACAGAGCCGGGTCACACCTGGGAAACAGTGGTTGTTCCACGGGTTTGCTAAGAGAGCTGTCCCAGGTGTGAGCATTATCCCTCTGTGTCCTGCTCATGTCTCCTCCGTGGTCTGCAGAAACCAGCCACTGCACCTTGCTGGTAGTAAAAAACATTGGCGCCAGCACTGATTATCCCCCAGATGGATGGGTTTAAAGAAAAAAAGGGTGGAGTGGTGGGGTTTTTAGTGCTAAAAAGTGTCTCTAACACAGTTGATTTCCCTTCCCCGCTCCTTACCATACGGGGTTCCCTCCTGTTGGTTTTCCTCTGCCTCAGTCTGGTTCTAACTGCGCCCTCCGTTGTGTTTGTGAGTTTGTGAGTGGGATTGATCCATTGCCACGCCTTCTAAACTGCTTCATAACTAAGAAAGATAAAAACAAACAGTTGCTTTAACTACTTCCTACAGCCAGTCCATGAGGGAGAAAGGTTCATGGAAAACTTCTTTGGGGTGTGAAATCCCACTGGAGTATTTCCCTGATGGATTTTCCTGTGCAACTTCTGTTTTTTCATTAAAGGCCAAGTGAGATTCAGGGCACTTTCAGGGAGTTTGCAGGGGACATGAAGCTGAGTGTAACCCTTTTTTACAATGAGGGTGGGCAGGCCCTGGCACAGATTAGGCAGAGAAGCTGTGGCTGCTCCTGGATCCCTGGAAGTGTCCAAGGCCAGGCTGGATGGGGCTTGGATCAACCTGGGACAGTGGGAGGTGTCCCTGCCATGACAGGAGGTGGCACTGGATGGGCTTTGAGGTCCCTTCCCACCCAAAGCGTTTTGGGATTTTGTGTTTTTTTGTTTTTTTTTTTTTCATAAAAAGCATGTGAAAAAATCATGTTCCTCCCCCTGGCAATGTTTCTCGTCCCCCAACCCAAGCTGTCTCTGTGTGTGTGGTTGTGTTGCAGGGTCCGTCGGCCCACAGGTTGCTCAGGCCCGGCCCGCGGCCCCTCCTGCTGCACAGCCCCCTGTGCTGGAGTCCCCCCAGAAGTTCTTCCTGCGCATAAAGCAGAAACTGCAGCAGCAGCAGCAGCACAAAGGTACTTGGGACTGCTCTGGACAGCACTTCACAACCTTCCTGAGTCATAGAACCAAGGAATTGTGGAGGTTGGAAAAGCCCTCTGAGCCGATGGAGTCCAGCCATCCCCCAGCACTGCCAAGGCCACCACTGCCCCATGTCCCCAAGTGCCACATCCACAGGGCTGTTAAACCCCTCTGGGACAGGGACTCCCCCAAAAGCCCATTCCAGTGCTAAATATCATTAACTTCTTTGTTGTTCCTTTTTTTCTTTTTTTAATAATGTGCAGATCCAACACCTTCTAACCTCATCCAGCAGAACATCCCTCCTTCCACAACTGCACAGAAGCCTTTCGTCAAACCTGCCAGTGCTGGACAGCCAAGGAATGAGCCTCCAGGGGACGAGGACACTGATAAGGATGATGTGGATGTTTTCCTTGTGGAACCAATAGATGCTGATGGTGAAATGTCTGACAATACAGAGACTGGTTTTGGAAATGTAAATTCCACTCCTCCAGAAAATGAGGATTGGGTAAAAGGAAAGCAGGGAAATAGAGAAGCAAAACATACAGAACTTCTTCAGGACAAAAGAGAGTTGCAGTCCAGTAAAAAACAAGATGCTCTGAGAGTGGAAAAGACACTGGAGAGCAATTCCCAAAAGCCCTCACAGTGCTTCTGTAGCATTATGCTGTCTACTCCCACAGTCCGCATCCCGAGGAAGGAGAAGCTGACAGGAGACCCTGAGGTCCCTTTGGATAACCTTCGTGCTGATCAACCTGCTGGCAAAGCAGACAAAGAGGTGGGAGAAATTAATCCTTTAGGGAAAAGCTAAGTTCCTCTGGGCGGCATGTAGCTCATACTTGTGATTTTTCTTGTCAAAAGCAAGGAGCAGTCAGAAAAGAATAAACCATTATTTCATTAGATTTTACTGGTAAATTTTCCCATCAAAAGGATTTCTTTTTTTCTGTACTCCAAGATGTCAAATGTTCAGGTTTGGGGTTTTTGTTTGTGTAAAAGAAGCCCTTTTGTTTTAGTGTGCACAAGCCACAGTGTAGGCTGAAAGGGTTCCATATGTTGGTTCCAGCTCTTGGCTGCCTACTCAAATCCACGGAGAGACCTTTCCCAGCTGTAGGCTGGGAATGAATCTGTTTGTGAATCTGCCCAGCTGATGGAGAGGTAGAAGGCTGAACATCTGGACTCCTGTTGAATCAAGTGGGACCAGAATCTTTTCCTATAAGACCAGTCTGCAGCCTGGCAGTATTCCCACCTTTCCAGATCACTCTCCAGGAAAGCAATGTATTTGGAAGCATCCTGCATCCCTGGGACTCCTTAGGAACTTGGCACCGGCATACTTGCCCAAGGCTCGAGTTTCCCTTGTTCCTGGAAAAATCTGGGATTGCAGTGCCTTCAAGTTAAGCAAGCGAATTGTTTTGTTCTCTCTTACGTGGCCAAGTGTGTTTGATGTGTTTCCTGTATTAAAAAAGCAATTCACCTTCATGATGAGCTGTGATTGAGATACAGGTGTCCTTTAATAGTCAAGACTTGTAGCCAAGTAGAGGATGTTGGGGGAGAAGTTGTTATTGAATCTGAGCACTGAGGAGGTGCTGGCTAGTAAATATGATTTTAAATGCTTTATTTTCTTTTTTTTCTGTAGCAGAAAAGCATCTGCCTGAGCAGCTGGAGAATTAAAGTGATGGATGGTAACACAGCAATTTGTGTGGAAGGAAAGCGGAAGTAAGAACCAGTGTTGTGATTGAAATGCAATGTAGAACAGGCTGCTTTGGTGCAGCCCAGGGCACCAAACACCAAGGGATGGGGTAGTTCTTGAACTGTTTAAAACAATGAAGAGACCTCTTCCTTGATGAGGGCAAGAGCTGGAGTGCCAGCATACAGGAGCTACTGGTTCAATCATTTCAGAGTCCGCTCCTGAGATAATCAGCTGAAGAGGAGTAAATCAAAGTATCAAATAGCTCTGAATAGTTTGGGCTGGAAGGGACCTCAAAGCCCATCCAGTCCCACCACTGCTGTGGGCAGGGACACCTTCCACTAGCCCAGGTTGCTCCAAGCCCTGTCCAGCCTCACACCAGGGGAGCTGCAGTGCTGAGTGGCTGGAGCCCTTCGGTCCCTTCTGCTTCTGCAGCCTCGTGTCAAGGTCATGTTCCCTGTAACGTTTGCAGCAGTGGCATCTTCAGTTTTCTCCTGCCCATGTATCAGACAAGGCCAGAGCTGTTTTTGTTCTAGGCTAGGATAGGAAAACAGCACAGAGCACATCCTGTGTCCCTCAGGAAATATGTATCACTGCCAATCCCTCATGGAATATCAGTGTTCCAGACTGAAAACCACTCTTTTATGAAAAAAAATACTTAATTTTTCTGTTCTTCATGCTCTTTCTTTTCTCAGAGACATGAAACATGTGCTCTGGCACAGCAATGCTATCACAGAGCGCGTGGCGGGCAACCAGGTGAGGACATCCTCGGGCAGTGTGTACGTGCTGCAGGGGAGGATAGACTCAGCTGCCATGAGGAAACAAGGTGAGCTGCTGATACTCAGTGGAACACTGCAGTCTGCTGCAATGGGTGCAGGCCATGTGGAATTTGAAAGGAAATGGAATTTACAGGCAAAGTTAGGCCGGGCTTTATCCTATTGTCCTTGCTCCGTGTGCTCCTCTGTCATGTTCTCTAGTAATGATCTGCATGTTAGTGCTTACAGGCAGCTCTGGGGACACAGAGATCAGCTGTGGCATAGATGGAATAAATAATTAGAATCACAGAATCTCTTGAGCTGGGAGGGACACCCAGGGATCATCCAGTCCAGCTCCTGGCCCTGCCTAGGACACCCCAAAAATCCCACCCTGTCCCGTTGTCCAAACCCTCCTGGAGCTCTGGCAGCCTTGGGGCCGTGCCCACCACCCTCTGGGGGAAGGAGCTTCCCTGAGATCCAACCTGAGCCTGCCCTGGCACAGCTCCAGCTGTTCCCTTGGCATTACCCATAACACAGGTGTGCCCTGGGTGTGTGATCCCAGGTTTTAATGGAACACACCTGCACTCTTTGCTCCTTCAGGACCAAAGATGTGTCTGTGGTGCCCTGGGCATCTCAGTTCCTGGGATGCCTGCTGATAAACACCTGACCTGGCTGCTCAAAGTTTTTATTAGTTCTTCTGCTAAATACTTATATTTGCTTTTATTTTAATATTCTGAGAAGGAGAAGTAACAGCAAGAGGCTTGTGAGCAGAGTGGCTCAAGTGCTGCAGAGGTTTCCTAAGCCTGGGAGTGAATGGACTGTGCTGGGGTGGAACTGGCTGGGTCAGTTCCTCTGATCTTTGGACTCACTATGCTGGTCCTGGATAGTTCTTCTACCCTTAGTGTTTAAAAGTCTTGCTCAGCTGTTGTTAATGCCCCTTCTGTTCCCCTCAGGCTTTCCCTACCGCTTCATCAAACGATTCACGTTTGGGTTTTCCACAAAGTGGAAGGAATATGTCCAGGAGTTTCTCGAGGAAAGGAGGAGGTAATTTCTTTGGAGATTCTGTTTCATTGCAATGTTCTTTTAGGTATTCATTGAGATTTTGCTTTTTAAGAATATTATACCAGAGGAGTGTGAAAGGTTGGAGATGTGTGCTCTGCTGTGCCACTGGGCTTCTGCCCACATGAGGGCTTCCCTCTTACACTGTTAAAAAACAGCTTTTTCAGGTGTTTATTTGTTCTTAAACTCCAAATCGTTAGGAAAGCACAAAAACAAAACAGTGGTGTGGATGAAGATGGTGACTCCGTGGTGGAAGCTGATGTGTTGGAAACTGCAGGAGGCTCAAGGAAGAAACCTGAAACGAGGAACACCACCTATGAAGTATTGCCAGGGAATGATGAAAACACTTGTGAGTGTTCAATAATCATTTGCTTTGGAAAAGACAACTGGGGGTGGATGGAATGGATTGTGGAAAGCCACAACCTATTGAGCCACCTGGTTTTGCTCAGCCTTAGAGAGCAGTCCCAGCCTTGTCATGGACACTGACAGCTTTGGGGTCTAACTCTGACTTCTCTCTGGGATCTCTGTCCAATGGGGCTTTGGCCAAACTCCCTTGTGCTGTTTGTTAATGCTGCAATTGGATTTCCTTGCAAGCACTATAAAAGCTCTTATTTTTTTCTCTCATCACTCCCATTGATTTTGCTCTCATCGTTCACGTTTATTTTTCACTCTCACATCTCTCAATGAGGAGCTGCTCAGTGTGACAGCTTCTTTCCCTGTCCCTCAATGACTTCCACCATATTTATAAACTTCTAAGCACAGTAAAAGTAAAAATTCCCAACAGTAAGGTTTATAATCTGTGAAGATGATTCCTTCAGTCCTGTTATTTCTAATCAGAACACTTTCAAAAGAACAATTGAGGGAGTACATTTCACATTTTCCACGTAGTCTGGTTTAAATATCCCATTGCTCCTCTGCCTGTGGGGTGTGCAAAACTGAATTGTCCATGGAGTGTCGGGCCAAGCCATTTCTTTCCTGTTTTGTCCTTGCAGACACCACCCCCCGGCGCAGCTCCCCCGGCACCGACTCCAGCAGAGTTTACACTCGCAGCGGGCGACTGGTGAAGCCCCCCCTGAGCTTCTGGTGTGGGCAGCGAGCCGTCGTGGATCAGGATCTGAATGTCACCATAGAAGAGGGTGGAGTGGATTACCTGAGCCTGGTAGGAGTCCTTGGCATGTTGGTACTGAAGGCAGGGTGTGCCATGGAATGAGTGCAGCTCTTAGGAGGACCTGAAGAGGAAGGAAATATTGGGAGCATGATAAAAACAATACCAAACAAACAGACAAAATTGCCTCATCTCTGTATTATCAGGTAGTTGTTGTCTGTAAAATGGGGATAATGGGAAATTGATTCTGGAAAAATTATCGGGTTTTTGGAAAGACAAATGTATTAGGCAGGAAGTTGGTGAGGTCTCACCTCAAATCCTGGGTTCTGTTCTGGGCCCCTCAAACAAGAGAGACCCTGAGAGGCCGGAGTGTGTGCAGGGAAGGGAAGGGAGCTGGGAAGGGGCTGGAGCAGCAGGAGCAGCTGAGGGAGCTGGGGGGGGCTCAGCCTGGAGAAAAGGAGATTAAATTAGTTTTAGATTAAATTGTTTTATTTTGAAGATGCTTAGTAGTGAAAAATCCCAAAACAAGACCAGTTCCTTTTCTAAGAAGAATAGACCAAAAGAAGTCACGAAGACAATAAAGGAAATGCCAAAAAGCCAAAGTAAAGGTAAAAACTCTTTTTTCCCGATTTGCAAGTTATTGATGGAATCAGTGGGCTTGTGAGCTGGGTGGTGGAGCAGTTGGGTGGGGTCTATTAATGCAAAGAAGTTATTTAAGTCTTTCAATGATCAATTGCTTTTTCTGTGAAGACTCATCAGAGTAGCATTGATGTGTAGTTTTACAGCTCCAAATATCAACTATATTTGTAAAACAATTCTTTAATTGCACAATTGGAACATGCACATTTCTTTCTGCAGATTGAAATTAAGGGATTAGGATTTTTTTTGAGTTCCCCAATCCAGTGACTGGGGGCTTGGCTTTGCTTTTTAATGGGGATGAAGTAAAAGAAATTAAATGCCTGTGTAGGCATAAAAAAAAGTTTTTAATAAAAATTTGTTGTTAATAAAATTTGGGCAATAATAGAACCCTGAGAACAATGTAAAATATCAAGCAGAAGTTTCTCTCCTAAAGCAGCTGTAATGTTTCCTGCAGAAGGGCTCTTTGGAGCAGGAGTAGAGCTTGTGGGAGGTGCGTGCTCGGTCACTGGTGTTCGTTAAAGTCCCGGACAGCCCTTAACGGCAGCTCCGAGGCTGTAGTTCCCTGGCAGGTAAAGCTCTGGCCGGGGGTTGCAGGTGCCCTGTGCAGTGAGCACAGCCACGGCTCACACTGCACCTGGATCTTACACTGCATCCTCCTTTCCAGGCAAAAACACCCAGAGAGGAGCCAGCTCCACACGGGCATCCGGGTCTGCTGGAAGCAGGGGGGCCCAGCGCTCCCTGCCAGGCAGGGCTGAAAGTGATGCTGCAGCCAGGGGCACGAAAACTAAACCACAGCCTCCTGTCCGCGTGACTGCCTCAGACACCAAAGTGCCAAACAAACACAGCACCAGAATCTCGGGAATGGCAAAGGAAAAGCGAGGAGCAGACTCTGGACAACGGCCTGTGTCTGAGCAGTATTACAAGTATTCCCTACGGTCAGCCAAGCCGCTTTTTCCAGACAAGCATTTCACAGAGGAATCCTCAGACAAAGACGAGGGAGAGGAATCCAGTGAGGATGTCCCACTGCTTATCAAAAGGAAAAATAAATCTCTGTTAAAACCAGAGCCTCAAAACTGGAAGTCTGGGTCTGGCTCTGACTCTAGGAGGTCCCAGGATGATAGGAACAGGGCATCAGGTGAGCCAAGGACAAGAGCAGCTTCCTGGAATGTGCCGGAGAGGCCGAGTCGGCCCAAGTCCAGCGACAGGTCTGGGACCCCCACAGAAGGAAACACATCTTCTGGTGAGTCCAGTGCCTCCCGTGTGCTTGGGAAGGCCACGAGGACATGGAGCAGAATCAACCACCCAAGGTACGAGCTCGATTCTGACACCGAGCCTGAAACCAGCAAGAAGGAACTTCATGTGAAAGACAGGAAGGCAAAAGTACCCGGGAAGAAGCCAAGCAATGGAGCTTCCAGCACTGCCAAGTCTTCAGCAGCCAAAGCAAGAGAATGTGTGAGGGAAAATGGGCAGAAGTCTTTGGAATGTTTCCCCAGGGCAGCTGATGGTTGGTCTGAGAAGGAATTACAGAAGCTTTACAGGCAAGTGGTCACTGCGTGTTCAGAGGGAAAAGTTTCCCTCCGGCATTGGGAGGGTTTGGATGGTCTGGGTTGGGGTTTTCCAGATTCAGACTCTTCCATGTGATTTTCAAGGTTTCCTTTAATTTGGGAAGAAAAGGGAATTAAAACATGAACATTAGTGACATAAAGAGGACAGCTGGGTATTTTCTAAAATAACTGGAGTTGTGTGAGCCTGCAGCAGCCCCTGCCACAGTAACTAGTGTGCAGGGAGAGGGGCACTGAGATGAGGCAAAATTTGGTGAATCTAATTCTCTATTGGTTTTCAAAACCATGTATTTAATCTTGTTAAAAACTCCCTGTGAGTAACGTTGAAAACCACGAGTAAGTAAATAATATGGTAAACGTAGTCCTGTGTATGATATAGACCATACACCATATGTGAGGGGGCAATTTCTGTCCCCAAACTGGAGTGACATATTTAACATGCCATGTTTATGTCAGCAGGTTTGGTAAAGAGGAGATTCACTGCAAGAATGTGTAGTTAATCCATCATCCAAGTACTTAAACCACTGGGCAGTATTTAAGACGCATATTGAGTATAAAATGGCCGTGTTTGGGTTTGTTTCCTTTAGATGAGCAACCTGAGGGGCACGAGGTCAGGTCTCGGGGTGGGGGGACCTGCTGCAAGTGAGGAAGAAAATGATCTTGTAACACACCTGTCAGCTTAAGGTGTTCAAATAAATCTGCCTGTTCTAAAGTGTCTGGAGAAGACACCAGAGGATCCCAGAATGGTTTGGGTTGGAGGGACCTTAAAGCCCATCTTATCCCATCCCCACCATGGGCAGGGACACCTCCCACCAGCCCAGGTTTTCAAGCCCCATCCAACCTGGCCTTGGACACTTGCAGGGATCCAGGGGCAGCCACAGCTTCTCTGGGCAACACCAGAGAAGAGGCCAGAGCCCAGATTCTGGAGCACATGGCCCCGGGCCCTTGGCAGGCAGGGTCTGGGCTGAGGTAGTGCCTCTGCTCTCTTGGCAGGGCCATCGCATCCTTCCCCAAGCACAGGAGCGGCTTCTGGCAGGAGGTGGCCATGGCTGTGGGGTCGCGCTCCGCTGAGGAATGCCATGGGAAATACCTGGAGGAACAACAGGCCAAAGGCTCCAAACCAAAGGCCAAGAAGGCCAAGGCAGGAAAACCTGAGCAGAAAGGTATCGGCATATTCTTTCTGGGGATTTGGGGGTTGTTAAATAATTTTAATTGAGACATTTAGGGGCTGGAACATGTGCAGGGAAGGGAAGGGAGCTGGGAAGGGGCTGGAGCAGCAGGAGGGGCTGAGGGAGCTGGAGGGGCTCAGCCTGGAGAAAAGGAGGCTTAGGGGGGACCTTCTGGCTCTCTGCAACTCCCTGAAGTAAGAGAAATGTTATTTTTAGAGTTTTTTAGTTTTTAGCATGATGGGGGATATCTTGGAAGCCCAGTAGGATAAACTTCAGCTGAGCATTCCCTGAGCCTCACTGAAAGATGCTAAATGTGTGTCTGTGCAAAAGAGCCCTTATTGCTCTCTGAAAGGCAGATGTGAGCACAGTTCTGTCAGAATTGTAATGACCCAGTTGGTGTGGGACATGGCAGTGGCTGTGGGAAGCTTTGGAGTGACCTGCCCCTAAGGATGGAGTAGGGAAATTCCTTTGGAAAGTAAAAATTGTGTAAGGATTCAATGGCTCCCAAAGAAACTGCAGCTTTCCCCAGAGGATGGCCTGAGCTCTACCCTCCATTGTAGTCTGTGACTGTTTTGGTTGTGCAGACAAAGAGTTGGTGATAACTGCCAAGGTGGGGACCCTCAAGAGGAAGCAGCAGATGAGGGAGTTCCTGGAGCACCTGCCCAAGGACAACCACGATGACATTTTCACTGCGACGCCCTTCCAGAACAGGAGAGTCAAGGTAGAGGTGGGAAAACAGCACAGGGGTTGTGTGTGTGTGTTTGTGTGTGTTTATGCTTTCCTGGTGCTGTGGGACCACTCTGGTCTAGTTCCACCAATAAAGTCTTGCAGATCTGGGGGAAGAGGCTTCTTTCCTTGATACGCTGTTGAAATCCTTGCTGTGGAGAAGCATCAGAGGCTCTTGTTTGTTAGGGCTCTGCTTTCACCTGCTACGTGTTAATGGTGAGAATAATTCATCCTCCCCCTGCAGAGAATTTTGGGGGCTATTTCACACTGCATCTTGTGTGCTTGGGCTGGCTCTGTCTCTGCACCTGGGTTCCAGCAGTGGCTCCACTGGTGCTCGGGGGGACTCCTTTGTGGCAGCAGAGCATTCCTGCCCCTGGCACACATCCAGCCATGGCTCACTGCTGGTTGTGGGACGGAGGAATCCCTGGGATTAGGAATTTCCAGGACTAGGAAGAGCAATTGGCTGTGAGGGAATCGATGCTTACATGTGTAAGGCACCATTTATACAGAGATGACACTCTGGGTGGCATATAATTTCAGTCAGTGGTTCCCAAAGGCCCCCTTTTTTCTCCCAAATTCATTCTGCTTAGCTTGTGCTGGACAAAAGAGCCTGGCTTCCTTCTGTAGTGTCCAGTGACACCTCCAGAGAGAAATCCTGTGTATGCAGGAGTAAGGAGTGGATTCCCATTCCCTGAACGAGGCCAGCCCTGCCTTGAGCCCAGACAATCTTCCCATCAGGAATTTCCTGTGCTAAATTCCAGAGCTGACTCCTTTGCTGTGTGAAGAACAATCACCTCTTGTCTGTTCTGAACTTGCATCTCCTGACTTTGTCCTCCTCTCCTCATGGACCCTGTCCTGTCCCTGCTCCCAGTTTCATCTCTCGCCCACCTCGGACCTGCAGTTCTTTGGATCATCTGTGCTGCTCCTCTCTGAACCTTTCCAGTGCTCCTCTCTTCCAAATGGGAGTACCAGGAGTTCCTCGAGTAACCCTCCTTCTGAGTAGTCACGGTCAGCTTTGAGCTTGGAATTTGGATCAGAAGTTACATTGAGGGTGTGGTGGCATCAAAACTGTCAGCCAAGCTCTAGGCAGCACCAGGAGGGGTGTTGGGAGTGAGACAGGGTTGTTTGGCCACTGTGCCTGTCCCTTGTCCCTGCCCTCAAGGCAGCGTGGAGTCACATCCTCAGGAGTGAGGAAGGGATGGAGGGGCTGTTGAGCAGAGGAGAGTCCAGACCGTGTCTGTGTGGGGACAGGGCTCCCCTGGCCCATGTCCCTGATGGCTCTGGGGTGGCTTTGCAGTTGCCAACGCTCCAGGATGACGACGAGGACTTTGCCCTGACGGAGCTCCCGCTCACGCCCAACTCAGCCGTGTTCCCACTGGTGAAAACACCCCAGTGTGAGCACATCAGCCCGGGAATGCTGGCCCCCATCAACAGGTAGGAGCCCGGCTGCCAGCCCTGCCTTCTCCCAGGATCCCTCTGGGACACCAGTTCCCTTCCAGCCCAGCCTCAGTCCACAGTGTGGTCCCTCTGACCCCGCATGCTGGTGGAGCTGCCCAGCCCGGTGTGGCTCCTGGGGATGGCACTGGGGTGGGCCTGGGCCTCACACAGCCTGAGGTCTGACCCTGTTAACCCAGGGCTTCAGGCTCTACTAAACCAGCTGGAATTGTCTGGAAACCTGGGTCAGTGGAGTTCTGGCTGAGGGACAGGAACTCCATGTGGGAAGAGGAGGAAGCCTTGTCTGACCCTTCCATTAGGATTTCCAGCACGTGATCTAACCCAGCTCTAGTGGGCTGTGCTCCCAGAGCAGCCCTTGCCTTTACCTGACCCAGACAGTTTTCCCTGGCTGTGCCCATTCCCTGAGCTGGATGTGATGCCATGGCTGCATCTCGCAGGGTCCCCTCCGTGGGCAGTGACCCAGCCACCTGACCTGCCCCTTTGCACCCCTAGGAAAGATTTTGACAGGCACGTGTTCCGGATGCAGAAGAACACGCAGGGCAGCAGAGGCACCTGGGACAAGGTCAAGAAGAAGTCGGTAATGCCGCTTTCCTCCCACACTGCCCCCTTCCCCCTGAGCCAGGCACAGTTGGGCCTGCAGGAGAAAGAATCCCAGGCTAGAAACCAGGAATCCTCCCCAGCTGCCTCCCAAACCCCTGGGTTTTGTCTCTACTGCTGTGGAGAAAAGTCCCTTTTGTTAGAAAGGAGCTGTTTATTGTCAAGATTTGTAAGTGCTTTGGAATTCTGTGGTCTTTCGATTCCAGTTCCATTGTTCTGAATAGTGGGAAAAAGAAACAATAACCATGGAGTATCCAGAGTTGGAAGGAACCCACAGGGATCCTGGAGCCCAGCCCTAATACTGACCATAACAATGGTCACCTTGTACCCTACTCCCTGGATTTAGGTATTCACTCCTGCACTATCCCAGTTTTTGCAGTTCCTCTGGCTTTTCCACGAAAAGCTGCAATCCCAGGAGCAGAAATATGGCTTGTGCCCCTGGTTCAGAGGGAGCAGTTGTGGCAGCTGAGCAGTTTAGATTGTAGGAGAAGGTAGCACAGTGCTCGAGCGGCTCCATCCCCATGGCCCTGGGCCCAGGCTGAGCCTCTGTCCTCCCCCCAGGCCGGAGCTGTGCTGGGGACACCGGCCTCCCGCAGAGCCAAGCCCAGGCTGGAGAGAAGTGAGTATCCTGCTCCCTGCTCCTTCCCTTCCTTTCATGCCTGCCTTGGCGGGTGCCCACCATCTGGTTCCCATGAGCATCTGCTGTCTGGGCCTTCTCTTCCCCCTCAGACACAAACTGATAGTCCCTGTTTATCTCTGCAGACGGGACCCAGGCCTCGGCCGTGGGGAAGCTCTTCGTGGCTGACACTCCAGACTCGTCTGAGACGGAGCAGGATTCCTATTTTTCTATGTGATGAACTTTGTGGATGTGTTAGTTCTGCACTGCAGTGCCTTGTTCAGGTGTTTGGCCGCCCCTCGGTGAGGGAATGGCTGCAATAACAGGATTGATTTGGAAAACCCTCCCTTGATCTGGTTTTTATGTGTTTTGACCCCATTCCCACCTTGCTGGCAATGTTTGGCTTTTCCCTGTGTACAAAGTGGCACTTGCTTGCCCAGGCTCCTCCTCTCCTGGGAAGGAGAAATACACACAGATAGCAGAGACTGGCAAGGTCTGATTCATTTTAAGATAAAATATCTCCTGGATATGAATGTACAATAAATTCAGGTAAAACCTGGAAGTAACTGAAATTGCTTTTTAACATGCTCGAGGGAGAGTTGGAATTTTTACATTTCCTTAATGTAATAAACAAGATGAGCTTATTTTACTCACGGGTCCATTGGACTTTGTGGGGCAGCAGAATCCATGAGCTGTCCAGCTTGGGGTGGGGCCTGCAAGGCTTCATCCCCTTGTTTTTGAAGGGAATGGTTTGAGTGGGAAGGGACCTTAAATCCCATCCCATTCCCCGCCCCTGTCATGGGCAGGGACACCTCCCACCAGCCCAGGTGGCTCCAAGCCCCATCCAACCTGGCCTTGGGCAGCCACAGCTTCTCTGCCCACCCTGTGCCAGGGCCTGCCCACCCTCCCACTCACCAGTTCCTTCCCAACATCCCATCTATCCCTGCCCTCTGGCAGTGGGAAGCCATTCCCTGTGTCCTGTCCCTCCATGCCTTGTCCCCAGTCCCTCTCCAGCTCTCCTGGAGCCCCTTTAGGCACTGAAAGGGGCTCTCAGGTGTCCCTGAAGCCTTCTCCAGGTGCTCTCCCACTCTCCCCCTCTGGCTGCAGAGCAGAGGGGCTCTTGGAGCATCTCCATGGCCTCTTTGGATTCGCTCCAGCAGCTCCACGTCCCGATGTGAGCCCAGAGCCGGAGCAGGGGGGCCTCCCCTGAGCGGGGTGTGAACGGCTGACCCCGCCTGGCTGTGCCGGACCCGGACCCGGACCCCTCCTGCCCAGGACGGTGATGTCTGTCCCGGCCTCTCCCTGAGCAGAGCCGTCTGCAGGAAGGGATGGGAATAGCGGTCCCGGTCCTTGGCCAGGCAGCCACGGTGTGGCAGCAGAGCCTGTGCGGGCAGTGCCGGGGAAGGACCAGCCGAGCTGTGCAGCCCGGGCAGAGGGAGCACGAGGGGCACCTGAGGCCACCCGGGAATACCACCGGGAACAGGGGAACAGCCCCAGGCCCACCCGGCAACCCACCAGTGTCTTGCGAACAGGGAACATTGGGCAATTCCCTTTTGTCGCAGGAAACACTGGCCTCAATGTTGCTGCCAGGGCCTCCCTTCCCTGCCACCCCAACAAACCTTTGCTTTGCTGAAGTGCTGGAACCATCATTGTAGTTTTTCAAGGGTATTTGGTGACGGTCCCAGCCCCACCCGAGCCTGTGCGCAGGTGTGGGACCCTGTGGACACAGGGCATCCGTGCCTGCTGTAGTTGAAGGGTTTATTTACGCGTGTTCCGGGGAATGCCGGTGGGGTGCAGCGCCGGGCCGTGCGGGGTGCGGCAGCCGCCGGGGGTCGCAGCCGTGGCGCAGGTACCGCTGGATCTCCTCGGCCCGGGCCCGGCTCAGCCGCGCTGCTGCCGCCAGCGCCGAGGCGGAGCTGCAAGAGATGGGCAGGGGTGAGCCACAGCCCCGGGAACGCAGAGCTGCCGGCGGGGCTGGGGGGCTGTGGGGAAACTGGGAATGCCAAGGGACAGAGCAGCTGGGGCAGCGGGAGGGAGGGTGGAAGCAGAGACTGTTGTGCCGGTGCCCTGGGCTGGGACAGGGAAGCTCCTGGGAGCTCTGGCAGGGACTGAAAAGATGTCCCCAAGCGGCCATCCCAGCTGGAAAGGTGCAGGAAGGAGGGCCCTGAGAATCTATCCCACCAGGAAAGGTGATGAAAGGAATTTCGTGAGCAGATCCCACAGCAAAACGTGCACAGAATGAGCTCCCCCAGCAGCCATCCCAGCAGGAAAGCTGCAGGAAGGATATATTCCTCAGGAAAGGTGCAGCAAGGATCTATCTCCCAGAAAGGCTCAGGAGGGCTCTGTGTCCAGGGAAAGCTCAGGAGGGCTCTGTCCCCAGAAAGGCTCAGGAGGGCTCTGTGCCCAGGGAAGGCTCAGGAGGGCTCTGTCCCCAGGGAAGCTGGGGCAGGCTCTGTGCCCAGGGAAGGCTCAGGAGGGCTCTGTGCCCAGGGAAGGCTCAGGAGGGCTCTGTGCCCAGGGAAGCTGGGGCAGGCTCTGTCCCCAGCACAGGCAGCCGCGGGTGTACCTGTTTGCCACAGCCCTGGGGCAGCTGCTGTGGCTCAGCGCCAGGGCCGCAGTGTAGCCGAGGCCAGGCACGCTCAGGTAGAAGCTGAGCAGGGCCCGCTGAGGCCCCTCCAGCGCCGTGGGGACGTGGATGGAGGCCCCTTTCCTGTGCTCCAGCACGGCCAGCTCCTTGAGCAGCACGGCAGTCTCCTCTTGGCAGGAGCTGAAGAGAATCCGGATCCCAGCCTGCACCAACGCTGAGAGCACCCCGTCATAGTACTGAGTCCTCTGGAAAAGCCGGGATATTTCTCCTGCAGAGGGAAAGTACAGGAAGGTTAGTGAGACCTTGGTGCTGAATCCCTGTGAAAATCTAAAGCAGGACAGCTCCAGGATCCCCTGCACTGAGAACTCACAACCAAAACCATGGTGAGGGAAAACAGCCCAGGCTGGACAGGGCTTGGAGCAACCTGGGATAGTGGAAGGTGTCCCTGCCCATACCAAGGGATGGCACGGGATGGGATTTGAGGTCCCTTCCAAATCAAACCATTCTGGGATTCTGTGAAATCAGGAGGGGTTTGGTAAAGCCAGACAACTACAAATGCACATGAACTCTGTTAAATGAGAGACCAGCAGCACTCTGGAATTAGTGTAATGAGAAAAACTGGACAAATATGGAAATGAGTGATACCCTCAGCAGCGGGATAAACAGGCAGCTCAAACACAATCCACTTTCTACAGCCCCCTCAGAGAAACTACATCTCCAGTGACCAATTCCATCCATGGTTCCATATCTAAACCCTCAATAAATAAGATCTGTCATGAAACCAAAGCTGCATCCCCAATTGGATTGCAATGGTGGAGTTTCATGTCCCAGAACACCTGTAATAAAATCAGGGATCTGAGCTCCAGCTCACCTCTGAATCACGTGCAGCAAAACTCCTCATTTACTGTCTAGATGGCCCTGGGAATGGACAGTGGAATCATCTGATTGCACAATCTGGATTAAAACAAGTATCTCTGCATGGGTAAGATTGTGCTTGTTCCTTTATCACAGAATTCCAGACTGGTTTGGGTGGGAAGGGACCTTAAAGCCCATCCAGTGCCACCCCCTGCGATGGGCAGGGACACCCCCACCAGCCCAGGATGCTCCAAGCCCCGTCCCCTTGGACACTTCCAGGGATCCAGGGGCAGCCACAGCTTCTTTGGGCACAAGGGCCTGCCCACCCTCCTAGCCAACAATATCCCACCCAACCCTGCCCTCTGGCAGTGGGAAGCTGTTCCCTTGTCCCTCAGCCCAGCGCTGCCTCCTGGGCACACCCACCTGGCCTGACCCTGTCTGTCTCCACGATCACACAGACCCTGTCGAAGAGGCTCTGCAGGTGCTGGAGCCGCTGGCTCAGCTTGTTCCTGTTCCCAGGGCTCTGCAGCTCTGACTGGAAGGTCCTTTCCACGGCCATGCGGTTGCTGACGACGTAGCCGGAGCAGCGCAGGGAACACACGTGGACGTGCAGCCCGTGCACTGCCCTCAGGGAGGAGATCACCTCTGCTCCAGAGCACACCTCCCTGCTGTCTGCCAGCACACTCAGCGACGGGGCACTGCCAAGCCGAGCTGGGCCTGAGGAGGGCGCTGTGGCAGCAGCACATGCTGGGCCTGAGCTGCTCCCACTGGGGTCCTTCACTGAGCTCTTCACCTGTGAGTGTTGGAGAGCACACATGACTAACAGATCATGGGGGGGTCTGAAATCAAATTAATAAAGTGATAGTATGCAATATTAACACGTTCAGATTGAAACTTTAATCCCCTCTATCAATTTCCCCAGTGAGCAGATCTGATTCCCAGGAGTTTGAAGGACAAAAGCAGCAGCTTTCCCTAACAACTTCAGCAGAACCTGCATCATGTAAAGGACAGAAGTCAGGCTGGGAAGAGTGAGAAATCAGGAATTACAGCTCAGGCTGCACAGGGAGTTAATTTAGGATGGAGATCAGTGTTTTGTAACTACAAACCCAAAGCAGCAGTGGACACTCTCTGCTGTTCCACACAGCCCATATTCCTCCATGACTGTCAGAGCCAAGAGAGAATGCACTCCCCACTTTTCAGTTACCGACTCCTAAAATACTCCAGGACACCTTGGGAGTACAAAAGCTTCTGCCAGCCAAGGGAAGGGAGCTGCTGTAACACAGCACCAGGAATGGCTCTGCTCCTGTGCCACCAGAGGCTGTAGCTTCCCCCGAATCCCTGGAAGTGTCCCAGGCCAGGCTGGACGGGGCTTGGAGCAACCTGGGCTGGTGGAAGGTGTCCCTACCCATGGCAGGGGGTGGGAATGGGGTGAGCCTTAAGGTCCTTCCCACCCAAACCATTCCATGATTCCATGCCTCCAGCTGCTGTGCTAGGACAGCCCTCAACGCAGGCCTGCCACAGGAGTCCTTCCACACAACACGGGGCTGTTTGGACTGCACACTGACCTCACTGGGAGCCTGGGGATGTGCCTTCTCCCAGCCAGAGCCAGGATCAGCAGGGGGGAAAGACGTCCTCCTGATGGGATGCTCTGGGTGGAAATCCAGCATCTCAGACACTGGAGCTTCCAAGCCAAGCAGCACCTCCTCCTTCTCCTTGCCACACTGAGCAGCTGTGGCTGCCCCAGCACCGCTCCTGTGCTCTGCTGAGGGCACCGAGGGCCAGGCCTTGGGTGGCTCTGCATTTCCCTGTTCCACTCTGCAACAGTCTGTTCTCGTGGATTTCTCCTTGCTGACGCCTGTTTCCTCCTCGCTGGAATCACTGAGGACAATAATCCGGGACGGTTTCTTCCTGTGCCCTGGGACAGGCGGGTTCTGCTCCAGCCTGGCCTGGTCCAACCTCCCGCTGCGTCGAGTGAGGTATCGGGTCCTCCTGCCAGAGAAACTCTCGTTGGCGAGGAGATCAAAATTCACACACTCCTCCTCCTCGCTGGGCTCGCTCTGTCTGCAGGGCTCCTCCTCCTCGTCCCCCACACAGAAACTGTCCTCCGCATAAGCTGAGTCTTGCTCTGGAATCTGAGGGGAAAAACAGACCCAGTAAGTTTTGGAACACTGGAACGATTGTGCTGCTCCTCCCCATAAAGGGACTTGGCTCATCCAATCCTCCCCACACACAAATACCAGGGACTGAGGGGCTTCTCACACATGGAATGGTTTGGGTGGGAAAGGACCTTAAAGTGTATCTAGTGCTGTCCCTGCCATGGGCAGGGACACCTTCCACCAGCCCAGGTTGTTCCATGCCCCTTTCAACCTGGCCTGGACAATTCCAAGGATCCAGGGGCAGCCACAGCTTCTCTGCCCACCCTGTGCCAGGGCCTGCCCAGCCTCCCAGCCACCAATTCCTTCCCAATATCCCATCCATCCCTGCCCTCTGGCAGTGGGAAGCCATTCCCTGTGTCCTGTCCCTCTATGCCTTGTCCCCAGTCCCTCTCCAGCTCTCCTGGAGCCCCTTTAGGTACTGGCAGGGGCTCTCAGGTCTCCCTGAAGCCTTCTCTTCTCCAGGCTGAAGTCTCGTGCTAGAACTTGTCATTTCCCAAAAACAGCTGCCAACTACCCCTCAGAGCAGGACCAGAACCTAAATGTGGTCACACACATAGGATTTTCCAAGGACAGAGGTCACCTCACTCCACACCTGGGAGAAAATGGCTGAGCTGTTGAATTCCCGATGCACCATCTTGTACCTGCTGCCCAGGGCTGGACTGCGCACGGACTCCAGGTAAACTCCTTTCATCTCTGTGTCTGAATCAAAACAAGAACACAGAATATGGTATTAGTACAGATACAATATTTCATTCAGTGTTGTTACAGCATGTTTTCCATATTCAGTCATTCCCTTATAGTCTCCGCGAAACCTCTATTTTCCAAAACAAAAGTTTCCAAATCTCCAGACATCTCTGGAAATCCCAAAGCACAGCATAAGGGCTCTAAGATGAAGGAGGGCAGGGACAGATAGGACATTGGGAAGGAATTGGTGGCTGGGAGGGTGGGCAGGCCCTGGCACAGGGTGGGCAGAGAAGCTGTGGCTGCCCCTGGATCCCTGGGAGTGTCCAAGGGCAGGTTGGACAGGGCTTGGAGCCACCTGGGCTGGTGGGAGGTGTCCCTGCCCGTGGCAGGGGGGGGGCCTGGATGAACTCTGAGGTCCCTTTCAACCCACCTATCTGGGATTCTAAATGTACCCAGCTTGCTGTCATGAAAGCTGCTAAGGAATCTCAGAATATCCTGTGCTGGAAGGGACTCAAGGACTATCCAGTCCAACTCCTTGTCCTGCACAGATACCCCAAAAATTTCCCCCTGTCCCTCAGAGTGTTGCCCAAATGCTCCTGGAGCTCTGGCAGCCTTGGGGCCATGCCCACCACCTTCTAGGGGAAGGAGCTTCCCTGAGATCCAACTTGACCCTGACCTGGCACAGCTCCAGCTGTTCCCTCCAGATGCAGAAGGTTTGCCAAGCAGGCAGAGCTCTGGCTGCCATGGCAGGAGCAGCACCTCAGCCCAGGTGAGGAGGTCAGTGTTCATCACGTGCCCCCGGCCATGCCCACCCCAGCCCATCCATGCCCTGTGGATCTGGAATCACACGCAGCTCCTCACCCACCGTTCAGGGCCTGTGTGATGACCCCCTCGTCGTTGAGGAACTGGGCCATGGAGGAGCTGAGCTCGGTCTCGTCGCTGTCGCTCTCGTCCGAGGACAGCCCCTCAGCGCCGTGCTGGGACAGCTCTGCCTCCTCCTGCAGGAACTGCCTGGCTGTGCCCTGGAACAGCACAGCACAGCACACGGGTTGGGAGAGCTCAGCTCTCCCGAGGGCCTGCCAGCCCCTCCTGCACCACCACAGGCACCCAGATCCCACTGCCCTCTTTGCACCTGGACACGAGGGGGCTAAGCTGCCCCAAACCACCAGGTGGCATTATAACTCATAAATCCAGTTTGACTCACTTATTTGCTTTCAAAAAATCTGGTTTGATTTTGAAGTGCTGCATTCCCCCAAACCCAAATCCGGTTTGAACTTCAGTCACAGACCCTGCCCCAGTTTTGGCCTTTTCTGCTCAGGATTTAGGATGAATCGTTTGATAGATTCATCAGATGGTTCAGCTCATTAGAGAGGAAATGCTTGTCTGCCAGGGAAGATGAGGCACTCCACACTCCTGCAGAGCAGGAGACATGATCCTAAATTCCATCAGAACCAGACAACAAAACACTCCCAAGGTCATACATGGAAACAAATTAAGTTAACTCAGGAAGACGTTTTGTCTCATACACTTTATATTAAGATAATTTTTCTTCTACAATTTCAGTTGTAAGACATAAAAACAGCCTCAAAATATTATGTATCTGAATGACTCCAAGCCAATGGTTTGTGTTTCAAACCACTTGGAATAGGAAGCACAGAGCTGTAAACCACCTGAGCCCACTTCATGGAACACTCAGGCATCTTGAGCTGCAGTGACATCCCTGAGGGGCACATTTTCATACATCTTTTAATGATTGGCTTACACCAGTACATGAGCCCAAATGACAGGAATTATTACAGGCTCCTTTTCCAGAACAGTTTTGGTTATTCTGGAACGCACTGGAGCCATCAGTTGACAGGGGAGAAATGCTTTGCCAATTAGTCTGAATCCTCCTTGGAAGGCCCATGGAGAGGGCAAACCCTGCAAAGCTCCAGACTCCAGAAGGCAGCAGAACAGAGCTGGGTCACACCTGGGAAACTATCAGGTACTAGCTTCTTAAAGTATTTATTGGATTCAGTGCCAAGGGCTGTTCTGGTCACAATCTGTGTTGATATAATTCCAGATCTCTCCTGACAGAGCTCCCTGACTGGTGGTGGACTGGTCAGAGTGGTTTTAATGCCTGGGATCTCCAGTGGATCTGGAATTCTGACCCGTCCATCACTATGGCTGTTTGGATAAGGTCATCTGTAAAGGCAAAGCAGAACTTCCTAAGCAGACACACTCTCTCTCTATGACCTTTTTGGTCTCACATTAAAAAAAAAAGTTCAAATCAAACTGAAAAATTGGATTTTAATCCACCTCATTCTTTGTATCCCAGAACATAAAACCCTGATACTGGAGGGAAGTCTTACTAATGAAGATTATTGTTCAAACATGAAAAATATCCAACATAATGTTCCCTGGAGCCCTGATTATGGCAATTTCTGCCTAGTGGAACCAAAGCCACAAATATTTCAGAGCTTTTTACTTACAATGATTCTGGCCCTGCCTCCTCTCCTGTGCTGCAGTGATAGGTTAAAGAGTCAAATACTGAGCTAAGATTGAAGATTTAGGGCTGAGGGACCATCGCTGCCTCCAATGTCCAAAGGTGAGGCCATCAGAGCAGGGGGGAATTCATGATCAGATGTCCCAGTGCTGAAAATAACAACAATCTCTGGACAAGAACCTGAGCTCCCAGAGCTGACTAATCTTTGACTATCTCTCCTTGAAATGTAAATTGTTATTTGGCTTCACAGCTGTGTTACCAGGGTCCTGCAGACTCTGCCAGGAAATGGATGGGAGGTTTAAGATAATCCAGAGTTCCAAGATTTCGGCTCAAATTATTACAATACAATGAATACAATTATTGCAAACCATTGCAATACAATGGTTTGAAATAGCTGAGCCAGAGTCCTACCACCACGGAGCTGCCCAGCTCCATGCCTACATTCCAGCTCCAAACATGACCTTCCATAACCAGGAGAGACATGTGAGGTCACACACCTTGGATGTGAAGCTGCTCCTGACCCTCTGCCTTTTGGCACATGGTGGCTGGTGTTTGTTCCAGGCTGTAGAGCTGCTCCTTTCGGTCCTGCTCCAGTCCTGGTGAAAATCCCCACTGTCATCACTGGACTCTGACTGGGAACAGTGAACACACAGCTCAGTGAGTAGGAGTAAAGGAAGACTGTAACTACAGTCATAAATCACAGACGGCATTGGGTGGGAAGGACCTTAAAGCCCATCCAGTGCCACCCCTGCCATGGGCAGGGACACCTCCCACCAGTCCAGGGTGCTCTAAGCCCCATCCAACCTGCCCTTGGACACTCACATGGCAGGGGTGGGCCTGGGTGGGCTTTAAGGTCCCTTCCCACCCAAACCATTCTGGGATTCTGTGATCTTTGGAGACTTTGGGGAAGAACTGAAGAAGGAAAGCAGGGATGAGTTTCCATTATTCTCCCCCATTTCACCAAGCAATTACTGACCATGGGCAGTGGGCGCCGGCGTTTCCTGACAACAGGACGCTGTGGTGACTCAAAGTCGCTCTCATCCATCCCCTGTAGGAACAGGAACAAACATCATTGCACAGAGGATTGTGTTTTGCTGTTTGAATTGTCATTTTGCTTCTCTTGCCTATTTCTTTTTCTAAGACTCACATCAGGAGACTTCAAAACATTCTTTTTCATCCTGTTTTTTCTCTGGAAAATTATCTCTTCCTCACTCTCACTGCTGGTTCCTGCAGAAAAAAAGAGTAAACAACATTCACTGGGAATTGCAGAGTTCACAACACAATATTGCTATAACTGAGCAATCAAAACTTGCCTCTCTCACAAAAGTACCTCCTAAGGAGAGTATTTATTGATCCACAGGGCAAATATTGTTCTCTTTAGACTTGTTAATCAAAATAGATAATCTCCAGCTGGGATGTACAATAAATCCTGCTTCTCCGGGGAGTCTTGGGGTGGAAGTGATTACCCTGAGCAGCACAGAGATGGAAAAAGGGAGGGGAATCATCAAACCAGGAGCAGAAGCCCTTAAAAGTTGAGTAAGTGTTGCACTTGTGGCAGCATTTTGTGGCACGGATCCCTCTGGGTGCACTGATGAAGCCAAGGAACAGTCAGTGTTTGTGAGCCTGGAGGAGGCCCTGGACATGCTGCAGGGCTGGAGCCCCTCTGCTCTGGAGCCAGGCTGGGAGAGCTGGGGGGGTTCACCTGGAGAAGAGAAGGCTCCAGGGAGACCTGAGAGCCCCTTCCAGTGCCTAAAGGGGCTTCAGGAGAGCTGGAGAGGGACGTGGGATAATGGCCTGGAAGGTGTCCCTGCCCATGGCAGGGGGTGGGACTGGATGAGATTTGGAGTCCCTTCCAACCCAAGCTGCTCTGGGATCCTGTAAGAGAATCCAGGTTTGTGCTGAAGTTGTGATCAGAAAGCTTTAAATACAAGTCAGTTGTCATGTGAGCAAATGGAAAGAAATCCATCAGTAGAGTTTCTGTTCCTCAGGAACAGTGATAGGAAAACATGAAGGCATGGATTCAGGGATCAGAGATTATGAAAGTGCTTTGAAGGCAGCTGCAGCTCACACAGTTACATCTCCCATGGTTTTAGTACTTGTGAGGAGGTGCAGGAGATTTAATTCCAAGTCCTTCCCCCACAGCCATCCCTGCAGTGCAGCCTCCTGGCTCCACCTGGATGCAGGGTGAAGTCTCCCCACCCACCAATTCCAGTATTACAGCCACTATTCTTTTTCCATTCAACCTCTCCACCTTACCCACAAACCCCAGCCGAGGAACCCAAATGTACCGGATCCCGTTTGCTAAACATGAAGGCATTAACAACTGTCCCACCAAAACGCCCACCTGCAGCAGCAGACACGCGGGATCCACGGAGGTTGGTGTCTTCCAGGTTTGTGGCTCTTCCTAAAGGAGAATCCATGGCTGAACTCCCAAAGTTCTGCCCGCATGGGCTTTTATGGACTTCATCCCCAAGAAGCACCTCTGGAGTTTCCTCCCTGGCACTGGAGAAGGCTTTCATAGGAATTCTTTTGATGGCTTTGACCTTCACACCCTTCCTACTTATTGGGGTCGAAAGTGCTGAAGGCAAAGGTTCAGGTGATGCCCTTCCCATACTCCTGCCTCCTGATTTCAGGAAAGGCCCTGCAGCAGGAGCATCCTCTGTCCCTTCCCTGTCATTCATGACCCTCCTCAGGAGTGACAAAGGTGTGGAAACATTCCTCCTCTCAAGACTTCTGCAATCCCGTCCTGGTGAGGTTTCCAGCCTGGAACTCAGGAATATGTTTTCATCCTCGGTGGATTTCCCACCTGCATGATTCCCCGAGGCACTGTTAGGTTTGCTGGGGTTACCAGTATTCCTGTTTTCCTCAGGGATTTCACTGTCACTCTCTTCAATGGAAAACCCCAGGTCAAAGGTAACAGAGAACAGCTCTTGGGAACAGTCATAGAGATCCTCACCCTCCAGGCCCTGCTCGGCCACTCCTGGGATTTCCATGGATTTACTGCTTTGGGGCTGCTCCCTGCAGGTGTTGGTGTTCACACAGGACACCTCTGAGGGAATCCCCCTGGATACCTGCTCTCCATCTGTCCCAATGATGCTCCCACCTGGATCTGACCTGGCTGCAGGCTCCTTGCCTATGGACAACTCGCTGTGCCCAGTGTCATCATCCAGAGGCTCATCCTCAAACAAATGGATACTCTGCTCTCCACCAACAGCCACCTGCTCGTGGTTAATGGCAACTCCCTCTGCATTGTCATGAACAAAATGCTTGTTTGAAGGGTCGTTTGCCACAGTGTGGTTTGTGGCTGGAGTGTTCTTTTGGATTTCAGGGAATTCCTCATTGTCAAACAGGCCATCAAAGCTATCATTCCAGGCATGTTCCTCCTCAACAACAGCAGCCTTGGAAGATGATGCAGTTTTGGACAAACAGGGACTTCTCGGAGCACAGAATTCACTGGGAACTTTTGGTTTGGGATCTTCCAAGAGCAGCAGTGAAGGATCAGCTTCCGAGAATGTGGGGAAGGGGTTGTCCTGCAGCCCCTCTGAGTGACCATCAGGGATAACCTTTGGGATGGCACATATTGTTTCTTCATCCCTTATCATGTTCTCCAAGTCCTCAAGTTCATTCCAGGAGGGAACAGGGGGAGGGGACTGTGACAAAAGCCTCTGCACGTGGGACAGTGTTTGTTCTAAGCCAGGAGGCTCCTGGGATGGTCTCTCGAGTGAATCCACATAGGATTCAGGGAGATAAAACAAGTCTGAGGACACAGGTGATGTCTCGTACCCTGAATCCGCGTGGAGCGTCCCCAGGGACCCTGGAGCTTCATCAGCAGGTTTGTGTCCCTTTGCTGCTGGACTGTCAGGAATGTCAGTGCTGTCACCGCTGTCACACAGGTCAATTACTGCAGTTAAGTCAAATGTCACCTGTAGCTCCTTGTCCCTCTCATCGCCCTGGTAAGGCTGTTCATCCAGAACAATGCTTCTTCCCGAGGGAGAAGCCGAAGGATCCGTGGGCAGCACAGGCACTTCCACACTGAATCCAGGAGGCCTTTGGGGAGCCTTTGGTTTGGCTATTTTAAAGGTAGTAAAGAGTTCCCCCTCGTTATCACTTGTACCAGGAAGGAATGGTTTGATTTTTGATATGTGTGTCACGTCTTTCCTCCAGGATCGTGCTCTCCGATCCCAGGTGGAGCTGGCCATGGAGAGGTGACTTTTCCTCCTTGGAATATTTACATCTTCCACCCGTAAGTGAGGCCGGAGCTGCTGTTCATAGCTGCAGTCTCCCTGGGGACAAAGGGAGTGCAGGATTTACTAGAAATACACAAGGAATGCATGCAGGATCCCCAGCACTTGGGTATTTACTGACATTTAAACTAGTCACTAGGGTTTCCTCCTCCTGAAGAACTTCTCACTTACAGACTCTGAACTGCTTTTTTAACTGTGCCTATTAATCCTCTATTCCAAAGGGAAACAGCTGTTTCAACATACACCTGGAAAATGCACAATGGACTAGGACACCGCTCCCAGTGAGGGAATCACACAAGGACTGCCTGGATGGAAAAGCTGTTTCTTTATTGCCCTTCTCACCCTCTCTTTTAAATTAAGATTTCAAAATTAAGGCATGCAAAGGAGCAACAAGGGCCCAATGGGGTTCTGAAAGCAATGGTTTGAAAAGCTCCTTTGAAGTTCAAACCTGTTTCACTAACAGAAATACAAATAAGGATGCAAGAACTAAACAGAAGGAACAATCATTCTATTATATTTTGGCAGTTCAGTGAGATGAATCCCTGGGCTTCAGAAGCCCTGAAATGAAAGAAGGTCCCTTGGGTGATAAAACAGACTTTTGCAATAAGAGATTACCTGGATTATCTGCTTCTTTTACAATTAACAGTCACCAAAATTTTTATCATTTATCATATACATGTGCATGTGTATACATAGATACACACACGTGTGTCATATTTATTCCTTGGAAGACCAGGAGACTCCCAGACTACACCACTGACTTAGGAAAAACGTTAATTCCCAAACGGTGAAGAATTGCCATGAAAGGGTTAAAAAATGATTTTGATATGGCAGGTTCTAAATAATTAGTTTCCCTCACGCTCAGCCAAAACACAGAATGAAGATACGGAATTGTTTGTATGAAACCCAAGAGCAGCAACAACCAACAGCCAGCATGCCCCGGTCCCATTAACTCCCCAGATGATAACGGGGTTGGATAACAGTGTGTTCAGACCTGCCTAGGAGCAGCTCAGTGTTGCACAACCAGGCAATTACAGCATTTAAGCATCACATACCAGACCTATATTAAATGGATTAAGGATTAATTAGCTGCAAAACTACCAAAAATCATTGACAGAAAAGCAGGTGCTGCTTTTGCCCACCCCACACACTCCTGAGAGTAGAGAGCAGATCAACCTTGGCCCTCTAGTGTTCCGCAACACAAAACAAACCCAACTGCAAACCCCAAACCTACAAACCCAGAATGAATCCAAGCACAAACCCCAAACCTAAAACCAATCAAAAGTATAAACCCCGAATCTACAAACCCAAAACTAATCAAGCTGCCCAGAGAAGCTGTGGCTGCCCCTGGATCCCTGGAAGTGTCCTAAGCTGGGTTGGATGGGGCTTGGAGCAACCTGGGCTGGTGGGAGGTGTCCCAGCCCATGGCAGGGGTGGCACTGGGTGGGCTTTGAGGTCCCTTCCCACCCAACCCCTTGCAGGACTGTGGGATTCTGACACAGAAGGTGGGAGCAGTGAGGCTGTTCTGCTCTGTCCCCCATGGTTTGTTCTGGCCTGGTACACACAGGTCCTGGAGCCTGGCAGTGCCAGTGCGTGCCCGGCCAGCAGCCCAGCAGCCAAATTTAGCATGTAGGACACACTTCAGTAACCTGACTGCAGGCTTACATGGGCTTATGTAACTGCTCCACTTCCACTTGGCCATTCCAAACACTTTCTCCCTCACAAAATACTGTGTCCCAGTGAGCTCAGTTAATACTGACCGAGTGAAAGGGCACATTTATAATTATCACATTTTAGCCTGAATGTGCACAAGTTGTGGAACCTTAAATTACCTGCTCAGCCCCCCTGTAACCCAGTAAGCTCCAGTGTGTACCAGTCACCCTGTAAATAGGTCAGGCAGGAGCAGGAAAACATCTTAGATTATTGGACTAAATCAATGACCCTGATTCAGTTTAAAAAGCGACATCTATTTAAATGTAGAAAATAGAAAGGGAAAGAAACCTTAATATTTTAAAATTTTCATGTTTAATATATAAATCTACATACCTATATGTATCTATAATTATATAGCATTTAAATTTAAGACACCAACTCCCAAAACTGAAATTACCCTCTCTCCTCATAAGCTGCTTTGGGGTGGACATTTTTTAATTGAACGCTCTGCCAAAACCCTGGTGATTTTGCTATTTGGAAATTAAAAGGTAAGTCTGTGGGCAGATACAATGCAGATTTTAACAACTAAAACTTCTCTGACAGCGTGAGTGAAACCACCCAGCATTTCCACCCCCTGGGGTGTCCTGGCCGAGCAGGTGCTGCAGCTCAAACACTCCCAACAATGACCATTCTACCCCACTCCCCAGAAACACTTTTTTAAGGGAATCCTGTCATTCCAGTGGGAAGTGTCCTGCCCATGGAATGTGGTGGTCTTCAAGGCTCCTTCCCACCCAGAGCAGTCCATGACTCCATGAGTTCTGCCTGATCGCCCCCATACTCCCCTCCCCACAAATCCCATTTTCCTGCCATACAAAGGCTCTCCTTCCCAGCCCATTTCCGAACAGGCTGAGCAGTTGGTGCCCCATGACTGCCCCTCCCTCACCTCCCACAGGCCATTATTTATTGGTGCCTTCCAAGCACTGGGTACTGAGCACAGTCACCAATCCCTACCCCATGGCTGCTTCACTTCCAGAAGACACTTCAGGGGAAGAAATACTGTCAAAAACTTTTTTGTGAAGTTGAAGTACATTGTATTAGATGGTCTTTGAAAACATATGCAGCTGAGCAATGGAAGAAGCCTGAGGGGCACAGAGACCCCACCTTCCTTCTCCAAAAGCTGTGATAATTCTGCTCCTGATGGTATCACTGTATTGAGGTATCTACTGACTGTTGCTTTCTGCAGAGGAGGATTTGAGCCAGAGACAACCTACGGGCAATGAGGCCCTTAAAAAAACAGATAAAACTATTTAACTGCCCTTATCTGAACCATTTGTAACTCGGGGGCTCCTGAGAAACTAAGTCCCAGCTGGCTGGAAACACTGTGTTTTCCCCCAGAACACGTCTGGTTCAGAACTCCAAACGCATGGAAAGCCTTTTCAGGTTCAGTGGGATTTCAGGGTCTCCTGGGAACATTTTCCCTGCTGTCAGGGAGTTCAGCTGGAGAATCCTCAAGGCAGCCCAGGACTGATGACAAATGACAGATGATTTCAGTGGCAGTTGTTCCAGGTTCATCCTGCATTTAGAAGAAGTTTCCCAAGGGGTTTTTGGAGTGGAAAACAGAGACTAAACTCTAATGGGAGAATTTGGGATTTCTTTTGTGACTGTGAGTTCGCACTGCCAGCTTTGGATTCAGTCATTCTCCCACTATAAATTAGAACTAATAATCAATAATATTAAGCATTACCTGTCTCCCAGGGAAAACCACAACACTCCACTATTCCCTGTCACTTATCCTCAGAAACTCAGACAAATACCATTCCCATAAAAAGGATTACTCTGCCCTGACCTTGTTTCCAAACAGCACAGTTTAATTTTCAAAAAGTGCTTAAAAGCAATTGAATTATTTTGCGTAAGGACAACCTGATTGGTTCCCTTGTCACACCAAAATCCCCCTGGGAGTAAATCCCCCCATCTGCCCCGTGTGTGCTGCTGGGGAATAAAGCCCACGGGCATTAAAGGCTTTGGCTGCAGCGGATGTGCCTTTTCCAGGGATTGTATCTGGGCTTCCCTTGACTTCTTTATTTTCTTTTCACTGGGCCAACTTCTTCTCTATGTTTTTAAGAGCAGATAAATACAATATAAATTTTTCCCAACCATTTTCACTTTATCTATTTGAAAAACAAGCCTTTAAATTGACTTTTTTAATCTATTATGCAAAACTCAATGGTTTCTTGGACCATTGAATGAGAACAAGCAAAGGAAAGGAAAGCCACACGTTGGTGAATTTCTGAGTGATTTCCTTCTCTAACAGAAAAAATCCCCACTCAAAAACCCCACACAAATATGTTCTGACCTGGCTTGTGTTAAGTTATGACACATCTCTGAATGAAACAATCAGCTGCATCAGAACCTTCCAGATCATGCGGTTATTCATGGGAAGATTCTGTCCCTCAGTAAATAAATAATCAATAGACCTGAGGTTTGAGGGTCACTATCTCGGGTATTTAAGGAAACAGCTTTGACTTTATTGGTCCTTATCCCACTGCTGTTAAGCACCATAAATAAACAGCAGCCAGGTCAGCTGGGGTATATTGAGCCAGGGAATACTTAGAGTAGGACTCTGGATAGACAGCATATCCACACAAACGCTTCAGTCACACAATTCTGGAATGGTGTGGGTTGAAAGGGACCTCAAAGCCCACACAGTGCCACCCCCTGCCATGGGCAGGGACACCTTCCACCAGCCCAGGTGGCTCCAAGCCCTGTCCAACCTGGCCTTGGATACTCCCAGGGATCCAGGGGCAGCCACAGCTTCTCTGCCCACCCTGTGCCAGGGCCTGCCCACCCTCCCAGCCACCAATTCCTTCCCAGTATCCCACCCATCCCTGCCCTCTGGCAGTGGGAAGCCATTCCCTCTGTCTTGTCCCTCCATCCCTTGTCAATGGTCTCTCTCAATGTTTCCTGTTGGCTCTTTCAGGTCCTGGAAGGCCACAATGAAGTCACCCGAAACTCCTCTTTTTCAGCCTGAGCAATCCCAGTTCTCCCTGCTAAACCAATTATTTTTCCATCCGCTTTTCACACAAGACTAACGTATCATGTAGATTTTTTTACAGGCTTTATTCCTGCTTGAGGTAAATGTCCCTGAGGCTGGAGGAATATCCCTTTCTGCTGGTCAGCTGGAATTTCTCCCATGCAGCACAGTCAGGAACGACGCCAGGACATACCCAGGTATAGGAACAAGCCTTGGTAGGTGTGCAGAACTTCAAACACTGCCTACAAATCCCTAGATTCCCTTAAATTTGCTTTTCTTCTGCAGTTTTAACTAATACTTTCTTCTAAGAACAAACACTCGAGGAAAAACACCAGAGTACAGTAGTTCTCATGGCTCCCTGTGGGGCTGGGCTATGTGGCAGAACCAGATATGGAAAAACCTTCCCTAATATTTTTAAGATCCTGATGTGAACAACCTTATCTGCAATAGAGATGTGCTGTCCAGAGGGTCCTCAATGGGATGACAGAGCCCTGAGGACAGGAAAATGAGGGAGCACTGAGGCTGCCCACAGCCAGGATACACAGCAGGACAGGGCCCAACAGGGACAGGATAATTCTCCTCTCTCCATCCTCTGGGTCTCCCCCTTGGCAGAGCTTGGTCTGGTTCTGGGCCCCCAGAACAAGGAACATGTTGGGACTGGACCAAGTCCAGCAGAGGCGGCCAGAAGTGTCACAGGGCTGGAGCACGAGGAGGGTGGGGAGACAAGGGAGCTCTGTTCAGTGCCAGAGGGATCTGCTCCCAGCTGTGTCCGGGGGGGAGCAGAGGAACACCATGCCTGGCTCCCTGGGGCTGCATGGAGGCCAGAGTTCCTGAGCACAGGGAAGGTCTGGGTTGGAAGGGACCTTAAAGTTCCTCCAGTGCCACCCCCGCCATGGACAGGGACACCTCCCAACAGCCCAGGTTGCTCCAAGCCCCATCCAACCTGGCCTTGGACACTTCCAGGGATCCAGGGGCAGCCACAGCTTCTCTGCCCACCCTGTGCCAGGGCCTGCCCACCCTCCCAGCCACCAATTCCTTCCCAATATCCCATCTCTCCCTGTCCTCTGGCAGTGGGAAGCCATTCCCTGTGTCCTGTCCCTCCATGCCTTGTCCCCAGTCCCTCTCCAGCTCTCCTGGAGCTCTTTAGGCACTGGAAGGGACTCTCAGATCTCCCTGGAGCCTTCTCTTCTCCAGGCTGAACAGCCCCTTCTCTTTGGTGAATTCCAGTGGGAACATATCCTGCCTTGGGAAGAGTGTCAGTGCCTTTCAGAGAAGACAAGGATGACTTCAGAAGACGTTAATCAGACTTGCATCAAGAACTCCCTGTCAGTGCTGACAGAGCAGATAAGGGCACGCTGCACGTTCCCTCCTTGTGGGACAACTGCAGTGCAGTTTCAGTGTCCCAGAACCAGGACAGTTTGGTTCACACATGAAGGAAGAGTCCAACAACCCCTGAAGTTTCAAACCCGGGTGTCAGTGCTGGTTCCAGGGGCTGCCCTGTGGGCCTTGTCCCAGGTCCCTGCCAGTGCCTTGTTTTATCCTAGAAGGATCCAGGAGGGCGGAGTGCTGGGTCCTGCTGTAACCACGCATGTTCCAGGGAGGCATTTTTGGCACACCAGGAACATCCTGCCAGGATTCCTCCTCTCACTGGTGAGAGCTCAGCGTCTCCACCTCGGACTAGTTAAGACAGCTCAGACAAAGCTGGCTGGGAGTCAATTCAGATAACGCCTGGAACTCACACTGTGGAGCACCAGGAGCAGTTCAGGGAGCTGGGGGGGCTCAGCCTGGAGAAAAGGAGGCTCAGGGGGAACCTGCTAATTTTTGAGCTATTCCTTTGCCTCCTGACTCTGTTCCCTACTCTGTCCCTCTCCCTGAGCCCTTTCTCTCTGCAGTGTGTCCTTGAGCCTAGCTGGGAAGAGAAGTCAGGAATGTCATTGTTGTGTGAAGGAGAAGCTTATCTGAGCTCAGAAAGTCTGTTTACAGCCCCCCTTTCATGCACTTTCCTAGCAAGGAGAATAACTACAATGCCTCCATTCTCTTCCTTAGATTAGTCCTGTTACTCAGGAAGCTCTGGCAGCTTAGCAACAGATTCTGATGACCTAAAAAACTCCTAAATAGTAAAAGGCAGTATTTGGGGAACACAGAACAGCTCAACTGCAGGGAAAAATGGTGTGGTGACTACTGAAGTCTCCATCCACCTCCACACCCCCTTCCTTGGCTTTCATTCCAAAGGGTATCTGCTATCCATACCAGTTAGCAAACAAAATTCCCATCTCCCAAATGGCTTTTATCCATGTTTGTTTGGCTGCTCTCCTCTTATCCTTTAATTCTTAGGAATAACCAGGTTTTTAGTTAAAGCTTTCACAGAAACAACCCAAAAAGCCTCAGAACAATCCCCTTAAAACATGCATACGTTCCTGCATCACTTTTATGGGATGATTTTGATGTACATACATGATACAAAACTATTTCCAATCCCTATCAGACTCCAGAACAGCTCTGATCTCACTCTTGGTGGATTGGCTGTTTGGCATATATAGTTCTAGTATTTAATGTCATTCCAGAGTAAATTGATACTTGGATCCATAAAAAAACCCCTTGATTTAAGGGATTTTTTTCCTTTGTAGGGAACCACCAACTGTTTTGAAACAACTTCTGTGGAAAAGATTAGGAATCACAGAATACCAGGGGGAGACATTCTGGAACAAGACTAAATACACCTGATTCACGTCACATTTCAGTTCTTCCTTGTAGATTTTGATTATTGTTTTAAATACTCTAATTGTGCATTCAATCCCCGGGCAGGTTTCCAGCCAGCCTTACCTGTTCCTGCCTCAGCTGCTCCATCATTTCCATAACACTGATGAAGTGGTGACACCGCTCCGAGTGGTCAACGAGGAAGGTGGGAAAAGGACGGCTCTGCCAAAGGCTCCACTCACACAAGGAAAGCTCACGAGCTGACCCTGCTTTGTGCCTCTGCAGAGGAAATGAAGGTGGGAAAGGAGGCTGGAATCAAGGAATTGTTCAGCAGAACTAACGTGCACTTCTCTGTCAGGGCTTGAAATGAGGAGAAGTATTTAAACATTATCACAAAGGTGTAAGTCTGGTCTAAAATGAAAACATCAGGAGTAACCTGGGAGAGTAGAAGGGTTGGAATGAGATGGACCTTAAGGTCCCTCCCAACCCAAACCATCCTGGGATTCTATGAATACAGCATCCTGTGTGGGATTCTTAAGAACAGGAACAGAACTTAATGGATACCAAGAGACTTCTTACTGTATTTTCAATTTACAGACCTAACCTCAAAGTCTCATTTCAAATATCTCACTGCTAAATTCTGAACCCTAAAAACCTACAAGTAAATCTCAAAATGCCTTTTTCAACAGACCTCCTTCAAACTCAACTCTATTTTTTATAACATCCTTTAGGCCTCATGTCAAAGGAAATATTCCATTAAACTCACTGGTGTTTCTTCCAGGTTTTCTAAGGTTTCAAACTGAGTCCAAGGCAATACTGGTTCCTGTATTCCATCACTTTCCTTAATCCTGTAGAGTCTGTCCCATGTTTCATACTCCTCAGGTGACAGGGACCAGCTCTCATGAGAGGACATTTGCTTGTGGCCTATTGTGGGAAAAACAAGATCAAGAAGATGTTACCTGCTTTAGGAACAGGGAGACAAAAACCCTTGTGGGATACCAGTCAAAAGAACAAACAGCTTCTCCATGCCATGAGCAGAACCAGCTGCACAGAATGTGATGTCAGGGACAGTCAAACCACTGTGCATGTGTTATATGGACAAATGCGACTGTTAAAGAATCCCACAAAGACACAGGGAGGGAGACAGATACAAATCACTAGCCAGAAAAATGCCAAATCCCTCAAAACAGCCACTGGTGTGAGTGGCAAAGGAATGCCCATGGGATCAGTGCTGAGGATGTGGCTGCTTCCAGGCAGACGTGTATAGCTTGGAGAAAAATAATGAAGTTAATTTACCAGTGTCTCTGCAGACAGGATTTGGGATCAATGTGCAGCCCAGGCTCGACTGGGAATTAGTTCTAGACAAGAGGAATGAGCCTGTCTCCCAATCCTCTCAAGTTCCAGTTGCCAGTCTGTGTCTCACGGGCTGAGACTCAAACCCCGACCCCACAGAGTCCACAGCCCTGCTCGCGTCCTGTTCACAAAAAGCTGAGAAAATGAACCAACACTGAATTTTTTTAAGGACTTCATTAAAAACAATCCCAGAAGTTCAACACCACTATGAAGTATTTTTGACTCAAGTGTAGAAGACGTTACACTCCTTTAGAGGTAACATCCAGTTCAAGGACCTCAGAGAAGAAAGGAAAAAGAGAGAGAACCTGAAAGAAAAGCAAATTAAGAACACTTTTCAAAGAAGCGTAGAGAACCATCAAAGATCTGAGCTGGAAGGGACTCCCAGGGATCATCCAGTCCAACCCCTGGCCCTGTCCAGAACACCTCAACAATCCCCCTCTGTCCCTCAGAGCCTTGTCCAAACGCTCCTGGAGCTCTGGCAGCCCTGGGCAGCCTGTTCCTGATGAACTGTTGCCATCCAGACACATCCAGGGAAACACTGGGAACAATAGATGACTTCAGCTCTCTGTGTTACAGCCCCAGCTCCGTGTGACAAAGACAAGATGAACCTGTGATATCATCAGCACAGGAAACACATGGTGCAACACTACCAAGAAGGCCCCCAAGAGCTGGCAAAATTTGGGAACAGAAGCTTCCCAAAGCTCTGGGCTTCCTGGCTCTGAGCAGAGGAAGGATTTTGACTGTCAAGAACATTTCCTAAGCATTTTCCTGAACAAAAAAAACCAAAAAAACAAACAAAAAAAAAAAATAGGGCCACAGGTAGAAGAAGAACATTCCCATCCTGACAGAATGATAAGGATGTTTGTGTACAGAGCTGGGAATTACCATGTCCTGTGGAATTTAGTCCCTGGCAAAGCCTCCCTCCTTCATGTGAGGCAGCACATGCTCATTTCATGGGTAATTATCTTCTAGAACATTTTATCAGTTACAGACGCAATGTCCTACCAAACACAAACATGTCATTCAAATCATCCTTCTTATTGTCCTGGTTCTTCTCCAGAACCAAAATATTTTCATTTTCCTTGAACTGGGAGCAAGAACTAGTTTGGAGGGGGAGAAGAAAGTGAATTTAGCCTGTAGGCAGCAGGGAATTTGTCAGTTCTCAGAATTCCAGGATCACTGAGGCTGGAAAAGCCTTCCCAGCCCACGAAGCCCACCCTGTGCCCGATGCCCAGCTTGTCCCCCAGCCCAGAGCACTCAGTGCCACGGCCAGTCCTGCCTTGGGCCCCTCCAGGGCTGGGCACTCCAACCCTCCCTGGGCAGCCCCTGCCAATGCCTGACCCTTTCCAGGCAGGAATTCCTCCTGCTGTCCAACCTGACACTCCCATGGCCCAGTCTGAGGCTGTTCCCTCTCCTCCTGTCCTTGTTCCCTGGGAGAATATTGTGTCCCTCTGGGACTGACAGCCAGAACTTAACGAAGAGGTTTTGAAGTGGAAGAATGGTGTAAAACTAAGAGAAATTGAACAAAATTAATATATATTCTCCCAGGGAACAAGTGACAGGACCAGAAGAAAGGGCCTCAAGCCGTGCCAGGGGAGGGTCATGGAAAATCCTTCATGGAAAGGGGGGTCCAGTCCTGGCACAGTTGCCCAGGGCAGGGGTGGATCCCCATCCCTGGAGGGATTTAAAAGCCCTGTGGATGTGGCACTTGGGGACACGGGTCAGTGTCACCAACCTTGGCAGTGCTGGGTTGGACTTGATGGTCTGAGAGGGCTTTTCCAACCTGAATGACTCTGTGGTTCTCTAATACTATTTGACTAGAAGAAACATTATTGAAATTCCTATGCTAATTGTGCCAATGATAGTTCAGTTGCTGTGTACAAGTAATTCTGCCATAGAAAAAACCTGAGGATCATCTGGACCTCAAGAACAAAGGGAAAGTAAGAGCAGAAATAAGAACAGTCCCAGCTTAGTCATTGCTGTCAGTTTTTCCTATTTTCCAGTGTGCAAGGGGGGCACTGAAATACAGAGGAAATGTAAAAATATACACCTTTGTTTTCTTTTCTATATTTACTCTGAATGGCATTAAAATCAGAAGCCGCCCCTTGTTCACACAGTAACGAAGGGGATTCAGCACCAGGCTGGTACTCAGTGACCCACACAGTGTAAGCCTGGCTTGCAGGACTGGCACTGAATCCTGGGAACCTCTGGGAGTCAATCTTGGTCACCAGTGGTGCCTCTGAGCCCTCCACACACTCCGTGTGCTCACCTGAGGAGCTGCTCAGCTTGTTCCCACTAAAGGAACCTGGCAATTCTGGCTCTGCAGCACTGCTCCCTCAGCAGAAACATACTCAGTATTGTCATGTTTATGCCCTCACAGCCTCATTTCCCTTTTCTAGGACAGACAAATGCTCTGAAATGATTATTTTCATTCCATGTTGTGCTCTGATTATTTTCTTGCAGTTGTGTCTGTTTAATCAGACACTGGAATATTAAGTTTCCCAAGGCTTTAAGGAGTTTCAAGAAGTTGCTGTTGGTCTTTGCAGAAAGCACTGACAAAGCACTAGTGCCTGATAATTCCCAGGTACTTATAAAATGTAGGGTTTTTTTTTTCTGTCTTATGACTGTGTTCACTTTCTAGAGCATTTCAGTGCCATGGAACTGCATCAGCTAAAGAGACATTTCTCTTTTTAGATTAGTTTTCCTCCAAGGGTGAGCACAGCTCATGAATATCCTACCCTTCATTTTTCCTTTTCCTCCCATCAAAATCCTCCTGTTCTCAAGCATTTATTTTTGTTTTATTGCCTTTTATGAAACCATAATTCCCAGAGCAGCTGTGGGTGCACCATACCTGGAAGCGTCCAAGGCCAGGTTGGATGGGGCTTGGAGCAACCTGGGCTTGTGGAAAGTGTCCCTGCCCATGGCAGAGCCCTTCCAACCCAGATTATTCTGTGATTAACATTTGCCTCTTCTGTTTGTAGCTGGAGTTCCTGCCCTTCAGAAAGCAATTGGTGGAGGAAGATGAACCAAATGCCTGGTTGGAGGTATGGATGTTTCAAGACAGAGGTGAGGGGATGTGCAGGGAAAGGCTGAGGACCCAAGCAGCAGTGGCAGCAGCGTCCCAGCTGGCAGGAGTGGGTTTACAGAGCCCAGAGCCCTGTGAGGGGCAGCCTGGATGTGCTGTAACACAAACACCATGGCAGCTTATGCAGCACTTAGAGAAACACCATAATCCTCTTACCAGTGACACAGGAAAAGAGAGCAGATTTGTGCTGCAGGGAACTGGATCTTCTCTCTTTGGAAAGCACTCTGGAGTTGCTCTGCTCATATTTCTCAGCAGTAATAAACATTTTATGCACCTTTGGATTGATGCCTTCTGGAACCATCCGTGGGCTGCATTGGTAGAAACGAAGTGCTTTGTTCCCTGAAATAGCTTTGTGGATGCTCCTTTTGTTACACTGGCTTTGGTTGTAAGTCTGGAAAGAGAAGACAAAGAGATAAATCATATTTTGACTGCTTGTTTTGTCCCAGGACTTGATCAAAGCTGAAAGAGCATTTGGGTGTCTTGGGGTTTCTCCTTATTTTCTGTTCCCTCATCAAGGTGCTTTCAGTTTGGGGTTTTTAGCCAGATCAGAGGCAAGCACAGCACAGGGAGAAAAAGGAGCACAGGGGGCCTGGGGAAAGCTCCAACCTGCCATTGATACAGGGGTGATATAAATGAGATTACCTCAGAAACTGAGAAAGGAGGTCAAGAAAAAAAAAGGCATAAGATGCTTTGTTGTCATATGTGCTCTGAGTCCTTTTAATTACACTCCATTTTATTGCGCAACAGAGAAACCAAGACAAGGATGGAGAAAGTAAGGAAAGAACGCAGTGCCCCACTGTGAGACTGTCCTGTGCTCTCCACTGAGCCCCTGTGCCAGGTCACTGCTGGAGACCAGTGCTCTGAGCGTCACAGTGTGGCAGCTCCGACCTGACAGAGACCTTTGTGAGGGAGGACCAGAGGAGATAGACACAGAACAACCCACTCTGAATAGACTGGAAGAGGTCAACAGGAAGCTCTGAGAAACAGCTCCTCAGGCATTCCAGGAGACATCTTTTTAACTCCAGAAAATCTTAGAAAATCCTATAACAATCCTGGGAAAAAAGGTCTTTCTATGGCAAAAGAAATGTGTTACCAAATTCCTTAACAGCATTGTTACTGTGCTGCTGTTCCCCTGCCCTGTTCCCAGTGCCAGCCTGGCCCATGGGAGCTGCAGAGGCCACAAGAGAATCTGTCCCAGTTCCTTCCAGCTCCCAGTCCTGTCAGAGCTGCTGTCCCAGGACACCAGGGAGCCCAAATCCAAGCCCAGCACATCCCAGCACTGGGCCTGGGACATGCACATGGCACAGGA
Organism: Grallaria varia; assembly: GCA_013396735.1. Lineage (NCBI taxonomy): Eukaryota > Metazoa > Chordata > Aves > Passeriformes > Formicariidae > Grallaria > Grallaria varia. The sequence continues at coordinate 692,019 of VWZG01009899.1, read as the reverse complement.
GCTGCCACGAGGGGTAGCTGAGCAGGAGACACGTGGGAGCTGAGGAACCAGCACTGCTGCCACAGGGCCCCTGCCAACCTCACACTGCTGGGCCTCGGCACCCCTGTTCCACTAAAGGGCCTTCAAAAGATCTCTAATGGACTTGAAGTGCTTTGATTTAAAAAACAAACAAACCCCAACTAAACCAAGCATACAAAAAAAAAAAAACCCAAAACACAATCAAACAAAAAACCCCACAACCTCCCTGAGGTTCCCACACATTATGTGGGACCATAACACGACCACTCGTTATTTAGCTGCAAGTTACGTCATGGGGAACAATCTCCACAATAGCAGAACTGGGAGGAGACTCAACCTTAAAAAAATCCAACAACTACTGCAAAAAAAACCCCTCAGCAAAACCAAACAAACCAAGCCAACATTGTTCAGTGATTAAATTTATTGCCTGATCTCAAACTAAAAAAAAAAACCACTAAAAATACCCCCCACAAAAATAAACAAACACCAAAAAAAGAAGCCCCCACTATTCTACCTGAGAAAGGTTCTGCTTCAGAGATTTCTGAGAAAATCTGGAGAACACAGTAATCCAACTACTCAAGTGAAGCTCCAAGGAATTTAAGGGACTATTGTACATCCCACTGCAGAGCAGAACTTTCAGTAGTAACCAACCTCTCTGTAAGTAGCATGAAAAAGTATTTACAAACACTACTCAGGTTTATAATTTTTAACTCTCATACCTTCAAAGCAGCACTTTTGCCCCCCCACCCTTAGGCAGGATCCTTTGCAGTCTCATTTAGAGTTAAATCCCTGCCGCCTACAAATTCAAACCAGAGCTACCACGTCAACTGGAATAAACAAAGTAACACCAAGCCTTGGGAATTTTGGGTTTACAATTGGCTTACAAAGACCTTGAATGTATGAGTCTGCATCCCCTCTCACCCAAGAGGTGGCAGAAGGATGGGCTGTCCTCTCCTGCCCACATCCTGCCCTTTCCCACTGCTTGGATGAGCCCGGGCCGTGCAGGGCCGTGGGATGCAGCTGGCACAGCCACTGGTGGGTTCCCTGGCTCACAGCTGGGATTTCAGTGGTCCGTGGGTTCCCCAGGGGACAGCCTGTACTCAGAGATGATTAACCATGCTCCAGTGAGGGCTGAGGGCCAGGAACTCAGCCAAAGTGGATTTCCACTAAGCTGATCTCCTCAGACCTCACACGCAAGTGCGTGGCCACTAAACACTGCTCTGCGCACAGTGTTGTCACCAGGTCAGAGCCACCGCTCCCAGTGACTCCTCCTGGTGTCCCCCCCCAGCTCCAGCCCACTCTCTACACCCTGTTCTGCACCCATGGCAAAAGCCCTGGATTTCCCAAGTCTCAGTTTATCATTTGATGACATGACAAGCTGGGAGAGATGGGGGTGCTCACCTGGAGAAGAGAAGGCTCTGGGAGACCTGAGAGCCCCTTCCAGAGCCTAAAGGGGCTCCAGGAGAGCTGAAGAGGGACTGGGGACAAGGGATAGAGGGACAGGACACAGAGAATGGCTTCCCACTGCCAGAGGGCAGGGAGAGATGGGATATTGGGAAGGAATTGGTGGCTGGGAGGGTGGGCAGGCCCTGGCACAGGGTGGGCAGAGAAGCTGTGGCTGCTCATGGACCACTGGAAGTGTCCAAGGCCAGGTTGGACGGGACTTTGGAGCAACCTGGGATAGTGGAAGGTGTCCCTGCCCATGCCACAGGTGGCACTGGGTGGGTTTTAAGGTCCCTTCCAACCCAACCCATTCCAAGGATTTGTGATAGTTTCCTGAAACAGACTGAATAAGGAGACTAAGGTCAGACCCCACTGGATTCTGCAGCTCCTCCTGAGGGGCAGTGGATGGGCAATGCCAATCTCTGCTCTTTGTGAGCAGGGACAGCACCCAGAGAACAGCTGGAGCTGTGCCAGGGCAGGGCCAGGTGGGATCTCAAGGAAGGACCTTCCCCCAGAGGGTGGTGGGCACGGCCCAGGCTGCCCAGGGCAGCGGGCATGGCCCCAAGGCTGCCAGAGCTCCAGAAATGTTTGGACAACACTCTGAGGGACAGGGTGGGATATTGTTGAGGTGTCTGTGCAGGGCCAGGAGTTGGACTGGATGGTCCCTGGGTGTCCCTTCCAGCTCAGGATGCCCCGTGCTCCCCCGGTCCCACTCACCCTCTCCTCGCGGCCCTGGGCGAGGATGACGACGATGCGGCCGTGGCGGCGCCGGCCGGTGCGGCCCATGCGCTGCACCAGGCGCACGGGGCTGCGCTGGGCGTCGAAGCACACGATGAGATCCACCTCCCCGATGTCCAGACCCTCCTCCCCCACGCAGGTGGACACCAGGGTGTTGTACCCGCCCTCACGGAACCGCCTCACCACCTGGAGGAACAATTGAAACCAGATTCGCCGCCTCAGCCACAAAGTCCCTGCAGCTTTTCTAGGTTGGAAAAATTAATTAATAATTTAAAATGACAAAATTTAATCTCTCTCAATTTGTCAGCTACTTCCTTGTGATCCAATCCCATGCACAATGTGACCAACATCAGCACTTCAACTCTTTGATTCTAAAATAAAGGAAAAAAAGCACACCTTACTCTGACTCCAATCATGGCATTCTTCTAAAACTCATCTTCCCAACTCTGCAATGAAATATCTTTGGGCTTGTCTTTTTTTTGTAACTTTGCTAGGTCAAAATTTAAGAACAGGTCTTATCTTTCCTACCTACAAGAAAAAAGAATTCCCTAAGCACATATTTGAATATTCTCCCAGATTTTTAACACATAAAAGTCAACAGTTGTTAATAGAATGTAAATATGTAAATCATTTATATATTCTGCTCAGTGAGTGTAATTTTGGATAGTCTGAAAGACACTGAACTCCGTAGGGATTTACTAATATCATTTAAAGTACTGCCACTGCCACACAGGGTGTACTTGTGGAGTCATTTACATAATTAATGCTCTTTCTCACTGCTTCCCGGTACAATCTCCTCTTTCCCGTACCTCCAGCTGCTCCTTTTGGGTGAAGCCTTTGGTGCTCTTCCCTGTGGAGTGTCCCACAAACGTCATGGCCCGGACAGTCGGGCTGAGCCGGGACAGCATCTCTGCAATTTCCTGCACACTGTCCCGGAACGAGGAGAAGATCATCACCCTGGTGTCCCCAGATGGGCTGTCACTCCTGTCCTGCTCTGCTAGATTGCAAAAAGAAGCATGATTTTAATAGAATTACCAATAAAAAAAGATGGGATACCCCACAAATTACACATTCACAGCTCTCATCTCACTCCATGGAAAGAGAAAACATGGAAAATGCTCCAAGACACACCTCCTTGGAACATTCCTCTTTGGAATTTACACCAACATGGTGAGAAAGTCTTACACCTGTGGTACCAGCTCAGGCTGGATGCCAAGTGCCTTGGAATAAAGTTCAAGATTCCATGTTTTTCTGGCCAGGCACTGAACAGGCTGTCTGGGAAAGGATGGAACCACCATCCCTGGAAGTGTCCAAAAGGCCTGTGGATGTGGCACCTGGGGACATGGTGGTGCAGGGTCAGTGGTTGGACTCTATCTTAGACACCAATCGTAGCAATTCTATTACTTTTCCAAACAGAATCCCAGACTGGTTTGGGTTGGAAGGGACCTTAAAGCCCATCCAGTACTACCCCCTGCCATGGGCAGGGACACCTCCTGCTATCCCAGGTTGCTCCAAGCCCTGTCCAGCCTGGCCTGGAACACTTCCAGGGATGTTCCACAGCTTTTCTGGGCAACAAACAGAGGGAAAAGAGCTGGTGCTGTTTCTGATGCGACCAAAGACATAGGGCACGGATACTCTCTTTTTCCATCTCATGTGTAGAAATTTTCAAGGAAAATACTTTGCAGAATTAAGTTTTCCATTTTAAAACTTATACAGGGATGAACACAATAAATTATGACTCCGAATAGTTCAGTAATGCATAACTGGAACAAGGCAGAGTAAGTTTGGGGAGGTTGTTTGCTTGTGGACTTTTTCCCTGGATACACTCCACACTTGCCTGAATTCCCAAAACAAATGCTGAGTCTGTGCCCCGCTGCTCATGTAACGATGTAGGCTTTTTTTTCGGAGCCTTGTGCAGCAGTGATATTTGCATTATGTATGGAATGTTAACAAGCACTCCAGGGTTTTTGACAGACTCATGACCATTCCTGTTTGGAGGAGGGAGGAATCAGGACACCCATTCTCCATTGTTGGGGTCTAGAGCAGAATTTAGGGTGCAACTACTTGTTTATCTGTGTACTTAGAATTTATTTGCAAGAACTGGATCAAGAAGCTGAAACTTCCTAAAACCAGAGGGATCTGAATAATGTCTTCATCCGGATGAAAAGGAATGAAAGACAGGTGAATGTAATTGAGGGTTTGAAACTTTAATTGATGTCTCCAAGTTTGTGATTCCTGGCCTCAGGCTGGATATCCCAACTTTTATCCTTAAGCTCCTTAAAGGTGTTCATCTAACTCTGCAGGAGGCAACGGCAGCAGTGCCCTGAGGGAAGGCTCCAGAACAGACTCTGAGTAGGATAAGCAGGAGACACAGAGGCATCAGGAGTGAGTTTGCTATCACTGTTTCACTCAGCTGTTAGAGCATTTTATATCAAAGTAATAATGAGAACTCCTAGAATGTTTTATCTTAGAGAAATCTTACAGTAAAGTTCTTCTAGAGAGGACTTTTCCACACAGAAGTCACACAAACATACAGATTAGCAAATATCAGGAAATAAATCCAGACGATATCACTTGTTTCCATCCCCAAGCTCTACTGGTCAGACACTTTTGGAGCAACTTACCAGAACACTCCTTTTTCCAGGATTTGAAGTGTTCTATTACGATTTCCTCCAATTTCTTTAATTTTGGATGGCTGTAGATAAATTCCTTTTTCTTTTCCAACACTGGGAAGGAAACAGAGCAGTGAAAGACATAAGTAAACCTGCAACAAGCATGAAGGTTTAGTGACCTTCATTTGCTCCCGCTGTAATCATCCGAGTCAGACACATGAATTCCTGACACTAATTCAAACTGCATCAACCTAAATAAATTAATAAACTGCTGACAGAAGCACATTTGTTAAACCCACGTTTTTGACAAAGGGCTGTTACTTTTGTTACAGTCACACTGGAAAAAACATTTAGTCAAAAAGTAGTATTTTAACCTCGATTTTAAATCAAATTAAAAGCCTCAAACATAGAAAACCTTGTTTGAAAGTAGCTAAAACCATGGAGGGAAGAGAGAGAGTGAGTGAGAGATGGGAAGCCAACCCGGAATAAAGAATAGCAGACAAGTGTAGCATGACTTTTAAACAGGAATACTCTGTCCCTAAGAGACAAATACTGACCTGCTGTATTCTTGTAAACAATTCCACTCTCTGGAGACACAGGAGTGTCTGAGAACATGTCCTGGAGGTGCTGGTAGAGCTTCATGAAGTCCTCGTTACGCGCAAGCTCATTCTTTGTACGGCTTAACCCTTTGGAAAGAGTTGGAATACCTCAGGATTCGATCTGCTTTCCCAAATAAGCTCTATCTCTAACACTGCTAACGTATTTCCAGCAGGGATGAAGGGAATAAAACACAGATTCCATCTGCAGCCTATTTATTCTCTAAGTTGTTTGGTGCAAAACCAGCCATGGAGATGAGGTAAATGAAATGGAAGGAGTGGAATGAAAGGAACAGTGTTTCTGAGGACAACTCACCTTTGGATCCATCCATAATTCCCCAAAGGTAGATGAATAATGACCGGACTCCCATCTGCAGCAGCAGCTCATAACCATGGTATAAACTGATACACAGGGCAAAGTCTCCTTCGATGATGCCCTGATGGATTCCCTGTGAAAGAAAACAGACTCATCACTAAATTAGAAAGTGGCTGAGGAGCAGGAATCACACTGCAGTACCTGACAAAAGCCAGCCTGATATCTGGGAAGCAGAGCCGAAGCCCCAGCTGATGCCCAGTGAGCAGTTTGCGCCTCTCAATCCGTCAGGGAACAGATTTCACAACTATCAATAAAGACAATACTTCTCTACCTCCAAAATGCTCTCCAAAATACCTGTATAATCTCCCAAGATTAGCTCATCTAAACATTGTCACACTCTCACAGATTAACCATCCACCCATCTGGATTTGGCAAAACAAGAAATTTCTGGCACACCTACCCAGGCCATGAAATTGAGGCAGGAAAGTTGCCTTGCTTACTGTAAAGGAGATTTCCCAAGGTTCCTTTTAAGGTACACAGTGTTTTTTTAGGCAATGTCCTTTAAGATTATAATATTTGACCAGTCCATGTCAAGGTACAGAAACACAGGAGCAGGAATGCAGCTTTGAGGGGAAAGTATAAACTTTGCTGTGAGTACAATCCAAGTCCTCAAAACAATTTCACTTGGGAAATTCTTCATCTTTTCCTCAACTTTCCTATATTACCATGAAGAAATGAGGAATGTTTTACAGATTTCAGAGATGATCTTTAAGGTCCCTTCAAACACAAACCATGCTATGATTCCATGATATTTTATTCCAGGGCTAAACCCAGAAATGTACTTAAAATGTCTCGGTAACTACAGATTATTATTTGTTCACCTCTTCAGTGACATAAAACAAAAGACTTACCAGATGTTGTGAGGACGGGTTTTTCCTGTACTGATCTCTTGCCAGGATGACCTGGTACTTGGTGAGGCTGGGAATGTCCCGCCTGGCTAGAACTCCCAATCTGATCAGGCGGCCAGTGAACGCCTCAAGCACCTGCAACCAAAACACAGCACCTGGAACTCAGTTCCCTAAGGATTTGTGCCTCTGTTCCACAGACAAACACCCTCCTGCCTCCAAGGGAACCCTGTATCCACCCAGTAACTGAGAAGGGGAAACACACCGAGATCTGTAATGGTACAAGGACTGACTGAACAGAAAGGGAAGGGAAAGAGATGGACAGCTGGGCCTGGATCTCAGGCTGCAGCTCCCTTTCTCACTGGTCACATGAACTTCAGTGGCATTTTGGGCACAGGAACACCTGTATTTCTCTTTAAGAGGACTAAATCAGGTGAAGGACTGGCCAAGAGGTTAGGAAGTTGTGTGTGGAAGGGATGTGAGTTGGGAGATGCCAGCAGAGAGGAATGAGCACGGGCAGACCAGCCGGCACAGCAGCATGTCCCGTTCCCTTCGGAATCCACACCAAAACATACTTTGTTTTCACACATCACATGTACCTGCTTTCCACCTCGGTGCAATGAGGAGAATAACCTGCACTAATGCATCTTAATCCTGTTTTCCCTCTTTGTTTCCCAGCCTTAGGTGGTCAGGATTTTTCCACAGACTTAGTTTTGCATGAGCGCTAACTCGGCCATAATCGCAGTAATCAGATTGTCCCACAAACACTGTTTACCACCTGTTGGCCCCCTTGGCCACCGGCATCAAAAACATGTCTGTGCACAACAACAGGCTTCTCCAAAGCTCCCAGGCAGTTCTCCATGCCTGCTTCCATGCACACACCGTGCTTCCCAAGTTTTCCAGCTGCTCCAGCACCAGCACAGCTGCCCAGCACTAAGAGGACTATAACGTAACAAATGCCTAATCCCTTTAGCGTCCCTTCAGCCCACTGAAAATCATCCAACTAAACCAATAAAACCAGGCCTAATTCAGCACTCCAACATTGATCCAAGAACGCCCAGAGCTTGTGAGACGAAAAACATAAATGAATCCCAGAATGGTTTCGGTTGGAAGAGACCCTAAAGCTCCTCTCATTCCAATTCCCTGCCATGGACAGGGACACTTTCACATAATCATGGAATACCCTGAGCTGTAAGGGACACACCAGGATCATCCAGTGCAACCCCTGGCCCTGCACAGGCACCCCAACTATCCCACCCTGTCCCTGTCCTGTTGTCCAAATGCCCCTGGAGCTCTGGCAGCCTTGGGGCTGTGCCCACTGCCCTGGGCAGCCTGGGCAGTGCCCACCACCCTCCGCAGGGGGAAGGACCTTTCCCTGAGATCCCACCTGAGCCTGCCCTGGCACAGCTCCAGCCATTCTCTGGGTGCTGTCCCTGCTCACAAAGACATCAGTGCCTTCCATCACCCCAGGTTGCTCCAAGCCCCGTCCAACCTGGCCTTGGACACTTCCAGGGATCCAGGGGCAGCCACAGCTTCTCTGCCCAACCTATGCCAGGGCCTCCCCAACCGTATAGAAAAAAATTTCTTCCTAAAACCTAATCTAAACCTAATCTAAAATTCAAAGAAAAGGAGTGGGAATAATTGCCATCATCAACTACAGCAGCATTAATCCCCCAAAGAATCAGAAATGCAGGAGAACTTTGGAAGGGTGAGGAAAAACTTGTGACAGCACCAGCTGAATGGGGGCAGCATTGTGGTGGGGAATTTCCACGCTGCCCACTCCATGCCTACAGGCCATTCCAAACCAGCACACTGGAGCCCGCAGGATAAGCAGCTTACAGCAGATAAAGGGAAATCATAGAAATGGAGCCAGATTTCTGAGGGCCTTGGTGCATCTTAGGTTGCTCCTCTTCCCTGGGAGGGTGGGCAGGCCCTGGCACAGGGTGGGCAGAGAAGCAGTGGCTGCCCCTGGATCCCTGGAAGTGTCCAAGACCAGGCTGGATGGGGCTCGGAGCAACCTGGGCTGGTGGGAGGTGTCCCTGCCTGCGTCAGGGAGGGGACTGGGTGGGCTTTGAGGTCCCTTCCCACCCAAACCATTCCACAGCTTTACTTTGGGCCTTGGGACAGCTCCTCACCACCCATTCCATGTCCCCTGGGGCACTGGAGTCAGACCAGCCTTGGGCATCCAACACCCACCTGAGGCCACAGGGCTCCCCGGCACTTCCAACTCCATCTCCAGGTTCTCCTGCACCCCCAGGGAACCTCAGTCACAGCCTTGCACAGCTCCCAGGGAAAGCAAAGCAAGACACTCCATCCTGAGGCATTCTTTCTAATTAAGGCTAAGGGATTAATTAGACCAAATAAACCACTAACACCAACAGCAGCCAAACATCAAATGGAAGCTACAATAGTGCCAGGAATTTCTGGAGGCAAGGGGGAAAAAAAGAAATCAAATTATGTTTTCTTAAAATACAGTCAAAAGCATTCACCAAGGGACAGGGAAGGCTCAATGTGGAAGGAATTAATTCCTCATATTCATGAGAACAAATGCAAAGATATGGTTTAGTTTTAACAGTTTAAAATCCAGAACTTTGTGTTTGCTATTGTTCTGTTGTTTTTCGAGCCAGGCTGTACCTGACAGTCCCTCTAACAAGCAGAGACAAGAATGTCTGTGCCAGCTTACAGAAACAGTATCTACAAAATAAACAGAAAAAAACCACTATTCAAGGAATAACTCTGCTTTTTGTTGGATGGATACCACTGGAACAGCTCACTGCCCTCCCAACAAACCCTAAATAGTTGGACATGAGGATGCTTGAAATGGTAAAGATAAAACTTAAACTATGCCTCAAGTAGTGGAAATGGCATCAGCCTGAACACAAATGTTCCTCTAGAAAAGCAATTAACGTTTCCATTAAAGAGTAATGCCCACTAAGTATAATAGTTCAGCACTGGTTTATTATTTCCTATGCTTGTTGCAGAGCTGTTTTTTGAAAAGAAATTTTCATTACATGTACTTTTGTGTTTCATCCCTTGACCTAGTTTATAAGGTATAAGAAAATGATATTGTCCCTGTTTGCTCAATGTACACCCCTGTCTGATTTAATCACCTTCTGCAAAAAAAACCCAGGCCGACTGTTATGAAAGACAGCGGGATCCAGTCACCTGGAGCTTCAAAACTAACAGGGAACAGTAAACATAACCTACTTAGGAGAGACACAGGAACAGGCTCTGCTCAGCCAGTGCATTTATCTTGCCTCCATACCTTTATTTTTAATTAAAAAGATAATACTTCTGAAAAAGTCCCTTCAATCTTTCCAAAACATTGCAGTGTCATGTTCCCCATTTCACAAACAGAGCCGCACAATTAATTTCAATTAATTGCTCAGGAGGACTCATGGCTTTCTGCAGATCACTGAGTGGAGCCCGGAGAGCTGACAGATTTACAGCCAGCACATAAACGACAACCGACAGACTTATCCCACCCTGCACTCACCTTGCCAAGAACACTAAGACCTTTTATGTTCTGAGGTATCTCCCACAGCAAACCACAATGAGTTCTCGGAGCTTGTACCCAAGATGAGCTTAGAACCTGTTTTTGAAGCTGAGGACTTGTGTTACAAGACAAAGAACTGATACTGTGCCAGCTACACTTTCACAAAAAATTGCTTTAAATATGTTTTCTGTTGGCACAGAAAAACCCAAAGGCTCTAAACTAATGCCCTAGCCTAATGATTTTAGTGCAGATTTGAAGGGTTCTTTACCAAAGCAAAACACACACAAATACCTGGTTCTGTGGCACTTCTTCCTGAGCAGAGAAGGAGGGGTTGGGAGAAAAAAGCCACTAAGCAGGTTGTACCTTCACAGACGCAGGACCCCAAAGGTCCACAGCACTCCCAGTCTCCACTGACAGACCCAGCTGGGTTTTACACACCACACTGCATTTAAACAGAGGGACCCCTCCATCCCCTTCCCCTGCTCTCCCAACTTCCACAGCCCTAGCATTTTCCATGACCAATAAGGACTTCCAGAATGGTTTGGGTTGGAAGGGACCTTAAAGCTGGTCCAGCCCCAACCCCTGCCATGGGCAGGGACACCTTCCACTAGCCCAGGTTGCTCCAAGCCCCATCCAACGTGGCCTGAACACTTCCACGGAGTCCTTCCCAAAGTGCTGGGGCAGGTGCTGAACTGGTGCAAAGGAAATGAGCCCACACTGCGTCCATGAGATCCCATCACACCCACAGCTGTGTGGGAATATTAACATACCCCCAGCACACTGGTCTGTCTTTACAGGATCACTCGGTCCAGGAGCAGGGAAGCAACACAAGCAGCTCCAGAACAAAAGCAGAGTCTTGTTGTGGCCATGCACCACAGGGACATCACAGTGCTCCTGCTCTGCTCCACATTTTCGAGGAAGAGAGTGAAGGAAGACACAACAGGGCAACTGGAGGCTTCTCCCAGCTCTGCCCCACCACCCCAGCCGGAGAGCCAGCTCAGAAGTGTATTCATGCCGAGGACCCCAACACAGGTGTATCCATGCCATCCTAAGGGAGGGCACAGGGATCCTGCAGGAAGGCATGAAAGCAACCAGGGCCTTGCACTGCTCCAGGGATGGTCAGATGATGATCCAGAGCATTCAGTGCCTTGTTTCAGGACTGAAACTAGGAAGGTTTGGGTTCACAAAGTGTAATGCATCAAGGAGTGCCCGTGCAGTGACCCAACATTCCCAAAAGTAACTTCCAGAAGGAAGTCCCAGGAACAAACTGTGTTTAGTCTGTCAGCTGAGGAAGGCTTTGGAGCTCTGACTAGAGCTCAGTTTTAGTTATTCTTCCTGTAAAACTTCAGAGTCGTGACAAACAAACTGTAACCGAGGGAGAAAGGTGCTGTTTTGTTCAAGCTTCCTACTGAGACTTCTCACCTCGCCAGTAACTAAAGGAGAACAACAGGGACACAGCAGGACACAGCGATTCTAAGCTGACCTTGTCATTCTCCAAACCCAAATACTGACCAGCCCAGTAATGACATTGGCATTGCTCAAAGTTTTGTTCTAAATTCATATTAACACACTCAGACCCTTCACAGTCTCACAGGGGCACAGTACACACTGAATATTCCCTGAAAGCTGGGATCCATCAAAAACATCCAACACTTCGTCCTCTTCTAACATCTGAGTTTTCTCTTGTTGCAGCATTTTTCAGTTCTTAAAGGTTATAAAGAAGATCTACAGTTTTTATTTTTCAGCTAATTTCACCAAGAATAATTTTACTCTGTCACCTAAGGAGTTATAAGAAAAAAAGTGGCTTTTCTACATCAACCTGCCATTCAGTAAGAGTGACTGCCAACCCTTTGCCTTTGGGACAGAATGGAGCATTCCACTGAGGATGTTTCAAATCCTTAATTTTTAAGGCAGAATATTAGCTTCTCTGTTATATTCAGAGCTATAACCGCCAAGAAAGCACCAAGAACACAGCACTACTAAAACCGTGCTATCTCAAGACCAGCTGTTTATTAGCCAGCAGTCATACACTAAATAAACAAATTTGGGGAAACAACAAAAATACAGCAAAAACCAGCCTTGTTCACTTCCAGTAATGAGTTACTCTGTTATCTGAGCAGTGTCCAAACACGACACATCTTCAATACTCCATCAAATGCAGTAATTGTCAAAATCAAAGACAAATCAAATATGGAGCAATTTGTATGGATGGATCTTTAAAACAGGATTTTAAACTCCTCTCAGCCTCTTTCTCACAGTCAATGCTCTGGGGCGTTTCCCACAAATAAAGAAATTTGTGAAAATTTCTGAGATTTTAAACACTTTCCTGTGATTTTAAACAATTTCTCTGGTTATTTTTTTCATTTTCTTTTCTTCTCTCTTCTCCAGCAATGATGCCTAACTATCCTCTAAACAGAAATAACTTCCTTTAAGCAACTAATTTTCATCATTATAACTCAAACAAAAGAGTTGGGACTGTTTTCCACAAGCAAGTGCCAGAATTATTTCTGCAGGACAGGCAGAGGAAGACCCTCCACACATTGCCTCACAAAGTCACCTCTTCTCAGCAATAACAGTTTCCTGGAAGAAATCTCCAAGAGCCAGGGTGCCCTCACTTGGTAGGAACAACCCAGCTTCCAGAACTGCGTGGAAAATTCCTCACCCACACCACGGAGCTGTGTGCCATGGAAGGTACCTGTGCGTGGCTGGGCTCCTACTGTGCTCCCCTCGGGTCCCTGCCCACAGCAGCTGCTCCCCATGGGAAGCTCAGCGGGCTCTCTGGACGAGGGGCTGGCACTGGCAGAGCCCCCTCTGAGCATAGCCAGTGAACCCTGTGGCTCTGCACCGTGGGCAGCTGACCATGAAATCACATCAGCACACAGCCAGCCACTCGAACACGCCGCAAACCCAACCTTCCTCAGGGATTTGCCTTCCCAGTGGATTCCAGCTCAGCCTGCCATGCTGATTCACCACCCCCAACCAAGAGGCAAACAACCCCACGGTGGGACTGGGCTACACTTCCTGCAACCACTGCTCTGCAAAACCCCTCACCCAGGACATTCCCACTGGCAGCTGTTCCTCCATTTGCAAATTCCCAAAGGAGCACTTCATAGGAACAGCAGGATTGCGGTCTGTGCTGTCAGGAGCACAGTCAGGACTTGCAGTTCTTGCTTCTGAGGCAATTCATGGCTCATTGTAACACCAAGCTCAGCTCCTGGGGTGGGGTAACCAAAGCTGAGCCTGGGAGAAAAGTACTGACCAGAAACTGGGGAAGAAAGTGGGGGTTGCAGATTAAGCATCACATCACAGAGTCAAACAGTCACATCTCTAACCTCTGTCTTTCCTGTAAGCACCAACAGAGCATGGGAGAGGAGCGATTCCTGTTATTCTAAAACCCTAAATAACCCAAGATGCCCCCTTCCTGCCAGCACAAAAAGGGCCACAACACTCATTTCACGTTAAATTTGGAATGAAAGGCAAGTACACATAGAACCATATGCTCCACACAGACTCCTGATTGAAACCCAGCTCCTGCTTTAATTGCCATAACCACCCCAGAGCAGGGCTGCTCATCCCCCTCGCTCTCACAAAGGCTTCTCTCAGCAAGGGCAACACTATGCAGCTGAAAACTTCCAAAGCTGGACTTCAGTAACAAAATATCCTGTGGCTTTTGCACTCCAACTGGAATCACTTTGGAAAGACCTCGCAGACCTCCTGAATAAAATGAAAGATGTGTCTTTAAAGCGAGGCTTGAAAGCAGTAAAATAAAGTCATAATAAAGAAGGACACACACGACATGAAGAGCAGTGGGGAAACCAAATGATGAAGAGTAGGAAAGAGGGAACGAGTGAAAACACATGGATAACACAAACTCGTCTAAGTTCTGCACTGCTCGGAGCCTACAGCATAGGGGGACTGCCGAGGAAAGCGGCGCTGGTTGCGCGCAGGGACCGGGCGCGCACCCATCGCTCCATCCCCGTATCCATCCACCCATCCCTCCCTCCCTCCATGCCCCCCCGGCGGGCCCTGCCCCGGCGCTGGGCGGGCAGAGGCGGGTCCCCCCCGCCCCCAAATCCCTGGGCAGGGCGATGGCCCGATAAAGCCGGGGCCGGCTGGCAGCGGTGCCATCCCGCGGCGATGGAGACGGGCGGGTGCCGCATGGGCGGCGCGGGGCCGGGCGCGCCCGCGGCCATCACGCTGGAGGAGCTGGACGGGCTGGAGGAGAGCCCCGACTCGGCGTACCACAGCCACGGCAGCTCCCTGGAGGAGGAGGCGGCCGAGCGCATGGACGACGAGGAGCAGGAGCGGCTGCTGAGCTACTGGCAGAGCGTGGGCCGGGGGCACCAGGTGGACGTGCCCCGCGGTAAGGCCGGCTAAGCCGCTTACGGGCTGCGGGGCGCAGGGAGGGGGGTGCGGGCCGCTCCCGGCACCGGGATGCGGGACAGCCCCTCGGCACGGAGCTGTCCCGGGTCTCCGGGCACGGCTGACCCTGCTCAACGGGCTGGGAACGCAGGAGACAGCACAGGGCATGGCAATAACACCCACTAAAGTTCTGTCTCCCTGGGACACCCAAAGGCTGCGTCTAAAAGAGCCGCAGCTTCGCACGGGGCGATGCAGAGGTTTCTGTAACTTAGAGAAGCAGCTGCAGCAGCACCGGGGGGACCTTTTCATAATAAACAGGAGCAGTGCAAGTTTTCAGTCATCATTTAATATTAAACTGGCTAGCTGCAAAAGTATTCTCCTCCAGAATACCTCCTGTACCCATCAAAAAGGTCAGTTCTTTAAAGAAGGATGATTGCATTTAAAGACAGCACAGAGTAAACAAGTAAAAGGCTGAACTTTCCTCTTTGACAGTGAGTTTCTCAGGCTTATCTTCGTCAGAAATCACTTATTTTCAACTTTAAAAAAAAGATGGGAGAATCCAAAAGACTCTAATGAGTCAGGTAACTCAAAACAAGCAGCACAGAGCCACTGCAAACTCAGCTCAACCAGAAACTGTAACAGAGATTGGTACCATCTCCGCCCTCCAGGTAACTCACCTCCCCTGAGGAGGGAACCAATAAAACCTTGAGCAGCACACTGCACTAGACACCACCAAAATGAAATTACTTTCTTTAAAAACTCTTTCTATATTCCAATGCAGCAAAGAGACTCCAAGCTCCTTTTCAAGTCATAACTTGAAGTCTCAACTTTGAAACGTTTTGACAATGAGCACTAACATGCTAAAAGAAGGGTAAGATCAGCCTGAACAGAGGTTCTCTGCCCTGCCTTCTTCTCAGTGCCATCCCATAGTTTCAATACCCACTCCAGCAGCCTCGGGTCTGTGCCTGGAATCCAAAGGCATCATTATCAGCACATCAAATCTGCAGGGCACGAGAGAGGGGGAGAGGAAGGGGCTCCCCATTGAACATGCCTGAGTGCAGCCAGGACACTGGATGCCAAGGGGCTCCTTTAGAGTAGCTCAGAGCAGCAGAAAACTGAACTCCTTTCTACAAAGGACCTGGGTGTTCTGATACATAGTAAAACCCAGCACTGAAATTCCTAAGGCTCCTTAGGCAGGACACAAAGCCTGGGAGCATGTCAAAAGTACCATTAGACCACGTTTTAGTTACTGTGTTATTATAGGTTTGCTCTGTGACACAAAGTGTATGTTACAAAAAATGATTTAGAATAACAGATCATCTTTCTTCAAGTCCCATCCAGGGCCGTGTGGAGGCAATGGAGGTGAATTCCTGGGAGGAGAAATCCCCCTGTCACTGGGAGAGGCAACCTCTCTTGGCTCTCTGCTCTTTGTGAGCAGGGACAGCACCCAGGGAAGGGCTGGAGCTGTGCCAGGGCAGGGTCAGGTGGGATCTCAGGGAAAGGTCCTTCCCCCAGAGGGTGGTGGGCACTGCCCAGGCTGCCCAGGGCAGTGGGCACAGCCCCAAGGCTGCCAGAGCTCCAGGAGCCTTTGGACAACGGGACAGGGACAGGTTGGGATTGTTGGAGTGTCTGTGCAGAGCCAGGGATTGGACTGGGTGATCCCTGTGGGTCACTGAAGTCATGACTTCAGAAAATACACCTTTCCTTGTCCCACTGCTCCCAGACAGGCTGGTCCTGTGCAGGCAGGGCACTCCAGACCTGGTCAACAGGAGGCATGGATTCACAAAATGAAGGACAAAACTCCCAAAAGGACTTCAATTAGTTGTAATCCCTATTCTGTGCATTAATATGGAAGAAAAAACACAAATCCCCCATTTATTAATAAACTGATCTAAAAATACAGTTAACTTTTCTAGAGTCCTAAAATGTTTCCTAATTCTTGGAAAATTCATTGCTGAAGGTTAAGGTACTTTTACTTTTTCCTCAACCACCAAAGAGATCAATTTTATATCTCATTCATTAGTTGCATTTTAAATGTTTCTCAATTACATGTTTTTAAAAAGTGTTTAAACTTAACTATAATGTAGCTCCCTCACCTTTATGTTTTTCCTGCCCTTTGTTTAAGGACTTTTACTGTTCCAAATAGTCTTAAAGCTAAAGCCCTGCACTGGATGCCCAGAGATGGAGGTTTGATTCCCAGCTCAGCTACAGATTTACGAAGTGACCTCAGCCAAGTTAATTCTCCTGCATCTTAACTCTCCTCTTCCCTGAAACATGGATAATACTCTCTTCCCCCATCATCCTGCCTTTTCTACTTAAGATCCTGAGGCACTTAAAACACCCAAGAAAAGAGGTCCTCCAGTTCGAACTCGTCCTTTTTCCTGTGTGTCCAACACACCATGAGGCAGCAGAAATTCACACCCAGGCTTTCAAACACTGCACAGAAAACTGAATTCCTAATCCTCCACCAGAATACACAAATGCCTTTATCACTTCAGCTTTGGAAGGCAAGGGACCAACTCTTCTGGAAGAGAGGCTTCCCATTCCTAAGACTAACCTTATATCCACAGTTTCCAAGCCTCTGAGTCTGGGATCAACTCCTAAGCAGAATCCATTTATGAACTTCAGCCAGAATTGATGCCAGGGCAACCATAGTTACAAATACAGTAATCCAATCATACTGAAATGACAGAACTGTAGAACACAAGTTCTAGAAAATGCCATTATTATTTAAGAAAGTATCATATATCTGCTCCTTTAATCCATTTGAGCTGGGCTGCAAACAGCAACAACAAAGGCCTTGCACTCAACATATGTCCTGACTAATAATGCACTCAAATAGAGAGATATCAAATAGATGCATTTTACTTTTTTTAAGAACTATTGAGAAAATATCTCTTACCTATATATAAACAGATAGATACAAAAAGTAAATAGAGAAGTATCAAACTCTAAAGTAAAATCTTAGACATTAAACATCTTTTGGAAATGAGTTCCCTCAGCAGTATCTCCCTGGGCCTGTGAACAGGAGTCAACCCAATCTACTTCCTGTGGATACACAGGAATCCAGCCCCAAGGGAGCTGCTAGAACTGGGAATGTCATCTGCACAGAGACAGAAAACCAGGCACTTCCAAAAGCTTTCCATGGACACTTGGGGAATTGAAGATATAAGTGGGAAAGGGAAACCTGTTTCTAAGGGTAGAGAGGCAGAAGCCAGGGAATCTTTCCTAAATTTTTTCCCTTCCCAGTGAAGAGCAAACTAAACTAGTTCCAAAGTCCCCAAAGCTTAACTAAGAGAAGGAATCAACACATTTCAGTCTTACTTTGGCATCTCCAAGTCTCAAGTGGGAACGGTGTCCTTGTGTTGCAGACATGGCAGAGCCAATCCAGCAGCTAACCAGGAATAACAGCCCCCAGGAGAGACAGACCATCCCGTTCACCCTGATCCAGCGCAAGGAAAAGGTACTGCTGCCCTGTCCAGCTGAGCTGGAACAGGGCCTTAGGCATTCCTGCCTTGCTTCAGGAATGGGGCTCCTTAGAAAATTCTTTGAACTGTTTAGGGTTTGTAACATCCCAAGTGCAAAGCATTGTAACTGTGGGATCTCACCCCTTCAACAAGTGTGAATTCCCTGTTTGGTGAGGCAGAAACTATCAGGAAAGTCAGATGATAGCCAAGGATTACAGCCTTTGTGACATTTTATAATTAATTGAACACCTCAGATTCTGACATTTGAAATAAAACGCCCATTTTTCTTCATTTAAATTGGTGCATTTGCCTCTTTACACAGTTGAGTTAAATAAAACCTTAGCAAAGAGTATTTGAAAGAGATTAATATCTGAATTTAAAGCCAAGTGTGTACTTTTGTATCACAGATCATTACCAAATAGAGGAACAATTTGCAAACCCATCCAAATCCCTAATAAAAAACTGAAATGGATGGAAGCAAATTGCTTCCAGCTCAGGAAATGTGCAAACAAGTGTCTAACTTTTAACTCAACTAACCAAAAAAGCCTTTCCTAACCATCTATGAAAACTTTTCATCAAATTTCTTTTAAACACTGACTCACATTTATAAATATCGTAACTGGAGTGTATTTCACCTGAACAGTTTGGGATTCCCAACTGTTTATGTTGTAATTAAAAGCAATTTCTCAGTACTACAGTAACAACTGCAGCTAAAAGAATAAGGTTATTCAGTGTCAATTGCAAATAAATGTTTGATACTGGCAATCCAAAAGATGACAGTTCCTTATTTTAAAGGAGAACTACCTAGAAATAAGCAGTGGTCCAAGATCAGCAGCATATTCCTGGTTGGTTTATGGGAGGAAAGAAGGTAATTCATGCCCCTTTCAAGATCATGTCACTGACAATTGAAAAAAGATGCAGTTACTCTTGTGTGCAAGGTGTGTTTGTTTGTGTGGGGGTTTTAGCTGCTGAAATTAACCTCTGAATTCTTCTCTGCGCTTGCAGCTGGGAGACCTGCTCTACGAAAAACGGCAGTATGGGAAGGCCAAGTGGGCCTGTATAAAAATGAAAGAGAAACAGTATGAGCAGAGCATCTGCCTGGGCTTCATGAAACTCATGAGGTACATCTGTGAGCAGAATTCTTCAGGTAATTGGCACCACAGTCCAACCCTGGAGTTAGAACTGTGTATTTCTCCACTAGCACCTCCTAACTGGGGAGATGCTTTTATTATCTTTTCCCAAATCCACCACGCTGGCTATAGAGACAATTTTCCATAACACAGCCTTTCCAGAAGAATCACAGAATTCCAGAATAGTTTGGAAGGGACCTTAAAGCCCAGTGCCACCCCCTGCCATGGTCAGGGACACCTCCCACCAGCCCAGGTGGTGGCTCCAAGCCCCGTCCAACCTGGCCTTGGACACTCCCAGGGATCCAGGGGCAGCCACAGCTTCTCTGCCCAACCTGTGCCAGGGCTTCACTGCTACTTCAGCTTGAAATGCACAACCCCACTGTCTAAAACACCTTTTGAGTAACTCCGTGGTACTCGGTTATAGGACTCTGTCTGAGTTCAGCAGTCAAGTACAGTGTGTAAACCTCCTTTTGTTTTCCACACCACCCTGTGCATCCCCAGGGCTGTACTTGGGCATCACCATCCCCATCGTGACCATTGTGCACACAAATGAGTCCCAGTCGGCAATGACACAAGCGGTGACAGTCGCCTACTACCTGCCCGAGGTGCTGCAGGATGAGCCGCCCCACCCCTTCGACTCCGACATCATCATCGAGGAGTGGCCTTCTACTATTGTCTACAGCAGGTGAGAGGTGGTGGAGCTTTGTTCTGGCAAAACAGGGGAAAGGTGCACTTTCTGATCTAAACATCTTTTATACCAATTTTTAAAAGGTAATACATAGCAAAACTTGATTTTTAGGAATTGTAAAAACTGCCTGGAAATAACGGTTACTAGTTTATATCAGGAGAAGGTGCTTCCCTCAGAGGGTGGTTGGGCACTGACCAGACTCCCCAGGGCAGTAGGCACAGCCCCAAGGCTGCAAGAGCTCAGGGAGTGTTTGGACAACACTCTCAAAGACAGGGTAAAATGATACATCTGTAAACGTGTGGTAAGACGCCACCAGACTTGCTGTATAGTCAGGAAAAAGCATCTAACATGGCACAGAAAATTTCAAGATAAAGCTTTTTAACATCTATCACAGTCAGCATCAACCAAATCATTTAGAAGGCTCTGGAAAAACTGGATTTTAAAAAGTACTTGATATGAAGTTGATTATTGCAGGAGCTTTCGAGGGATCACCAACGAAGACTCGATCATGAGAGAAATCAACCTGCTGGCCGCGATCCTGGAGAGCCCCGAGCTGTGCCTGCAGGACACGTTCATCATCGCGGGATACACCAACCCCGCCGCCGCCAACCGCCACAACGAGATCTGGTTCCTCCAGAGGCCCTGACCCCGCCCCGCCGCTGCCCCTCCTCACCCACGGCCACCACTTACAGGTGAATCACCACAGACCAGATGTCAAACCCCCAGAGTTCAGGAGGGGGCCTCTTAGCCCCTTTAGGAAGGTAATCCCCCCAGCTCAGTCACCAAACCGAGGTCATGCCCCAAACACAGTTCCCTGTGTCCACTGGACCATTTCTACACAATTTTAATGGAGGTTTTTAGCACTTTAAAAGTTAGTTCACCTTCTCTTTGCTTTAGAAATTAAGGCAGGCAGAGATCTCTCCCCTCACTGGCATCCCTAGACTGCTTGTAGCTTGGGACAGTCCCTGAGGAGATCCCGGAGCTCCTGCTCCAGGCACCTGGTGCTGCACACAGATCCCATTGGGGCTTTCAGTGGGACACACACCAAACCCACCTCACACATGCAGAAAAAGAATGTCCAGGTCCTAGTTCCTAGGAGGACTACCAGATCTAGCCCCCTGGGACTGACCCAAGGAGCAAGAAGACGCTGATGCTGACTGCTTTAGATGCCATCATCCACAACACAAAGATTCCTAATGCTTACCTCAGAAAGCACCCAACCAAAGGACTTTTAGTCTGGAGAAGAGACCAAAAGGCACAGCAGTCCTAATGCACACTAAAGTTTTGAAAGCAAAGGTTAGAGGTTACCTTAATCCCACACTCCCGGGAATCCCATGACTGTCTTTGGCATTCCTATATAGCCACCAGTTAACTCCAGTTTTCTGAAAACTTCATTCTCACTACTTTGCTCAATGCTGAAATTCTGCAGTGAAGTAATTTATTCAGTCCCTTTGCCACCCCATTAATGTCAAATTTCACAAAATCACAGAAAAAATCTCAGCAAGAAGTGACCTGTGGCTGTCACCTCTGCTGAGAGAAGGGCCATGCAGAGCTGGCTGCTCCAGGCCTCACACTGCTGGAATTTGAGCATCTCCAGGGATGAGGAGTCTACAATCTCTCTGAGCCCTGTTCCAGTGTTTGACCACCCTCACTGTGAGAATTTTTCCTCCGTAATACCCAGTTTCTGGTTTGTTTTGCCCTTCACCCATATGATAATCGTGCAGGCAGACAGCTGCCAGCCTGGCAGAAGGGCTGAGAGCAGCACTCATACCATTTCACAGTCCAAGAGCACCTACTGCACTTTAGAATTGGGGTAGCAAACAGTTTTGCTCTCAAAGATCCCTCCTTAATGTCTCCCTGTGCTGATATGAAGGTAGAGTTTATTCTCAATAGAAGTAAGAGTCTTTTTATATAAAATTCACTGAGTACATCACCAGCATTATTTACTGATTGCAGGATTTAGGGTTTAAACAGAGCTTTTGTGCTCTTTAATCACCATGTACAGAGCAGCAACCAGAGCCAGTGGCTGCTAACTCTCAGCAGAGTGAAAAAAACTCCAAACGTGGATTTATGGAGCACTCCTGGAAGAACTTGAAGCCTCCTGGTCCCAGAGGGCTCTGTGGTGCACTGGCTTTAAGCTTAACCCAAAGCCTCTCTCTCTGAGCAGCAGGGCCAGAGTGCAGCTGGCTCTGGCTTAAGTGGGACAGGTGCCCTCTGGTGCCTGCTGGGCATGGAGATTCCTTGGGGCACAGCAAGGTTGGGGGGCCGAGGGGGAAATGGAAACAAGAAAATGAAGAGAGAGAGAAAAGCCTTAGTTTTAACGCCAACAGTCCTTGTGAGAAGGGGAAAAAAATAAACCAACAAAAATGCAATAAAGGATCACAGCCTGGGAAAAGGAAAATTAAAAAAATGCCAGCCAGTATTAAACTAAAAGCTCTTAGTTAAAGGAAAACAATAAAAAGGTTTTAAACATTCAGTTAAAAAGAGGACCCAGGGAAATATTAAATAAAAGATTTTATCCTCACCCTCACTGCCCCCAAGATTTTTATAAGAGCAAATAATAATTTTCACCTTTGACAAGAGTTTATGGCAAATTAAAGAGTTTTCTGCAATCTGATTGCTTTTGCCAGTTAGAGAAATTACCTTAATGCTTTGGCACAACAGATGCTAAATAGCCCTGGAAGCAGTGAAATCCTCCCACCATGCAGCACCAGTCTGTACATAGTTTACATTTTAAACCTCTACAGCAAAAAGCATTTGCTGTGTCTGGTGTCCCTTCCCATAGGCAGCCCAAACCCTCCTGTGACTCAGCTACTTGTGGGTAATGTTCTAGAAACATCCCTGTTCCCAAGACACGAGCAGATCTATCTGAGTGTGCTGATATCCCAACTGCAGCCAAGCATTCCGTGGTGTTTATGTCACACTGTGAATTCCGAGATAGTATTTATTTATTTTGACTTATGTTAGATGGCTTCTGCTGCTGAGAAAAAACTATTTAACCTCCAGTTTGAAGATATATTTTATGGCTATGGAACATGGTACCAACAGCTGTAACTGGCCCTCACAAGCACAGGGATCAAGAATTCCAGCTTTTAACTGGCAAAAAACAATGTTTACTTCATTATTGCACCAGTGAATGTCAAGCAAACATTACTACGACTCAAATTTGAGAAATTCATGTCAAGCATGATGACCTAGGAACAGGTATTTATTATCCATCCGTGGCTCTCCTTTGGAAGCCATTCATAGATTTTCATTCTTAATTTGAAGCTATTAGATTTCCACTGTTCAAAGAAGGTAATAAAACAGCATTCACCCCTATTCCTGGAAGATTAAATGACGTAGCCTTAACAGATAAGTGTTGTCCTGCATACTGTGTATTTTCCAAACAAGCATTAGTGCCTAAAAAGTTTATTCCAGCTATTGTGATACTCAGGGCCTTGCTTATTGTATGTAAACACATATAAACAGTTTTTCTGGCATTGGTGCGCTGTGCTGTTTTACACTGTCCATCTTCACTGAAATGCTGTCTTGTTTACTGCTACTGTTTGTCAGAATTAAAGGTAATGATTTTATTGTGCAGAGTTCACCTGGCTCTCACTCTTGGAGCACACACACAGGTCCCCATGCTCTCCTGGCCTTTGGATGGCAACAGCAGGATCACAAGTTGCTGACGTGATTTTACAAAAGGCCTTTAAACCTCAAATTTTAAATGGTCACTTTAGGACGCAGAAACTGAATTACAGGAGCCACTTTCTAAAGCACCGAGCCTCCAAGACTAAGACTTGGCTCCATCGAACAAGCAAACCATCCTTTCATACCCTCTGTGTTGCTACAAATTGTATTTTCTAAGTCAATCAGTAGCAATTCAAATGCAAATGCCCGATCAAAGACAGGAAACAGTAACCACTGAAACCACAGCGCCAACCGGGGCAAGGTTTGTGCAGCCAAACAAATCTGAAGCAAAGCACATCCAAATAAACCCCAGCACACGACAGAGCCCTCAGAGGCACCTGTAGGGATGCAAAACTATCTTTAAGGTTTGTCTTGAAAGCTTTTGAGTGGAACTTCCTCATTTAAACACGCTCTCAGGTCACTGGTTTGAAAACGGCTGATGCACTTAGAAGTTTGCCTTCCAGTCGTCTTCACATAACCACACCAAAATCATTAAAGTTTAAGCAAAACCATACTCTGAGTCCAACAGTCTGATACTAAATTAATCCCAGTGTTTTTATGCCTGTTACCAAACAAAGAAGTATCTTATGTAATGCCATCTGCCTACAAGTACCTTAGTGAGAAGACACAGACCATTAAGTCATTATTGATCAGCCAACAGTTCTAGCCCCTGAAAATCTCTTCTGTATTTGAACATTATATATTGGTAAAGAAAAAGGCACTCAAATTAAATAAAAAGTCAAACAAACAAAAAAAAAAAAATCAAGGAGAAATAATTACACTTACAGATCAGTCAAAGCACTAAAGAATATTCTTAATCAGAAAAAACAGGAAAATGCTCCAGTCCACACAGAGATTTCATAAGGTATTCTCAACATCTTAATACCACTAAGTACAGCCAAGTGTAGAAACCCTCAGTTTACATCCGCTGTCAATTTTGCAAAGACTCCTGAAAGAGGATGAGAAAATTAACTCCCACTCAAAGTTTTCACCTGACCTTTTGAAGTTACTGCAAGGCCACAGGTGGAGTGGAGACCATGTTTTTTCTCTGCCTCATGCTCGAAGACAAAGCTAATTGCATAGGGAAGTGTTCCCTTTGTAGGCAGATATATTAATGTATTTCCTGTCCCTGGCCACTGACCAACAAAGAAATGCACCCACTCACCTGGATGTAGGTGTTCTGAATTTCGACCAGCTCTTTGCCAAGTGGGACTACAATTTTTTCCACCTGTCTCTCATGAGAATAAGGCTGGATTTCTGGGGAATCCTCAGCACACACCTCTATCTGAGCAATCAGTAAGTTGGAAATAACTTGCTGCACAGCCTGTTAGAGAGGCCACACACAAAAAAAGTTACTATTTCCATATTTTAGTAGACCTTCCCACCCTCGGAAATAAACAATACAGAATGTATAGCATGAAAGAGACAAACATTTACAAGCAATGGACTGCAAAGCCATTCAGTTTTGATGTGGCATTCTAACAGAACTCAGTATGCTGAAGAGCCCTCAAGCTGGTATTAAACATGCTTTTACTGAAACTTGATTACATAAACCATGCATGTAGATTTGGCTCACCTTTGTGTCACTGCCTGGTGTGGCACTCAGGGCCAGGACCCGAAACTGAGTTGTGTATTTACTTAGTTCCCTCACAACCTAAGAACAACAAAGTTTCTGTTAACACCTTTAAAGGAGATTATTACCTTATACAAACTACATCAAGGAAAATACTCACTAAGAAGGAAAGGCTTAACAAAACACTCTAAAAACATTCAGTCATAGAATCACGGAATGGTTTGGGTTGAAAGGGATCTTAAAAGAGAATCTCATTCCACCCCTTGCCATGGGCAGGGACACCTACCACTATCCCAGGTTGCTCCAAGTCCCCTCCAACAAGGCCTGAAACACTTCCAGGGATGGGACACCCTGGAAGCATACCATGAACAGCCTTGGTAAATTATGAAATGATTTCTCACTTGATTTAACAAGAAGATTAACAGCACACTAACTCAGGAGAGCTGCCAAAAAGTACATCTGAAGAACAACTCAAAAAATCCAAATCATGGATGACTAGTCCCATGAAATCTGAACTCCACATATATCCAGTCAATTTCTCCAGTACATAAAATTAACCTTTTAGGTCACTTATTCCTTGTAGTAGTTTAATTAGTAGACTAACCTGGAACAATGCAAGAAAATCAACACAGAACTCAATTTTGAAAAGAAAACTTGACCTGATTTTATTCATTCAAAGAACCTTACAAAAAAAGCTTTTTTTTAGATTACTTCTTTCAAAAATATATTTTGAAGCAAAAATTACAGTTTAATTCAGACGTTAAAAAAATACCTTACAGATGTTACTTAAAAACAAGGTGCTGACAAGATACAGGAATGTTTGATCTCTTAGAAACAAATTTAAGGATCCCAAGGACAAACTCCCCACAGCAGTGACACTGAGACTTTATGGAGATCCTATAAGTGATTCTGAGAGAGTGTTTTAGTAATTATGAGAGAAGAGGGGAGTGACTCCAGCAATACCTGGCAGTAGGCATGATTCCCAAGGGCTTTGTGGGCTTCATCAATAACCAAACATTTAATCTCCACAGCAGGGCAGGTCCCACGAGAAAGGTCATTGACCATTATCTGAGGGGTAAGGAAAAGGACTCTCTTGGTACTCCACAGCTCCTGCCGGCCCAAAGCTTGGGTTCCTCCTGGAAATCAAAGAAAGAACATCAGGGAGCTGTTTGCCTGAGAATAAAGCACAGCCCGTGATCTGAGAGTGACAGCAGAATGCCAACAGGGGAGGCAGACACACGGAAACCTGGAATGACTTGGGTTGAAAAGGACCTCAAAGCCCACCCAGTGCCACCCCCTGCCATGGGAAGGGACACCTCCCACCAGCCCAGGTGGCTCCAAGCCCCATCCAGCCTGCCCTTGGACCCTCCCAGGGATGGATCCAGGGGCAGCCACAGCTTCTCTGCCCACCCTGTGCCAGGGCCTGCCCTCCCTCAATACAACGACTAGGAAGAATTTATTCTGTTAAAATACTAAATCCAGAGCCGCGCAAACCAAGATTGGGAAGCTCAGGATGCCACCTGTGGGAACGCGCCTAAAACAAGCTTATGGATTCGGCGACTGAGGATATTGCTGCAGCGAGCAATGAACTGCAGCTCGGCGGGGGGGGGGCTGCAATAACTCCATAAAAACTTTACAGAAGGTTGAGGAAGCAAAAGACCGAAAGGGGGAGCGGGAGAGGAAAGAGGAACATGAAAGGGGGTGGGAAGGGAAACGGGGATAGGCAAGGAAAAATAAGAGGGAAAAGGGAAGGGAGGGAAAAAAGAAAAATAAAGGGGAAAGGAGCCATTATTCTTTGGCTTAAGCTTCCCCCAGAGCAGTGTGTGCAGACACGCACAGGGTTGCACCGCAGAGCTGCACCCTTTACACAGGTGACCTGGGCCTTTAACCCCATGCAAAGCCAACTTTTATCCCTGGAAACCCCTCTGGGAAGGCCGTGTGTACCTGTGAGCTCCGCCATGTGCCGGGCCGGGATGCCCATGACGCGGGCACACGCCTCCATCTGCTGGGCCACCAGCGGCTTGGTGGGGGCGAGGAACAGCACCTTGCCGGAGGGGAACCAGCGGTAGAAGTTGTACATGACCACGGCGGCCACGAAGGTCTTGCCCAGCCCGGTGGGCAGGCACACCAGGGTGTTGGCCAGCAGCGCGGCGCCGGCCATGCGCTCCTGGTAGGGCCGCACCGGCAGGTTCGTGGGGTAGATCCATATGGAGCCCGCCGCCTCGCTGAAGCCTTCCACGGGGCTGGGGTCCGCCGCCGCCGCCGCCGCCAGCAGCAGCTCGTCGTCGCTGCCATGGCCCGGGGGCTCCTGCTCGGGCGCCCGCCACACCTGAGGCAGAGTGCGCTGCCGCCCGCCGCTCATCCTCCCGCGGCCGCCATCGCGCCCGCCCACAGCGCCGCCGAGCCCGAGGGGCAGGGCCGGCAGGCGGTTTGTCCCTCCTCTTCTCCCTCGAAGCGCTCCCCGCCCGCCCTTTCCCTTCAGGCGCCCGTTAAACCTGAGGAAAACCCCGCGGCTTCTCCGCTCCCTCAGGGCGTTCCCCTCCGCCCCGGGGCGGCGCCATTTTGTCCCTCCCTCCCTCCGCGGCTCCGCCCTCGCGGATGGCCCGCGGAGCCTCCGCCCGA
This sequence comes from Grallaria varia, assembly GCA_013396735.1. Lineage (NCBI taxonomy): Eukaryota > Metazoa > Chordata > Aves > Passeriformes > Formicariidae > Grallaria > Grallaria varia. The sequence goes on along the minus strand of VWZG01009899.1, from coordinate 664,378 downwards.
CGGTGATCGGGAGGGTCAGGCGGTGGCTCAGTCCGCTCCTTTTGCACCGGGAGGTTCTCGGGCCGCCCTTTCCCTTAAGGAGGCCGCTCAACCTGAGGAAAATCCCGCCGCTTCTCCTCTCCCTCTAGGCATCCCCCCCGCCGCTGGGTGGCGCCATTTTCTCCCACCCTCCCGAATCTCCTGTAGAGTCTCCGCCCAAGGGTGAAGGAAAGGGTCGGAAGGCGGCTTTAGTGCTTTCCTTCTCCATCGGAAGGTTCACAGCCCGCCCTTTCCCTTCAGGCGCCCGTTAAAGCTGAGGAAAACCCCGCTGCTTCTCCTCTCCCTCAGGGTGCCATTTTGTCCCTCTCTCAGTGACTTCACCCTCCCGAATTCCCCATGGAGTCTCCGCCTGAGGGCAAAGGAGGTGCCTGGGAGATGTCTTAATCCTCTGTCCTTTTCCTTTGGAGCGTTCCCAGCCCGCCTTTTCCCTTCAGGCGGCCGCTAAACCTGAGGAAAACCTCGCCGTCTCCCTCAGGGCGCTTCCCGCCCTCGCCGGGGCGGCGCCATTTTGTCCCTCAGCGCCGCCACCGCCCCGAATCCCCTGTGGAGCGTCCGCCCGAAGGTGAAAGAGAAGGGCTGGAGGTGGTTTATCCTCCTCCATCAGAGGGTTCCCAGCCCGCCTTTTCCCCCTCAGGCGCCCACTAAACTTAAGGAAAACCCCGCCGCCACTCTTCTCCCTCAGGGCATTCCCGCCCTCCCCGGGGCGGTGCCATTTTGTCCCTCCCTCCCTCAGCATCTCCAGCCGAGGGTGAAGGGGAGGTGGCTTGGCCGCCTCCCGGCCCTCCCCTTCTCCCTCGGCGTTTTCCTGGCCCTCCCTTTCCCCCTCCTTCCACCTTGCCCTCGGGAGGAGGAGCAGGAGGAGGCGGGTGGGAAGATGGCGGCGGCCGCGGTGCCGGCGCAGCCCTGGAGCGCTGAGGAGCTGCGGAGCGAAGCGCTGGCCAAGAAGGAGATCATCAAATTCCTCCAGGAGCACGCGGCGCAGGCGGTGAGAGTGTGTGTGTGTGTGTGTGTGTGTGTGTGTGTGTGTGTGAAATAAATGATGTAGAGCGCACTGCGTGAGTGTGGGGAAGGTTGGTGGGGTTCTTTTTTATTACGGCTCCCGCGTGTCTCTTCGCAGTTCCTGGCGGAGCACAAGCTGCTGGGGCAGGTGAAGAACGTGGCGAAGACGGCGAATAAGGAGCAGCTCATCGCGGCTTACACGCAGCTTTTCCACACGCAGGTGAGGGCACGGTCGTGAGGGAGATGCGGGGAGGTTTCTCCTGAGGGGTCGGTGCCTCATGGATGTGGTTCTTCATCCTCCCCCGCAGCGCTTCAAGGGCACGGACGGAGCGGAGAAGGCGGCGGAGAAGGCAAAGCCGGCCAGGGCGGAGGAGGCCAAGGGGAAGGCGGTGAAGGCTGACGAGGCTGTGGAGGAGGTTTGTGTGGCACTCCCACCTCGTGTCTGTGGTGTGGAGAAGGAAATCAGCCACGTCCCTTGTCTCAGGATGTCTTAGGTTGGGTGTCAGGGAAAGGCTCTTCCCCCAGAGGGTGGTGGGCACTGAACAGGCTCCTCAGGGAATGCTCACAGCCCTAAGGCTGCCAGAGCTCCAGGAGCGTTTGGATGATCCTCATCCACAGGGTGAGATTGCTGGGGTGGATGATCCCTGGGGGTCCCTTCCATCTCAGGATAACTATGATTTTCCAAAAACCTTGATTACAGCAAAAAGTGTGGTGTTTGTACCCTGCCTTAACTATAATCTGCTGCATTATCCCCAAACATTCCAGCCCTGCAGTAACGCACTAACACGCCCTTCACTAACACTTCGTGTCTTCTTTGTGCCTTGAACTAAGTGCATGTTCCATCCTGATTATAGTTAGCTGAAAGTATTTAACCCACCAGCCATAACTCTTCTTTTTTACCCTTAGGGGCCACCAAAGTATACAAAATCCATTTTAAAGAAGGGCGACAAAACCAACTTCCCGAAGAAAGGAGACACTGTCCATTGCTGGTACACGGGAAAGCTGCAGGATGGGACAGTCTTTGATACCAATATCCAATCAAGTAAGGCTGCATGTGGATGGATATACGGAGAAACTGTTAGGGTTTGGTTGCAGATACTCATAAAGGGAATGAACTGGGCTCCTTAAGCAAATCTGGCCAGGTGTTTGCCTCTGGAAGGTGTCCCTGTGGGATTCCTGACAAACTGCTTTCTCACCATGTTGTTGAGCTGCCGGGATGTCTCTGCAGCCCCCTCCAGGTCCTGATTTTCCATGAGGTAACGCCCGGCAGTATTTTAGGACTGGCTGGTGTCAAGTGACACTGCTGCATCCTGCCAGCCCTCCCTTCTGCCATTCTCCAGGCCTGGGAAAGTGAAATGCTGGGAGTTAATCGGTTCTGAAAGTACTTGAAGGGCAGGATGGTTCCTGCTCAGGGAGCTTCCCTTTCCTACGGAACTCTAGCACCAGCAATGGTTTGTTTTTATTTTGTTCTCTAAATAAACATCTTGGGGCCTTCTCTAATAAATCCTTAAAAATGGAGGCACTGGAATGAGAGGAGTTTGAGGACTCTGGTGTACAATGTCCCCTCTGGGGAAGTCTGGTGGTGTTCCTGTGACAGATCAGAGGATTTAGGGCTATGAAATTCTGCAATACAGAAAGGCATTTCCAGAAGTGATGTCTCACACTCAGAGGAACAGGATTCCAGAGTCACTGGAATGCTTCTCATATTTGTTGTATGTTCCCTATTGACATATTTTGGTTCCTTAATGTGTTCATAACTTGTACTGTCAACTTTAATAATTCAGAAATGAGTCTTTGGGGTTTGAAAGATTCTCGTCAGCTTTAGCTCTTGGTGGAGCCTGAACATGGAATGATGGCTTTAGTGCACAGCACTAAATATTAAAAATGATATAATAAAATTATAGAAGCATATATTAATCATGTATATTTATAATATTAATTGTACACAGCAGTGTGGCGTGTGCTGGTGTGATCCCTGTTAAAGCAATCAACATCCAACTCTCTTCCAGGTTCAAAGAAGAAAAAAGCAGCCAAGCCTTTGAGTTTCAAGGTTGGCGTAGGAAAAGTGATCCGAGGCGTAAGTAGAGCATTGACAGCACCCTCTGAGTCCCCAGGGGGTTCCATTCTGTGTGAGCTATGACCAGGGTGCAGTTGTTGAGCTGCTGTTCTGCTCCTCGTGGAGGTAGAAAGGGACATTGCAGGAGTTCACATCAGCAGGATACACCATTTACCCTCCAAGCCATCCCCCTGGTTAGCAGTGTGTGGGAAACAGACCCCAGCCTCTTGCTCCTGTCAGTCTCCTGCTCTGAGGGTGTCGGAATTCCTCTCCTCCTGTCCCTGTTCCCTGGAGCAGAGCCCGACTCCCCCCTCCCTGGCTCCTCCCTCCTGCCAGGGAGTTGCAGAGCCAGAAGGTTCTCCCTGAGCCTCCTTTTCTCCAGGATGAGGAGGAAAAAGGCCTTTCTGAGGCCCAACATTGGCACTGGGAAGGGAGCAGTGTCCTGGCCCATGTCCAGCACTGCAGGAGCTGCGTTCTCCAGGTTTCTCCAGGTCTCTCATTTTGGTGGGTGCCAGACCCTTTCCCCGAGCTGGGACACGGTGCCTGTGGGAGCCACTCGTGGGGGCACAGACAGGGCTGAACTGAGTGTGGGCTCTGGCAGGGAGCGAGTCCCAGGGAGGGACAGGCACTGAATGACACTGGTGTTCAGGAACATCCACTGATCCGGGCTGCCCAGAGCAGCTGTTGGATTGGGCTTGGAGCAGCCTGGGCGTGTGGGAGGGGTGGGGTTGTGTGGGTGTTCCTAGGAGCACGTGGGAAGGGCTGGGAAATGCGGCTGTTAGCTCTGCTGTGCTGTCGTTGCAGTGGGATGAAGCCCTGCTGACCATGAGCAAAGGAGAGAAGGCCCAGCTGGAAATTGAACCCGAGTGGGCCTACGGCAAGAAGGGGCAGCCTGATGCCAAGTATCCTTCCAAAGCATGGACTCCTCCAGGAACTGGAAATGCTGGGTGGGGTAGAGCACTCTGTGGACAGGGATGTAATGGGGGGTTACTCCCAGTAGGCTCAGATTGTTCACACTGAGGAAATTCAGTGCACTTGGAGGGGTGGGTGGGATTGTCCTTTTGTTCTGAACTGAAACTTGTGCAGACAGAACTTCCTGCTCTTTTCCACCTGCATTTTTATTCCAGCTGCTTCCAAATGCTTAATATTGACAGGGATACAAACCAGTGTAGTAGGGAAGCAGGAGGAGAATTACCTGCTGCAACTGTAGGAACAGCAGTTCAATCTGGTTCTGGGATAGAACTGCAATACAGGATGGAGGAGCGATCCCAGTGTTATACACAGTCTGGTTCCTTTTTCCCAGCACTTCGGAGGAAGGGAAGGGCTTGTTCTCTGGTGCTGGAATCCTGTAATACAAAGGGCTGCCTGGACACTGTTCTCCCCAGGACTCCAAAACCTGGAGACCAGGCTTGGGCAGCCCAGGTACTGGGAATAAGGAGCGGGGTGTGTTAAGGATGGTGTACCCATGGAGCTGGCCCTGCGTGCCCCTGGTAGCACGTGCTGGGCAGCAGCTGTGGCCGTGCTGAATCCAGGGTGTCCTGGGGTCAGGGACACACAGGAGGCAGGGGAACAGCCAGTGCCACCCTGCCCAGGGAGGGACAGGGGGACTGCAGGGTCTGGGGTGTTGGAGCTTCCTTAACGTGTGCCCCAGGATTCCACCCAATGCAAAACTCTTCTTTGAAGTGGAGCTGGTGGACATTGAGTGAGGAGTGAATTCCCTCTGCTGCTGGGAACCCACTGCCTGGAGAGCTCTGGCCTGGTGGGGCTGTAGCTCCGGGATGCAGTTACAGCCGTGGCCTTGTGTGGAAATGAGTGTGCTGTCCCTGCCCCACTGTGCAGCCACAGCCCCCACTAAACCTGTTTGTACCTGCAAGTGCTGTCCCTTCTTTGTGTCTGTGCTCCCCACCCCAGACAGCAGAGCCACAGGCAGCTCTGCCCCACTCCCTTCCAGCAGTACCTTCTGTGGGGCTGAATTCCACAGCATTCCCACTCAGTTTCTCATTAGAGCTATCCATACAAGTGTCAGGCACTGCTCCCAGAGATCCAGGCGTTCCCAAGGCACCCCTGTGCCACAGCCCTTCCTTGGAACACCAGGTGTTCTTCCTCTTGGCTCAACCAAAGCAACCCAAGAAGGCTCAGAGCACTACTGAATTCCTTGCTTTTATTACAAAAATGGGAATGATCACTTTGATCAAAATGAAAAAGGTTTTGCTCACACTGTGTACATGAAAAACTCTAAATACAAAAATCATCCCAAACACAGTTTGTGCTTTTTAAAAAAAAGAACAAAGGTGGTTTTGAACCTTGGTTTAATTCCTGATGCCCTCCAGGACTACAAACCAGGGTCCCAGGTCTGCCAAGGCCTCCAGCCCCAGCCCCGGGCTCGATCCCAGCACAGCAGGGCTGGGAAAAGCTGCGGCGACACTGTGGGTGGGAGCAGGACGGCCTTGGCTCCAGCCGGGCAGCAGAACAGCTCTGGGGCAAAACCACCCCCAACGCCCCCAGCTCCACCCACCCCATCTCTGGGATGTGAGACTGACGGGAACTCTTCCTGTCGCTCCATAAATTAGTGCAGGGAATTAAAAAATGCATTTATGGTAAATGAGAATTGTACAGAGACCATTTATCAGTTACCAGCACACAAATCTTGCTTCACACATACCCTGTGAGCAGCAGCTCGTTTCACATGCAGAGGATCAAAAGCAGGTGGCGCAACAGTTCTGTCACAGCCCAAAGTTAGAAAAATATAATTTGTTTTATTCCATCTCTGTTGAAACTGAAGAACAGTGAACTCTTCTGGCTCTGGGGATCAGGTCGTGTGGTAATACTGTCCATAATTCCAGGCGTTCTGGTAGTTGTACTGCAAACACAGCGGGGTGGGTCAGCGGGGACGGCCAGAGCACCCCAGCACAGCTCCCACTGCACTCGTTGGGCACGGCACCCTGGGAATGCAGGAACAGCCGCCCCATTCCCATGGGAAGGGCTTGTCTGCTGTCGAGCAGCTGGGAGAGCCATGGGCGGCAGGCAGGGATCAAGGACTAGTGATCATGGAGTATCCTGAGCTGGAAGGGACCCACCAGGATCATCCAGTCCAACCCCTGGCCCTGCACAGGCACCCCAACTATCCCCCCCCATCCCATTGTCCAAAGGCTCCTGGAGCTCTGGCAGCCTTGGGGCTGTGCCCACTGCCCTGGGCAGCCTGGGCAGTGCCCACCACCCTCTGGGGGAAGGACCTTTCCCTGAGATCCCACCTGGCCCTGCCCTGGCACAGCTCCAAGTCTGCCATTCCTGCTGTTCCATGTGTGAACACCTGGGGCGTTTTTCCTGGCCTAGTGCTGGGCAGACTCCACACCGGATAGGACTCCTCTCCCGGCCTGACTTTGCAAGGACCAATGGACCTCAAGGGGATTTAGACAATGCCCAAAGCACGGCTACCCAGGGGGGGTGATGGTTTGTGCCTCAGCTCCATCCCTGTTCTGTGAGTTCTGCACAGTCTGAACACCAGTTTTCATTAAATCACTGCAGCAAAACTTCCATGGAGCTAAAAAATCTGGATGTGGCACCTGGGGACACGGGTCAGTGGTGTCCTGGGCGGTGCTGAGGCTGGCTGGACTGGCTGGTCTGTTCTATCCCAAGCTGACCCACCTGCTGTCCCCGCCCCGGCAGACCAAGCCCATCCCCACGCACCTGGTACCAGGCGTTGTAGTTGTAGGCCGCCTGGTTCACCTGCATGTCCCCGTCCATCAGCTGCGCCGACGCCAGTGCCGCGTCTTCCATCAGCATCTTCTTCTCGTCTGGCTCCTCAGAGCTGGGGGGACAACAGCCTGTCAGGGGCACCCTGGACAAACCCTGGGGCAGTCCCCCTGTTGGATCACCCTGAACAGCATCCCCCAGGACAGGTGCCCTGTCCCAGCAGGGTCATGGAGTGTGGCGATGTGCCTCAGAACAACAGCCCGCATTTAAACTGTCCCGGTCCCCACACTGAGACAGCAGAAGTGTGTTTCTGCTTGGAGCCCGAGTTATTTTACCAGCCCTGCTTAGCTTTTCTAACTCAGAATGTTATTTTCCAGTAAATGTTTCCATTCCTGGAATTGTCCAAGGCCAGGCTGGACAGAGCTCTGAGCAAGCTGGGCTGGTGGAAGGACTCCCTGCCCATGGCAGGGGGTGGGATGGGATAATCTTTCAGGTCCATCCCAGCCCAAACCAGTCCATGGTTCTGTGAATATTCAATCCAGCTATACAGCTCTATTTAGGACACAAATGATGAAACAAAGTGATTTTGTTCCTGCATCAGGAGGTCTAAAGCCAAAAATCACTTGTACATACACACTAAACAACCCCCTGGTCTGCATGTGTGTCCCCAAACCATGTCACACTGTCTCTGTGTGTGTCCCCAAGCGTATCCCAGTCTGTCTGTGTGTGTGTCCCCAGGGCTGTCCCAGTGTCTGCATATTGCTCCCAGGGCTGTCCCAGTGTCTGTGTGTCCCCAGGGCTGTCCCAGTGTCTGTGTGTGTGTCCCCAGGGGTGCCCCATGTCTGTATATTGTCCTCAGGGGTGCCCCACTGTCTGTATGCGTGTCCCCAGGGGTGCCCCATGTCTATATTGTTCCCAGGGCTGTCCCAGTGTCTGTGTGTCCCCAGGGCTGTCCCAGTGTCTGTCTGTGTGTCCCCAGGGCTGTCCCAGTGTCTGTCTGTGTGTCCCCAGCCCTACCTGTTCTCCGCCCGCCGTTTCAGCGTCTCCTGCTCCTTCAGCAGTGCCTGGTGCTCGTCATAGGCGTCCAGGAGCCTGTGGGGACAGGGCAGTCAAGCCTTACTCACCACTGCCATGTAAACATTTCACACACTCGAGCAAGCAGCTTAAAATCTCTTCTGGAAACTGTCAAAACACAACATTCTCAGCCAAAGCCCACCATGAATTGTAACAAGTGATCCACCATGGGACTGGAAAGCAAAGGGTTTAGTTTGATCCCACAGCAGCTCAAATTCCCAACTGGCTCAATGTTCCTCACCCTTGAGGTAGTTTTTATGAAGTTCCTTTATAGAGAAGTTCTCTAGAAGTTACTTGTGATTCTGCTGCTCCTTCAGTGCCTGCTCATGATCCACAGCAGGACTGGGATTTGGGAACCAATATTTAAATACCAGAAGTTACTATTATGCAAAATTACTCAATCCCAAAGTAGCACCTACAGCTGTTTCCCATCCAGCATGAGAACAATTATATTTAATGCAGCACAAAACAGTCCTGGCTAAAATTTGTACCAACATTGAAATACCCAGATTGTCACACAAAACCTGCTGCTTCTGCCAACACTGCCCTGGGTGAGAACAGTGTCTTGCACTCACTCCGTGCTCTGGGATTACTGGGGAGCTGCAAAGCTCATTGTGCTGGCTCTGTCTCAGATCCCAACCCTGCCGTGCAGAGGCAGCAGGATTGAAGGACAGCTATTGTTAAAAACTTACAAAGCAGAAAAACTAACTCATGGTTAGTCCTGGTGAGTTATTGGGCTGCAAAATGTAAATAGAAACAAGAGCTTGTTTTACAATAGAGAATGAAGAGGAAAAAAGTACATGTAGCGCTGAATTAAAAACCTGCATGTCTGGTGTATCCTCCCATGAGTGTACAGTTGCTCATTGTGGTGAACACAGAAAAATCCCACCAGTGCAGTTTGGAAACCCCAAGCAGCACCTCCCAGAGAAGAGTCTCCAATGACACCTGGGCCACAGACATTACCCTGCTCTTTGGGGAGCCCCTGCCATGACAGGGCTTAGCAGGGGGAAACTACAGTAAAACCTGACAGGCAGTAAAATTTTGCTCTATGGTTGTTAGGCATTTGAAAAAAGAAGGGATAATTTTCTGAAAAGACATTCCTATTCAAAAATCTTTTCCTATTCAAAAAACTATGCCTATTTAACACCTGAAAGCTGGTCTAGAGAAGCAGCTGCTCCTTGGCCAAGAGCTGATGGCACAAAGGAAACCATTTAACAGATGCCACCAACCCAGCCCTTCCCAACTCCTACCAGCACTCTCTCAGTGCACACATCACATCTTACTTGTTCACATCAGACCCAAAATCTTCCAGAAACTCCACTTTTCTCTGCGAGAAGGTGATCCTCATTTTGATAGACAAGGCTCCATGGACAGCCTTGTCAAAGCAGCTCAGGATGTTCTCCTCGTTCTGCTTCAGGTCCCCACTGTACTCCATCTCCAGCAGATTCAGGTACAGTTTGGTGTTTTCCTGTGCAGAAGATGTGTTAGGAGGTGCACACCTGGCATTTAACCCTCAGTGTGTTCCCAGTCACACACCAGAACATTCACACCACAAATACACACTACAACAGGCAACAATGAGATTTTCCTTTCCCCTGGGCTGGTTTGTGTCACAAACGGAGCAGAAGTGACCTACAGCACAGGCCCAGGGGTGGCACTTCACTCACAGTTCCTGGAGTGCCAGGCATTGCTGTGCTTACACAAAACCACCCCAAATACTGCCCACACCAATTTTGTTCACCTTGAGACATGAACACACCAATAACATTTAAGATTCTAAAAAGGAAAATGAAGGTATAAAGCACATTGTGCTTCTGATGGGAGAAAAGAGTGCAAAATTTCAGATTTCCAAGCTGGGATCTTGGCAACATCAGTTTAGAGGGACTGTTGTCTCCATGCAGTAATGGGACATTACATCCAGTTACAACTCCTGTCATCACTGTTGCCATGATTTTAAAAAATGGTTCAGAAAGAGAGAAGAGCAGGATGGGTTGGGTTTTTGGTAAGATAGTGAAGAGGGAACACATACTTTGTCAAGTTCTATGGCTTCTGACAGCACTTTTCTTGCCTTTGGGAGGTTTTTCTGCACTTTGAAGAGGTGCCGGGCTAATTTGATGGCATAGAAGGAGGCCTCACTGATGGACTTGGCGTTCCTGACAGCATCTTCCAGCAGGTGCTCGGCCTCCTCCATGTTGCCGTGCCTGCGCTCCAGGCTCACCCTGCGCAGGCGGATCATGGCCAGCCCCAGGATACACTCCTCAAAGGTCTTCAGGATCCTCCTGGCCTCCTCGATGTTGCCTGAAATGCCAGGGGAGGCGCTGTGAGCTCTGAGAGCCAAGAGGCTCCCCAGAGCAGAGCCCCCCGAGCTGAGGCTGCCCTTACCCTGTTGCTCCTCGAAGGCTGCCCACAGCATGTGCACCATGGGCTTCTTGGGCAGGTGGATGGTGCAGGCCCTGCTGTACACGTGCCTCACACCCTCAATGCTGTGGTTCTCCATGTATTTGGCGTACTAGAGTTGGAAACAGAGCAGAGACAGGCCAATTTAAAGCTTGTATGTGTCTCTAAAAACATGCCAGAACGATAAAATTCTTTTGTTTAAACCCATTCAGCACCTTTATGGAACCACTAGACTAGTTTCTGTAAGGAAGGACGTAGAGAGGCAACGCAGTTGGCATATGCAGCAGTCAAATCTGGTTGCAAGCAGACCATCTCCTAATGCAACAGATATAGTTATAGATGAACAACGTTCACAGGGTACAAGGGTTAGTCACCAGGTCAAGGTGTGCACCAGGAGAGCTGTGAGCTGCTTCCCTTACCTTGATCCAGAAGTCCTCATAGAGGGCACATGAAATGACACATCTCTCAAAGAGGACCACGACTCGCTCATGAGTGCCATTCTCTATCTCAAACTCTAAGTACTCTTTCCAGTTTTTCAGCTGAATTTTCTCCAGAGGTTTTACATGAAAGTAAGGCCTCTTGATCTGCAAGAGTCACAGGACGCAACGGGTGACTTACAGACACACACCAAGGGCACCCCCACAGCCACCACCACTGCAGTGCTGGGGCTGTGGTGCCACCTCCGCACCCGCTCACCAGGATCCCCCCCGGTGTGCCCCAGGCACCATGACAGGGACAGCCCACTGCTGCATTGCTTTTCTAGAAAGGTTTTGAGTGAGGGTGTTTACAGGTGCTGGGGAAGAACCCAGCGTGGTAATCCCTTACAAATCTCTAACAGTGACATTTTAACAATTGAGTATTCTCCACCTCCAGCCACACAAGGAAAGCACTCACTGTCGCACATCCAGCCCACACATCAAACTCAAAAACAGGCTGAGAATCATGACAAGAAATGACAGAGCACTGAACTGAACTTCCTATTAAACACTTACATCAAGCTGGTTATGCCAAGTTCATCAATTTGGCAAGATCACATTTTCACTGATAGCAACAAGAGTGGCTGGGAGGGACAGAGTCTAGCACAGGCAATTGAAACATTGCTCTGTTTAAATTTAAATGGCTTTGTCTGGCTTCTGCTAGAGATCCTTGACTTTTCCTCACCACCCTTAATTTTACCTGGTTATGTCTCTCCTGTATGGCAATTCCCTCTCAGATCCAAACCCATACAAATGGATGAAGAACTTACAATAATCATGGAGAAACATCCAGTTCTTCAAAGCCACCTGAAATTTAAAGCCAATCCCCCTCTCCAGTCCCTTCACTGGCCTCTGCTACAGAACCCAACACTCTCCTGCCATTTTGATCTGCTTACAGGCACCCTGTGCCTGCTCAATAACAGTAAAGCAGACCCAAGCTGTTCCCAAACCTTTGGTGACATCTCTGTCCACCCACCTCATTTCTGTCCTTCACAAGACACGTTCAACTTTACATTTCCATCTCCTCACAGATCCAGCACATTGGTACTACAGGGCAGATGTTCTCTCTTGGTAGCAGAAACATTGCTCGTGGCCAGGAGCAAGAGGACACCTAGTCTCTCACACATTTCCTACCCAAAGACCTCAGTTTTAGCCTTCTCCCAGGTTCCACAAATTTGTAGCTTCAGGTTTCCCAGGGCAGGAATGTTGAGCCTGCCCCAGTAAGAGGTACACAAGTCACTGACCCCTGGCTTCCTGCTTGGTTTCCAGTTCCTGGGGCAGGTGAGGCCCCTGGTCCTGTCCAGCCAAGTAAAATCAACACACACCAGCTGTGACACCACCTGACCCATGAGAGAGTCTCTGAAAACCTGTCCCAAGTGGGTAAATACAATGTACTCTTTCAAACCAAAATTAAAACAAATTTAAAACAAGAACTTTGCTTGCCAGGAAGAAAAATATAAAGACTGAGGATGAAAAACTCAGATTGCCTTTTTTTAATGCAATCCAACTTAAATCTACAGACAAAAAGTTGCATATTTACTATGAACACATGGTTAGTTTAATTAATTACTTTTATTGTTATATGTAGGAGGTGCATGTTGTGATGGCCACTGATGGAGAACAGAAGTTACCTGCTTCCAGGCCTAAGTGTGTAATGTTAAAATACAAACCCATGTACATTCCACCCTCCTTTCAGCACAGGCTTACCTTCCAGCTGGAATCCCCTTCCTCCCCTTTATGACTTTGCAACACCCCAGATGCACGAGGCCACACTAACTCACAGGACTTACTGGCTTAGTAAACAATACCCCACATTGTCCCTTTCCAAATACCACTCCAAGGTTTTTAAATCATCAGATGACAGCTGCCTCCTCACAAGAAAAATGGCAGAGAACTCAAACCCTGTTCAAACTCTGAATGTCTGTTCAAAGGCCCCCAACAGTTTAAGGTCAGGCCCAACTGTCCCACACAATTCCCAGCTCCGTGTTGTGTCCAAACCTCTGCTCATGTTGCCTCACACCAAACCCCAACTTACCGCTTCCTCAAATGTCCACCTCTTACTGACTTCATGTTCATTGTGGTTAAATATCTCTTGATGGATCTCAATGATTCTGTGCCTCATGTTCTCTATCTCAGTGACCAGCTAAAACAGAATTTTTAAAAATATAACACAGGTAGACACAGTATCCCCCCTGTAACTGCACTGTATGCCAGTGACCTGCAGGAATCCTCCCAGAGCCATGCAATGCTGCCCTGAGCAGCCAGGGAAGGGCTGGGATGCTGCCTGATGGTGCTACAGCCCTTAGCAAACACAGCTGAACTGGTCTGCTGTCTTATGCTAAAGCTTATTTGAGATTAAAGATGAATTTGGATCCAAGTCAACCTTGGTTTTAGTATGTCTGTGTTTTCCCTATCAGCAACTCCTTTGGACAGCTCCAGGCTTTCATGTGCCTGTGACAGCTCCGACCCTGCCCAGCCCACAGCTGATGAGCTTTCTTAGACAACAGATCCCAATCTGTTAAACAGGAACAATTACTACTCATTCCTAAAGTTCTGTACATGCCCTGCTTCCTGTCCCATCCCCATGGCGCCACTGAACGGGGGGGCCCGGGGCCGTGTGTGCAGGGTGTGGGCACACCTCGGGGGGGCGGGCTGGGCCGGGCAGATGGGGGGCAGTCACCTTGGCAGGATCGGTGATGTCCTCGGTGCCGCAGGGCAGCTCCTCGGCGGGCTGCGTGTCGTCCCCGCTGTGCCCCTTGGCCGCCGCCAGCTCCCGGCGCAGCTGCACAAACTGCTCCGTGGTCAGGAAGTCTCTGGGAAGGTTGTTCTGGATGTGCTCTTTAAACCTGACAGCAGGAACAAGTCAGCACCAATCTGATGCTCCTCTTGCAACGCCCGGCCCACCCAGGGCACGGTGATAAACCCCTGGGGGTTCTGCTTTATGGCTCCAGAGTCACAGGGAGCGCAGCGGATGCCAACTCACACATGACACACAACTGCCACCTCCCCTCAGACTGCTGAATGGCCAGGGCCCAGAGGGAAACCACGGCATGATGGACTCACAGAGCCCTTGCCACATAAAACAGATGGCAAAGGACAACGTCAAGTATAACGGAAATACTTTACTTCCCGAAGCAAAATATCTGTAGAAATTACAGGTAAGACTGCGTGCAATTTAACTGAAGCTGCTGGTGTCCTGCTCACCTCTCCCTACTAAAGGAGAATTCCATTATCTAAAACTTCACCAGCATTTCTCTTTGGTCAATTAGTGTTTTACCACATGTGGGCATTTCACAAGGAATTAAAGTTCAAAACTGCTCCTTCTGATTTCGCAAAAGACATCCTCTCTTCTACCTCCCCATTCCAAGGCCTGTCTTTATTGCACAGCAGAACCTGTGAATTTACCTAAAATCAAATTCCTGAAATGTTCATCAGTACTTTAAACTGATCAGTCCAACTGAGTACAAAATAAGTACACAGCTACATAAAACTGAGTAACTGTTCCAAGGTCTCATGCTGAGCAAACATTCCCACCTGTCAGAAGTGGGGTAAGGTGTGCTTGGGAAATCCACGGCATTAACTGAGGCTTTGTGTTCCCTTTACCTCTGGAAGTGGTGGCTGTAGAGCTGCGTTGGGATTCCAAGGATGCGGTCATAGATGGAGGTAACTTCCCTTAGGTTTCCCTGGTCATTTTCCCAGTTTATATACATTTCCCAGAGTCTGTCAGAACGGAAATCTGTCCCAGCAGCCAGGACTGCATGTTCATAGGCTCTGCAAGAAGAAATCACTTGTTTCTGGATGTGGTGACAGAACAAGGGAAGTGCTGGCTCTTAATAAAGACTATGAGCATCCTCATTTACTTGAAATTATTTAAGTTCTCCCTAGTATTTTCCAGGTATCTGTAGCAAGGTCTCTAGGGAGTCAGGAAACTCACTCACTTTTTCCCTCCACCACTAGCACAACAGAACAGATAAAGGCAACAGTGAAAGCCACTTGCGGGAACACAAGGTATTAGGAGCCACTTCCACCTTGTACAGACTCTAACCCCACTACTGCAGCAGTTTAACACCCAAAGCTGGGCAGCAATCCTGCAGGTCCATTCAGTTCCAGTTCAGTTAAGGGTCCTGATCAAACCTGAGTCCAAACTCTTACTCTAACCAGCACCACTGCCAGCCACACAACTCAAGACACATTCCAGCCATTAGAAACCTCCAAGGAATTAAATTCCTAAAATCCAGTGGGTTCCAGTGCTGCACTAAGTACATCCTAACATCTAGTCTGAACCTCCCAAGCCACAACTTCTGCCCCTTGAACCACAGTGTACTGTCTCCCCTTCTCATGGAATTTGGCTCCACCATCTCCTCAAAGTACTTAAGGAACACTCAGCTGTCACTAGTTTGCCCCTTATCTTAAGCACATTAATCTGATCCCACTGCTGCGTCACTATGCATCCCAGCGTGCTCCCAACTCACCCTCGGATGGTACTGTTAGTTTCGGGATCAGTAGGGTCCAAGGTCTCCTTTAGGAAATTTATATAATGTATCCAAAGATCAACACTAAGAGGAATTGCCTGAAGTCCTCGTCGATACACCTATGAAGAGAACATGAACTGTACTTCAAATCCTTAGTGGTGTCCTAAGAGAGAGGCAACACTGTGTTATCCGGTGAACCTTAGAAATACTAATTACTGGAATTTTGTTTAAATAATCTACCATTACCATTCGGGTGGAGGTTGGATAGAACATGGCAATGTTCTGATCTCCACGTGCAGAGTCTTGATCTTCAAAGCGCAGCGGTCCCTGCATTCTGACCAGGTTGTGTGGGCAGGCTTTGGGGTACAGACCATAGGGCACAGACCCATTAGAGCATCATTGACAGCGTCTGACCAAAAATGCAATAAGATGGAGCAATTGTGACCAGCAAACCAACTATATTGCTTTGAAAATGAGTAATAAATGGAAGTGAGAGAAAAGCCCTGCCCTACTTGTTAAGCTGCAGTGTAATACAGAGGCTTGCACTGCAAAGCTTGACAAACTGTAGAGGTTTAACGCACCTGCCAACAAAGAGAGAGAACATTAGCTACAGATGCCACAGCGTGACACGTGCACACACAGGGCAGGCCTGGCACCCCGTGCCCGGCTGGCAGGACTGGCAGGTGGTGGTGCTGGCCCTACGTACCTCGTCAGACTGCTTCACATTGTCGTGCCGCTTCTCCAGGTCCGCGTACTTCTTCCAGTACCCGTAGCAGTAGGGGTAGTGCGTGAAGAACCGGTCAAAGGCCTTCCTGGCCGCTGGCAAGTGGTTCTGGAGGAACACACATGGAAACCACTCAGCCCTTCCTTTAAAAACCCTCCACATTACTCATAAAGCAATTATTAACACTAGCCTAAAACGACTGGCTGTGTTCTGCGATCTCTGCTGACTCGGAGCAACCTGGTCAAGAGGAAGGTGTCCCTGTCCACAGTAGGGCTGGAACAACATGGCCTTTAAGGTCCCTTCCAACCCAAACCAGTCTGGCACTTTATGATTCTACGACAACACTGGCTAGGGTAGCTGTTTAAGACAGCATCCGTGACAGCCTGATGTCCAGTTCTACATCTGCCACTGGAATCCCATGACTTGTTTTAGTTGTGTTTGTTTATTTCTGTAAGGCTGAGGAGAAAGGGGCAGGTACTAACCTCCTGTTCTACATACTGGAGTAGATACACCCATCCCGTGAAATCCTGGGGGTTGTCCTCGACGACTTTCCAGAACTTGTCAAAATCTGGAGGAAAGCCAGCCTCAATATCTGTGGTCTGTAAAGTCTCAATATTTGGAATTTCACTCTCCTGCGTGCTCTCTTCATTCAGGTCCGGGGAGCTGTCTGGGGACTGTTCCATCTCGGTGACACTCATGATCTCAGTGCTGAAGTCCATGTGCTGCTCCTCGGCCGCAGGCTCAGCGCCCGTGTCAGCACCATCACTGCTCACAGTGGGCTGCTCCTCCTCAGTGCTCTCTGCGTTCTCCATGGTGCAGGATGTGCTACTGGATCCTTGTTGAGGAATGCAGTCAGTCTGCAGGCCTCTTGGAAGGGCAGGAGGAGACTGACCTTCAAGAATTAAGAGCGTATCCATAGAAACCAGCACTCTGAGCTAGAGAAAAGTAAACAAATTCCAAGCACTGTGAGAACTTACAAGGCTACAAGATAAGGATAATGATGTATAAATCAGTGCAGAGACAGAAGGTTGCTACTATGGCCAATAAGTGATTGTTTGTGTGTAATGAGCACCAATAATGTTAGTGCATGTATTTTTAGAATGATGTAAGGTGGTGGGGCTAAAAATAAACGGTACCTGCCTGCACCTGCACTTTACTTTCTTGGACTTTTTTGTCGTATGTCCGTCCTAACCATGACAGAACCTGTGTGGGGAAAAGGGCTCAATATCCGTGGAGCAAGGATTCCTACAGAACTTGGTGTGAGGTGGCAGCTCAGAGCCTCCCAAGTGCTCCAGGCACCCCTGTATTTCACCACAGCCCTAACTACGTCTGCTTCATGCATGAGCCTTATTCACCACTAAAAAAACATTAATGGCAATCGTAGATCCTTACATCTGCACGTATAAACTGTTGTGGGTTTTCTAAAAAACTGTCACAGGGAGCTACTGAGACAGAAAAGTAAATCATTACAGTTTTCCTGTAGGAGTCCCGTAAGTTTATTCTAAACAGTTATTCTATTTCATAAATCATTCAGGTTCAAAAAGCTTTCTATGAGACCATCGAGTCCAAGTTACCCCTGCCAAGGCCACCACTACTCCATGTCCCTAAATTCATTCAATTCTCCTACTTAGTACAAGTCAGTAACTTCTTTGCAAAATAAAGAGATGGTAAAACATACTCTCAATGCTTGGCTTAAGAGACGACTTTGCAAAGACAGGAATTACTCAGCACCAGTCTCAGTCCCCACTGGTGATGTCCAAATAAACCCATCAGCACAGAGGGCCACAGAAATATTTAGGCTGCCCCTGACAAAACAGCCTCTCACTCCCACCCACACCCAGTGCCAAGCACTTCCTCCCAACCCTTGGGACAGACTCCTTCTTCCTGCAGTCCCTCAGGACAGACTCCTTCTTTCTCCCACTCTTGTCTTTGATCTCTCTGCCAAGAGCCACTGCCCAGCCCTGCCCTCCTGCACCAGTGCCAGGCCAGCCTGACCTGGCAGTGTGCCACTCTGCCTCGGCTGATCCCAGCCTTCCTGCTGGAGCTGGAGCCAGAGCCACTCAGCTGAGCCTTCTCCGGGCCCCTCATGGCTAACGGATCCCAGGGAACAACAGCTCAGAGCTGAGTCCACCTGGGATAAGGACAGCATGACAATGACATCCTCAAACACACTGCGCCACTCCTGCTTCCTATGGTTTCCTTGGAGGAGGGGGTAAATACGTTTTGGATTTAAAAGAGAGAACAGAAAATCCCATTTCACTGTCTCCCCATGGTTCTTTCCCACTGAGAGCCTGAATGGGGAACAGTCAGACCATGGCTTTCACTTCAACAAATACATTGATAAACCACCAGCAAAACAGTGTCAGGAAAATTCTTTACAGAAAGGAAAAAATCTCTCTTTATCTTTCGCAGCTTCAACATCTTCACATTTTCCCAGTCCACCAAGCCAAGGAACTCTGGCAAGGTTATAGACTCCAGGTGGTCTACTCTGCAGTTTTCTAATAACTGTGTTTTCAAAGTATTTCTGTTCTCCATTGGATACATCAACTGGCAGGGACAGGCTTGGAGCCACCTGGGCTAGTGGAAGGTGTCCCTGCCCATGGCAGGGGATGGGACGAGAATGGCTTTAAGGTCCCTTCCAACCCAAACCAGTCTGGGATTCTATTATTTTGAGAATAAACATAATTTCTAAGTTAAGACATTAAACATCAAACCACAGACGTGGCTATAAAAGCCATGTGCATGTGACACTTGGGGACATGGGTTAGTGTTGGCCTTGGCAGTGCTGGGGGATGGCTGGACTTAGTGATCAACCTTCACAATTATGTAATTCTATGAACCATTGCAATCGTTTTCAACATTCAATAACACATGGCCTAAACTTATTCTGATGTTAAAGAGATGATTTCCCTCTCTCTAATTCAGAAGATGTATTCCACCTTAAAAAACAATCCAGGTACCTTCAGATAGGAGGGAAGACAAGAACGGGGGAGAGGCAGCACTGGATCACCGCAGGAGGTCTGAGCTGCACACGAGGTTTCAAACTGACTCCCGGTCTGTCCGACAGCTGTTCCAACCCCGTCCCTGGAGACGGGGCGCATTCCAAAATCTGACAACAATCCACGTTCCAACCCAGGCAACGGGACGGGCCGTGCCTGGGACGTCACAGGCTCCCAGCGCGGCAGCTCCGTGGGTCCGCACGCGGTTGGGGCACAGCAGGGGAGCTTAATTCCAGCGCTTTTTACCCTAATCCCAGGGTTTCTTACCCTAGTTCCGGGGGTTTTACCCTAATTCCAGAGTTTTTACACCACTCAGACCAAGCAACCGAACCGCTGTATCAGACACCTACACACACCGGTGTTAAATAATAGATATCAACATGTATTATTCAGCCTGTTTCCAGCAAACGAGTACTGTACACAGACCTGCGGCTTATAATTGGGAATGAACTTATGGGAAACAGGCGAGAAAACCTCAGAGGGACAGGAGAAGGAACGCGGGGCCTTATCTGAGCTCTACCCATTGCCGGCACTGATAAGGCGCTGCTGGAACCGACCGGGCAGGGCCGGCAGTGCCCGGAACCCGCGGGCTGGGCAGGGATGGGCTTTGAATCACGGAGCCACAGAAACCCTGAGGCTGGAAACGCCCTGCCAGCCCCCGGAGCCCACCCTGTGCCTGATGCCCACCTTGTCCCCCAGCCCAGAGCACTCAGTGCCACGGCCAGTCCTGCCTTGGGCACCTCCATCCAGGGCTGGGCACTCCAACCCTCCCTGGGCAGCCCCTGCCAAGGCCTCACCACCCTTTCCAGGCGGGATCCCGCCGCTGTCCCGGCCGGGCGCGGCGCGGCCGCTCCTCCCGCAGCACCCACACGTCACGCGGGGCCGGCGCTGCGGGGCCCGCAGGGGCCGGGGAATGGAGGCGGCACACGGGGACATACCCGGGACACAGGGACACACAGGGACACAAGGGGACACACGGGGACACACCCCAGGCCACGGTTCCCCCTCAGGCGCTCGCAGGGCCCGCAGACGCCGCGGGGCCGACGGCGCGCCCCGCGCACGGCCTAGCGCGGCGCGGCCTGCAGCCTCGGTTGTGCCCGCCCCGGCCGGGCTCAGCCGGCGCCGCGGAGCCCCGCACAGCCCCCGCTTCCCCTCATGGCCCCCCACGTGCCCCCCGCACCCTCCCCACGGCCCCGCTCCCCTCAGCCCTACCTGCCGGTCCCGCAGCCGGGCCTCGCGCACCTCGCGCCGCGCACGCGCACCGCCCTCCCGCCGCGCCTGCGCACTGCGCGCGGCCCCGCGCCTTCCCGCCACAGGGC
>VWZG01009899.1:611638-637544 GCA_013396735.1 Grallaria varia | reverse complement strand
GATACAGAGCCACCACCCTCCTGCAATTAATTTGCCTAATTAAGATGGTACCAGGCAAACATGCAAAGGAACCATGTCCTTACCAGCCAGCTTATCTGTCAGGTCTTGCTTGGCTTTTCCGTTCAGGAACTGGGCTTTTGTGCAGAGGGGCTGCAGGAGCAGAGAACTGTCTAAATGCAAAGAGCAAAACAGGTTACAATTCTTCACTGGAAAATTAAACACAATATGGGAAAATGGAAATAAGAATCTTACTTATATTAACTTCAGAAATCCCAGTGCTAGATTTAAAGGCACAGAAGCATAAACACATATTCTTAACAGAACCATTGGAAGGGACCTCAAAGCCCACCCAGTCCCACCCCTGCCATGGGCAGGGACACCTCCCACCAGCCCAGGCTGCTCCAAGCCCCGTCCAACCTGCCCTTGGACACTTCCAGGGATCCAGGGGCAGCCACAGCTTCTCTGCCCAACCTGTACACCTTCACCACAAAAAGCACCTGCTCTGGATAAATAACCAAACCACCTACTGACAAAATACAGGATTATTTGTGTGGCTAAATAGTGTGAGAATAAACCCAATGACTTCTTACAGTGTAATGATCCTATGAAACTCTTGGAAAGAGTAACACTTTCAAATCAGAATTTAATACTACAATTAAAACTCTTAATGAGAGAGTAAGGTACTCACCTAGATGTTGACATAGAGCCTGGATAACGTTTGTGGCAGCTGCATAAATCCCTGGGTTTTTGGAGTTGAGGTTGTTGTCTACCATGGCAGGAATTAACATGTTGATCACAGGTGACAAATTGTCTTTAAGCAGTGGAATCATCTTGTACATCGTCTCCAGAGCCACCTGGTTCACTTTACTGTTGGAGTCGTGTAGGCGAGACTTGAAAGCATCAAAGATCTGGAAAAGCATCCAGACAGTGCTCATGGAATTAGGAATTAGTGTCAGAGGTGGATGGTACATTTCCCGAGCCACTGGTACACTTTAATTGCCCATCTTAGCAAAACAGGGCTCTGGTACCTCCAGGGGGTGGAACTGGACGGTCTGCAAGGTCCCTTCCAACCCAAACCTCTCTGGGATTCTGTGATATGCAAATACTCAACATGATTTTTTGAACAAATAAAGCAACATTTGATATTTTATTACTTTAATTATTCAACCTCATTGATCTGAATCCCTCCTGCGCAGTGGACTGCAGGTAAACCAGCCACCCGTAACACTCACTAGGACTAAAATTTCCTGCAAGCCAGGATTTTTAGGAAGACATGGCTGTGTTTAGCATAGGATTTTTAGGAAGACATGGCTGTGTTTATCACAGGATTTTTAGGAAGACATGGCTGTGTTTAGCACAAAGCACATTTGAAAGGTTTCAAACCATTCACAGTTCAGATACTGGGACGCTCCACAGCAGGATTCCACAGTTCCACACAAAGACACGGCGCTGTTGGAGGACAAGCTTGGGTTTCCTTTCCTTATATCCATCTTTAATTTACAGCTGCTGGACCTCTTCTTTCTCCTAAAGAAAGGACTCCTTTCCTATTAGACAGGATCCTCACCCTGAGCTTTTGCATAATAAAGGCTTTCCCCACCTTCTACCACACCAATTTGCAATTCCACTTCAGAGACAAGTTTTTCAGATCATGATTAATCCTTGCTGCTCTTTCTACAACCTATTACAATATTTTGATATTTACCCAGCCGTGGCATGAAAAACAGCCCCCAGTATTCCAGAAATCATGGAATCACATGACAGTTTGGGTTGGAAGAGTCCTCAAAGCCCACCCAGTCCCACTCCCTGCCACGGACAGGGACACCTTCCACCAGCCCAGGTTGCTCCAGGCCCAGCCCAACCTGGCCTGGGACACTTCCAGGGGTGGGGCAGCCACAGCTGCTCTGGGCAGTAGTTCAAAAGTGCTCCAAGTGAAAACTTCCAGCTTTTTGCTCCTATTCACTTCCTGTATCCCTTTGTTTCTCACCCAGACCTCCCCAGCTCCTCAAAGCTCTCTGTTAATCATTCCTGTTCAAAGAGGGCCAAGATTTTTATCAGAAAGCTTGGTGACCCAACTTCAAAGGCCTTTGAAATCCAAGCTGTTCCAACAGTTACCTTCACAATGTTTGCAACCACGAGGCCTGGATTGTTCTCTGTGTCCTCCAGCAGCTGCCTGATGCCATTTATCCGCTCACGGAAGTCTTTGGCATTCAACAAGCCTATAATATCCTTGACATATTCTTCGCTTTCCAGGGCACTACGAGGAGCTGGTTTCCTTGGGACTTCACGGGCTTCTGTGGTGTCCCTGTGGGGAAGGAACATGTTCTTCAGTGAGCACATGAACAAGCTGGAACAGGAGTCTCATCCCAGACATTCTCTTCCTATCTAAGTGCAAACATCAGAAGTGAACAGAAAATCTTTCACTTAAAACAAAGTGATTTAAAAATACATCACCTAACAGTAATTGCTGTTCCTAAAGTCTCATACCCATTCTGCTCCAAATGCAGCTGGATTTGTGACCAGTACAAGCCAAGAACTTCCCTCACATCAACAGATCAAAAAACTCATCCAAACTTACTATAGTTTAAGTTTTTATTCTTTAAGTACTTTAAAGGCTGATCCTGGCCAGGGCCAGGTTGGACATGGCTTGGAGCAACCTGGGAGAGTGGAAGGTGTCCCTGTCCATGGCAGGGGGGTGGAACAGAGTAATCTTTGAGGTTCCTTCCAACCCAAGCCATTCCATGATTCTGTGATTCCATACTGTGAATTCCAAGAGGTTTGTGTCCTGCGTGTATTTCATAGGCTGTTGATAAACAAATGAACTGCAAAATCACTCGTCACCCTATTTAAGAGTTTATCTGGGACAGGGCAGAGTTTTCCTTTTCCTGCAGGAATGTTTCATTTTCCCAGACCTGTGGGGATGCTTCTATACTCTCTTCCTGGTCAAGTTCCTCCCAGAATAAACCATGGAAGATCATAACCTGTCTGGGACGGGGAGAGCATCTCTGGAAGTGGGGGACGACCTCAAATGTCCAACACTGCCAGTCTGGGAACGTCTTCCTTTTGCTGAGGGTGTGTCCAATGGCATCTCCCCCAGGCCCTGCACAAAGGTACAACATGAATTCAGGGAATCACAGAACCTCATGGGATTATGGTGGCTGCAGTGCTGGAGACTGTCTGCAGGTAAGAGACCCTGGAACAGCTTTCCTGTCCCAGCTGTCAAAGAAGAGCTTTCCTACACACCTTCTCACGGAGGCTGCCAACACATTCCTTAATGTAAGGCAAGTCCTTGGCTGGCACGTACTTCTCCAGGGCTTTATCAAACTCGGGATGAGCCATCATGCTGAAGAGCATCCTCCGACCATAGTACCTGCAGGGAGCAGAGGAGGACATCCACATCCACAAACAGGGACTGGCTTTGCAACTTGGTCATGACAGCGTGTAATTCCTAAACATAAAAGTGCAGGAAGATTGTGTCCAGGGAAGGGAATGGAGCTGGGGAAGGGGCTGGAGCAGCAGGAGGGGCTGAGGGAGCTGGCGGGGGGGCTCAGCCTGGAGAAAAGAAGGCTCAGGGGGAAGCTTCTGGCTCTCTGCAACTCCCTGATGGATCCAGGGCAGGGTTGGGATCTTCTCCCTGGGAACAGGGACGGGAGGAGAGGGAATGGCTCAGGCTGGGCCAGGGCAGGGGCAGGTGGGACAGCAGGAGGAATTTATACCTCGAAAAGGTGGTGAGGCCTTGGCAGGGGCTGCCCAGGGAGGTTTGGAGTGCCCAGCCCTGAATGGAGGTGCCCAAGGCACGAGTGGCCATGGCACTCAGTGCCCTGGGCTGGGGGACAAGGTGGGCATCAGGCACAGGGTGGGCTTGGTGGGCTGGCAGGGCTTTTCCAATCTTAACAGTTCCATGACTCTAACATTGCTGTTGATATGTATAACCAGACCCTTTTCATCCTCCCACAAAGACACTGTGCACAAGGATCACTATTTAACCAACAACTGAGGAAATTAATGAGAAGAGCCTTCCCCTTCAGCTGCCTTTAAATGGGATGGTCCAGCCCTGTAAATCACAGTGTGGATCAGACCCCCCAGACTCCCTCTGTGGCCTGTATCTTCTCTGTGCCTAGCAGAGCATGCCCTGTGAGCTGCTCTTCCTCCTGTAGCCAGGGTGTGCCCAGCAATGCCAGGCACCCAGGTAATTCCTGCCACATACACTATCCTAACAGTCCTGGCAGTGATGGGACAACAGCCGGACTCAAAGTTTTGGGTTGAAAGGGACCTTAAAGGCCACTGAATTCCACCAAGGAACAGCCACCTTCCACCAGACCTGGCTGCTCCAACTCTCAATGACCTTAAGGATCCTTCCCACCCTTGAGGATCCCGTGTCTCTGCTCTGTTGCACAGGGAGGGCTCAGGGAGCCATTCCCCACTCGCAGCCCCCCGGAGTGGCTTATCCCCATCATCCGCAGGGCGACTCACCGTGTCTGCTGGGAGCTGTCCTGTGCAAACCTGGCTATGGCCGGGAGCAGCCGCTCGGCGGCGGGTTTGGCTCCGGCGAGGACACGCTCGGGGCCCAGGCGCTCCACCATGTCCCCGAGGTGCTGGGCGGTGCAGCGGCGCACGGCGGAGTGCAGGTGGCTGTGGGGGGACACGGAGGTGAGGGATGGCTCGGGGCGGGCTGCACACCCCACTCACCGCACTGCCCCCTCACCACGGGCAACCCTGGCACCACAGCACCACTGGGGACGGGCTGGGGGCACCCCCAGCACACCGTGTGCCACCCCTGCCGTGGGCAGGGACACGAGCGGGGAAACGGGAGAACTTAAGGGCCAGTTTTCCTTTAAATAACTGCGCAATGTTTTAGAAAGCACAAGACTATGTGTTCTTCCCATCAGCCATAAGAAAAACACGTCTCTGTGCTCAGAGACACATCCTGTGGACTCCATCTCCATGTCAAACTGAATAAAGCAGTGTCCTACTGCATTCTAGAGATCCTGCAGAAGTCTAATGGCCCCTATTTTGTAAAAAATAAACATTCCCCAAGCCCATGAAAGTGAGAGAAAAGCCAGAATCAGCTTTCAAACTCGTGCAGCAAATGACCCTTTTATCTAAATCCTGCTGTCCCTGCTTATCCCACTTGTGTTCAAAAACACAGTTTCACAAATTCAAACCTCCCCAATTTCATATTTGGACTAAAAATCCTCCTTCGAGGGCACTTTCTAACTCCTTCTCTGTGTTCAAGGGGAAAACAAGAACCATGAGGCGGAGACCTCATGCCGTGAAGCAAAGGAGCCCCCGGTCCCCAGGAATGCCCCTGTTGATGGAAACCAGCTGGAAAGGTTTTGTGTGCGTGTAACAGCTTAAACACAACTCATACAGATAAGAAATAGGATTGTAAATTCTCCAGGTAAAATCACTTTCAGCTCCAGCCCTGGATCATGCCCTTGGGTCAAGCACCTGCTCACCAAGGTGAGTTCCCAGCAGTGCTGCAGCATTTAGAGCAGCACCTCCCAAAAGCAAACAAAAATGAGTTTAATCATTCATAGAATAATTAAAAATTATTATAAAAATTACAAAATCCCAGATTGGTTGGGGCTGGAAGGGACCTTAAAGCCTATCTGGTTCCACCCCCTGCCATGGGCAGGGACACCTTCCCTGGAATTATTCTCCCCTTTGACAAGTAATTCCCATATTTCCCATCACAGCCTCCAGAGCTGAAGCTCCCATGAGCTGCAGGGGCTTTGCTGCTGACATGGCCAGAGTTGCCTGGGCCAGCACTTGGAAAGCTTCACTTTAGGCCATTCCCTCATGTGTTTTCCATTAAAAACAGACTGTACTCCATGAGTTAGAAATGTCTTCTTAGCTGTGAACAAATTAATCCCTGCCCAACCGCTGGCTTCTGAATTAAAGCCATGGGCAGCTGCTGCCTGCTGCTCCTAAATTCACAAAATCCCAGAATCCCAAAATGGTTTGGGTTGGAAAGACCTCAAAGCCCACCCAGTGTCACCCCCTGCCATGGTCAGGGACACCTCCCACCAGCCCAGGTGGCTCCAAGCCCCGTCCAACCTGCCCTTGGACACTTCCAGGAATGGGACTTCCACCCCAAGGCTGAGTTTTGCCTTTCACTTTAAACCCCCGTAATTCATACAGAACTGAAACCCCAAGACTGATTTCTGCCTTTCAGTTTAAAGCCCAGGTAACTGCAGTGGGGCTGTCAGGAGACAGAATCCATACATTCCAGAACCATCAGTTTCCCAGAAAAGAAGAAAGAAAACATTCTGAATCAAGACTAACTGTGAGGATTTAGAGCTGTGCAGGAAGTCTAAGGACTGATCTAGAATGGAGCACCTGAAACGTGTCAGGAAGAGAAATGCAGCCTGTGAAATGTCACCAACTGGTGACATAGAAGAGATTAAGCACCAGACTTGATTTAAGTATTGCTGAACAGTGAATGAGGATAGAAAAGGAAAACAGACTTCTGAGGGCAAGGCAAAGAAGGGAATCAACTCCTGCTACAGGCTGAGAGGAGCTGGAGCTCAGAGCCAAACCAGGCAGCCAGAAATGGAGGCTCCTGTCCGAGGGACTCCAGGAACCAACAGCCACCACCACTGCAAAGGGAACTCAGATGCAGCCCAGAGGTGTTAACCCACTCAGTCAAGGGAGGAACAGGAAATCAAGGCAGAAACTCACAGCTAAAGAACTGTGAATTGCAAGCCAGCTTTCTAAATAAAGAGGGGTGCCGAAATCCAGACAAAACAGCATTTGAGTGCAGAGAGAATGAGAAATAAAAATGTTATGTGAGCTTTACTGGGCAAAGCAAAATAGCAGCTTCCTAAAACCACTATGGTAACAGCAAATAAAGCTCCTGAAGTGGTGCAAAGTGGGCAGGAAAGACACCAAGCTCCAAAATCAACTTCTTACATAATGCACTACAGTTTACGTCAACAAACGTTGTCCTGGGTAGAGATTTAGCAGAGCTAAATTTCTGTCTATTGTCTTTTGATTTTCTTTTCAAAAGCCCGTATTTGACACACTGACTCTATTCACAAGTTATTCTTTAAAAAGTCTGTATAGAATTACCTTTGCCCTCCATTTATAAGAGAACAAAGTGCACGTGCTGGAGTCACATTATTAACCATGGCCTTCAGTGCCTTGTCTACCTCTTCCCTTATAAAAGTGTTGGATTCCCCAGCTTTGTGCAAAAGGACTTTTACTGCATTATCTAGTTCTTGGTCCATGCTCTTTTTCAGGTGGGTGAACAAATCCCCTAAACACACCACAGCAGCTCGAGAAACACCTGAGCGTAAATTCTTGACCTGCACACAGGAAAAACCCAAAAAACAATGAATAATGGTGATAAAATAAGACTTGAAAATAAATAAAGCTTCATGTTTCCCTTTGTCATTTTTAAGTAACATTAAAAGCAACTGAGAAATACAGTTTTTAACTTGATTCACAATGAGTCAGAATTAAAACAGATACTCATAAAAACGTTATAAAGTTACAATCTACATGCTTTCAGTCTCCACTCATCCTTTTGAGACTGTGCAGCAGAGGAAAACAACACAGGTGAACATAATTCACTTCAGAATGCTCTAAAATACATATATACACACATATAGCCAGTGGAATGTTCTGATAGGAAAATTTAACCTCTTGAGCCACAGCCAAACTTGTTTCATGGAGCTTTGCAGTCAGAACAGGGGCATGGTAGACAGACAAGCACCTGACGAAGTTCAGACCTTCAATTTTCTTCTCCCTGTGTGCAAAATAATAATATTTGAAGTCCAAACCGTTTGCACATTTTCATTAAAATATTAAAATGTGGACTTCTAAGAAATCAAATACCAAACAAATCAGATTGTTAATAAAGCAATGACAAACAATCATGGAGTTATGGAATTGTTCAGGTTGGAAGGGACCTCAAAGCCCACCCAGTGCCACCCCCTGCCATGGGCAGGGACACCTCCCACCAGCCCAGGTGGCTCCAAGCCCCATCCAACCTGGCTGGGACACTTCCAGGGATCCAGGGACAGCCACAGCTTCTCTGGGCACCCTGTGCCAGGGCCTACCCACCCTCCCAGGGAAAAAATAATGTAGGAAGTTCTTTCCAAGAGAGTCTTTCCTTTAATGCAGGCCTGTTTCAGCCCCCCAGTGTCTGAGCTGTGTCCCACAGTTCTGCTCCCAGCCTGCAGCAGTGGCAATCAAAGCTCTCTTTCCTCCCCAGGTTGAAGGCAGCAGCACTGGAGCCACATTTCCCCGTCAGAAAGCACCAAGAAGGTGCTTTGGTTCCACAGAAAGCACCACGAAGGTGTTGGTGGGGCCTTTCCAGGGCAGTCCTTGAACTCAAGACATCCCTGCAGGTCTCTGAAAGCTCAGCCTCCACTCCTCCCCTGTGCCACTCACAGCCCTGCACCCTGGTTGTGACGTTACGCCCCTTTTGCTGGGTTTTGGGGTAAGTTCCCGCAAGCAGCAGCTTCCAGAGCATCCCGAGGTGGCTGTGCACCCACCAGTCCTCGTCAGCCAGCAGTGCCAGGGCCTCTGCCAGCGCCGTGTCGGGCCTGGGGAAGGGCTGCAGCTCCGAGGGGTCCAGGACCTCGGGGCTGTGTGTCACCAGCGGGCTCTGCTCCTTGTGCCGGCCCCGCGCGCCCAGCGCCAGCTCATCTGCAAATCACAGAATCCCAGAAAGTTGGAGCTGGAAGGACCTCAAAGCTCATCCAGTGCCACCCCCAGCCATGGGCAGTGACACCTCCCACCAGCCCAGGTTGCTCCAAGCCCCGTCCAACCTGCCCTTGGACACTCCCAGGGATCCAGGAGCAGCCACGATCATTCAGTTTGATTCATGTAAGTTAATTCTTTTGCACCACCAATTTTTTAGGAGCTTCTGTTCTGCAGTGATTTCTACTGCATATTTTAAAGGCATCTCAGTGCCCAAATGGACTCAGAAATGATTTTACTGGGGGACAGAAGGGAGTCAATCTGCCATTAATATATATTATTTAAGTTGCTGAACAAAAAAAAAAAATCCTCTGATGTTTCAAACATCTTCCTAACAAATTATAGATGAAAAATGATGAATTCAAGCCCCAAAGTTGAATTAAAACCCCTTCACCCTCACCTCCAAAAGACTGATGTTCCACAGCACCTCAGGACTGTCCCCTGCACAAGCAAATTGTATTTTGGAGCTCTCCGACTCCGCACACCCAAAGTTTACTGTACCAGCTTACCAGAATCCAGCAAAGGTGAACACTTTGACCTCTTCAAACTGGATGTTCTTCTCAGAGAAGGGTTCAAGGCCACATTCTCTAAGGACAAGGACCCGTTTCTTGGCGATGTTAAAATATCCCCACAGAGATTAAACCCTAGAAAACAGAGGAAATGTCCAAACTACAACAACAACAAATCAGAACTAAGTTCAAAACCAGTATTTCCAGTTCTAATGTCCATTTCAGCAGCATTTAACAGTGGATATTGGTTTAAGACAAACCCTCATCCTCACTTTCTGCTGTCAGTCTCTCTGGTTCACTCATACTCAGTCTAAGCCTTTCCCAAGGCATTTCTTCCTTCCCTTCCAGGTCTTTGCCTTTCTGATGTTCATTATGATTGAGTTCTTTTTCTTCTTTTCTCTTCCTCCTCAGCTTATCCTGGGCCGACTTTGACATGGTCACTTTTACCTGCAAAAAATTCATGCACAGGTTACCCAGTAACTCATTCCCCAGCTCCTGATGTGGGTAAGGTCAGCATGTAAATCAGCATTTCCACCAGTGATCCCACCCTACTCTCTCTCTTGTGTTTATGACACTTTTTGTTCCTCAGGAAACTCAGCAACACTTAATACATTCCTTCAATTACTTCTTTCAATTTGATTCCTCCAAGGATTCAGATCTTCAGAAAATTCAGACACTTTTTATCATTCAAGTTTTAGTCACCTTAAAATGTTATTTTAAAGGCTTGCAGAAAGACTTCAGAGTTTCACCTCACACTTCACTCAGATAAATCTTGCTGCATTTACAGATGTAAACAGCAGATTAGGGGCAGATAGTCAGAGTTTTTAAATTATGTTATGAATGGAGCTTAATACACCCCTGGAGCATCCGAGACCTGATCCAACTCAGCCCATCCCTCCTTCCACACCTCCATCTGCTGTGGGAGTGTGTGAGGGGGTGTTTTCCAGCTCCACTCCCTCCTGCAGCCCTTCTCCAGAGATTTCCGAGTTAAGAGGGAAGCTTCTGACAGGGCAAGTTGCCATTATAAAATATCCATGTGGAACCAAAAGGAAAATCAGGGAGCAGCAGCTGGATGGCTCTGGTTGTTCCCATAGCACAGAGACTGGATTCACACCTATAAAACCAACCAGGGTGAGATGGCCTCAGAGCCCTGAGTTCTTACCTCTCTCTCATTTTCAGCATGGCAATGGGAAGCACTCTTCTGCTGGAAGCTTCTCCCACAGACCCCTGGGCATGGGGCAGACTCCTCTCTGGCACCCTGGGCATCTCCATTGGCCACACATGGCATGGACTGGCTGTGAGCTCGGGCAGGAGGGCTCCCAAAGACACCTGGAAGGCAGATCATGGGATCACAGGATTGTTTGGGTTGGAAGGGACCTTAAAGCTCACCCAGTTCCACCCCCCTGCTATGGGCAGGGACACCATGAATGGAAATGTCTACCTAGGAACTGCAACACTTTCAAGCATAATTCTCTGTATTCCCATTAAACTGGGCATTGCTTACAAACTAAAATCTTGTATGGAGTTTATTTTTCCTTTTCCCACTCTAAAAAGGCACACTTTCCCTCAGTTTAATAACTCAGTGAGATGCAGGAGATCATTTGGATTCTGTAATACCTTGACCAACAACCACGACGGTGTCTCTAGACATGAAACCCAGACTGTCCATTGGTGCAAAACCAGACACTGACTCTGCAGGCCCTGGAAAGAGAAACATCACACCATGGCAGTTGTGTTGTTTGTGCTTTGGGACATCTTTCATTCTTCTAAAGTGCCACCATATATCTGAACTGGTCCCTTTCCTGAACCAGTGTATTGTCCAGTTACCGAAGTCCACAGGATTTATTAAATACTCATATGAAGTATCTTCACACACTCCTGACACCCCTCTGGAGCCAGGCTGGGAGAGCTGGGGAGGGTTCCCCTGGAGAAGAGAAGGATCCGGGGAGACCTGAGAGCCCTTTCCAGTGCCTAAAGGGGCTCCAGAAGAGCTGGAGAGGGACTGGGGACAAGGCATGGAGGGACAGGACACAGGGAATGGCTTCCCACTGCCAGAGGGCAGGGACAGATGGGATATTGGGAAGGAATTGGTGGCTGGGAGGCTGGGCAGGCCCTGGCACAGGGTGGGCAGAGAAGCTGTGGCTGCCCCTGGATCCCTGGGAGTGTCCAAGACCAGGTTGGATGGGGCTTGGAGCAACCTGGGATGGTGGGAGGTGTCCCTGCCCATGGCAGGGGGTGGCACTGGATGACCCTGAAGGCCCCTCCCACCCAAACCAGTCTGGAATTCTGTGATTCCATGGCTTCATCAACACCAGGCTGTCAGCTCTTCACTCACAGCAGGGCCAGTGCTGGGCCTGATTAACTGGCTCAATAAGCAAAATAAATGTGCTGCTCATTATTTTACACTGAAGGTCAGCTCCTCACAAAGGTCTTTTCATCCAAGGAATGCAAAATCATTAACCACAGCATAGACTGCTATGGACATTCAGGATTTGCTCTCTGATTATGCTGTTCCTTGGAAAGCCCATTTGCTAATCCATCCTGTGCACACAGCTCTCTCAGCTCCTTCCCTCCGTCCAGCTGAACCAAAACTGATTCAACAGAAATAATCCCAAGTTTCTGCCCATTGCAGGAATCTGCAGAATCCCCTGTGAGGGTAAAACACAACAGCAGCCCTTAACCTCAGTTTCCTACCAGCAATTTCACTGCCTGCCAGCCTGGAGCTCCTGCCCTGAGCACCAGTACAATCCCAATTTGACCCCAGAGCACCTAGAAATGACGGTTTTTAAGTGCTGAAGGGACATAAGCTCATGGAACAAGAACAGGCATATCAAGTGGCCATTCTGTCACCTGAAAGGAACAAGGTGCGCATTGACAAGCAAATACCTGTGCTGGAGTGATGCTCTGCCACGTCTGGGTCTCTGGGCCTTGCTGCAGACACTCTTGCAGGATGGGCTTTGCTGCCAAGCAGTGGAAAGGTGTCTGACCTGTTCAAATAAACACATTTGATAGGTACAATTCTGCCCACAGGTCAGAACCAGCTAAAACCACTGCAGCAGCAACAACAACAGATTTCAGTTTCCCTGTGGACAAATATTTCCCGTATTTCCACTAATGCTTACACTGAGTCAGAAAAGAAAATGGATTCAGTAGGAATTATTTGATGAGCAGAACACGCTAAGGACAACCCCTCTGAGGAAAGCTTACAGCAGGAATACATTCAGGATACACTCAAAAATAAGGAACTGTTTGGCCCGGGGACTGAGGATGCTGGTTCCAACCTGGCAAATGGGTGAGACCAAGTCTACCTGCCACTCCCAGGGATGAGCTGCTCCCAGCTCTTCCTGTTCACCAGGAAAATGCTGTTATCTACAAGAACAACTTAGTATTTCTTGTTTTTTAATGAGTCTGTGAATACTAAACCCAGAGCCCTGTGCCCACCTGGGTGAGGGCACGGGGAAACAGCAGCTGCTCCACGTCCTGCTGGGGCTGAAATACACACAACTAAAGAATCTTTTAAGATCCAAAGGAAGGTCCATGCTTCCATGGCAGTCTGTCAGTATATAAACCTGATCCTTCCAAAAGCAAACACACCAAAACCCTCCATTCCTGATGCCCAACCACAGAGATTTTGTGAACAGACAATGCCAGTTTATTCCAGTGTTCACAGACCACTATCTGAGCTACTCTCTGGTATTTTTATGAACCTTCCAAGGTTTTCAGTGTCATCTGGGATAGATTCTGTCACTTCTCCCAAGGCAGTCTCACTGCCTCCCTTGCTTGCTAGGTCAGAATTCCTGTGTCTGAGAATACCTATACAACACTAAGCTCTGCCTAAAGGCCATGGCAGGCTGTACAGAGCATGGCCTTGCCTGGCACAACAGGACACACAGGAGTTTACAGCCTTGACTTTTGAGCCATTCCAGCATCTGAATTTTGTATCTGAATGCTGTATTTTAAACACTATCTCTATAAAACCGTGAGTCAGCAGTGTCACGTAAGGAAGGGACAAGAATATCAACTAGTTCTGAGCTGTACAACTGTGAAAAACCTTCTGTTTGTGAATCATTCCAGTCTCAAAAACCTTTCCTTTTTTTATGACCTCTCCTTTCTGTTCTATTAATACAGTTGTGTGCCAGTTACATGGAAGGGGGGTTGGAATTAAGTGATCTTTAAGGTCCCTTCCAACCTCAAACACTCCAGGATTCTATGATTCTATATAAAGATGTATTTAGTACGCACAAAAATAAGATATCTTCAGATTAGAGCTATAAACAGCTTTATCATGGCCATGAGACTGAAAAATTTGCAAAATTCATCAAACCCCTTTTTATTTCATTAAAGAATTGCTTACACTGTTCATAACCAACTGGGTTACTGCTCCTTACAATGTGTCATCACACATTTCCTATTTAGAAGAGCTCTGTGAAGCCATTTTAATTTAACAATGAACTCTCAGTAATAAAATGGAAACAGTTCTTGGTTCACAATAAAACATCCACATTGTCTTCCTCCTCTCACAGAACCCAGCTCCTTCCTCAGCTTCCAGGCCACAATACGCCAAGCCTAACCCTGCTCTTAACTCACTCTCCTTCTTCCTGCCCTGCTCAGCCACGGGTCACAGCCCTGCTGTGGTAGGCAAAGTCTCCATCAAATATTTCCCCTCCCAGCACTGCCTTCCTGCTCTGGGCCACCCAGGGAACTCTTTCATCTTAACAGCCAGAAAGAACTACAATTGTGCAACTCTTGTATTTTTAGATATGAAAATAACTCACATAGAGAAAAATCACACTGTTAGGCAAAAAAAATTGATATTAAAAGAAATCATTTAACATTATTATTTAACTAAGACGAGCAGTGCCTGGGTGAGGGTTTCATGTGGCACTCACATCACTCCCCTCCTGCGGGGCAGGGCGGGCACAGGGGAGGGCAGAGAGTCCTGGCAGAAAATCCCACTCTCGCTGGGGGAGGAACCCTGGGAGGAGGAGTCCCCACGGAGCTCCAGCTTAGCTGCAGAGTCAGCGCTCTCCAGGTCTGCAATGCTGCTGCTCAGCTTGGCCCTTTTCTTGGCTGCGCTGTTCCGTAGGGATCTGAGGGAATTCTGCATCTGGACAGCAGGGAAAAGCACAGGGGTTAGTCACTGCACAGCAAAAAAAGGTTTCTTAAGCTAAATAAAGTGTATTTCTCAGCGTTCAGGTCAATGCACGAGTTTCTGCTGGGCAATGTGAGCACCACTTACACAGGTTATGCATATTAAAAGAATTCCTTCCATTATTTTACTTCACAAGAATAATTACCCTGCAAGCAATTGCAGCTTCACAACGATGCTGAATCTCAGCTTCACTTCCCAAAGCACAAGGACTATTTCTGCAAAAATACATCAACTGCTCTGTCTTTTCTGACAGACTAAGGGAAGGGCGTGAGGGCTGCCAGCACACACAGGGGGACCTCAGGCTTCTCCCAGCAAATCTGCACAACATACAATCCTAGAGCCATGGAATGGCTTGGGCTGGAAGGGACCTCAATGACCATCTCATCCCACCATGGGTAGGGACACCTTCCACCAGCCCAGGTTGCTCCAAGCCCTGTCCAGCCTGGCCTGGGCCACGTCCAGGGACGGGGTGTCCAAGCAGTCCCAGGGATGGGGCAGTGCTGTTAGAAGTGTGCTTTACCAGATTTAAACCCACCTCCTCCTGGTCCACTTCCTCAGTGTCCACGTGCAGCTGTGCCAGCCCCGCTGCCAGCTCCCTGCCCAGCTGCCCCAGCCAGGAGTCCTCGCTGTCCCTGTCCCCATGGGGCTGGGTCCTGGCCAGGCGCGGGATGGGGGGCACGGGCCGGGCCCTGGGCAGGGTCCGCCGGGGGGGTGAGGGTCTCACCATGGTGGGCTTCAGCTGCAGGGAGGGTTTCTCCAGCAGGTTCTCCCCTAGGGAACACACAGGAGGTATCAGGGCTTTGGAGGGGTGGCACGAGCAGCACCAGAACAAACGTCACGTCTTGGTTCTGTATCACACCACAGAACTCCTTTGCCACCAAAGGAGTGTTAAAAACACTCTTGTGTGGGCTCAGGTACCAACTTATCCCCCTTTCAGTGCCTCCTTCCTCTACAAAAATATAAATTAGTATCTCATGCATGTGCATACCAACACAGAACCACAGAATATCCTGAGCTGGAAGGGGTACACAAGGACCATCCAAGTCCAACTCCTGGCCCTTCAGTCCCTTTAAAAATTAATTACCTTTCTTCATTAAGCAAAAAACCCGTGCCCTAATGAACTCCTCTGTAAGCTGCTTTAATAACCAAGTTATTCCAAAGAATCAGAAAAAACTGAATGCACACGGAAAACAGAAAACCAGCAAGTGATGGACACATCTACAAAATAAAGGCATGTTCCAGGGACAGGCAACTCCCAAAGCATTCAGGGAGGAATTGCCTACATATGCACAAAAATACGGGTCTCAAAACAGATGAAGTTTCAAACAGATTTCTTTATCAGTGCAAAATTTGATGTGGAAACTGTTCCTTTGCTTACAGAAGCCTCATGAGTGATTAGGAATCAATTTAAACTAATCAAAGAATAGAGATATTGTCAACCTAAAATAAGATTGCCTTTAGTAAGTGAAAGAAAGATTATTCAAGCAACTGTAATCAAATAAACTTGAAAGTCCTTAAGCTTATCACTAAGGTTCACCAATGTGTACATGAGGACTTCAGGCAGGAAATCAGGCCCTAAACAACAGTTTCTGCCCTGTCAGTGTAAATTGGGATGAAATCAGCACAAGTTCTGCTCATTAGAGATGGAGCTGTTTGTGAACAGGTTTTAACAAGCTATTCAGAGGTGGGGAATTCCATATGTCCATTCCCAAATGCAATTCCTTCTACTGGAAAGCATCCCTGCCCATGGCAGAGGGCTGGAACTGGATGAGCTTTAAGGTCCCTTCAAGCCAACCCAGTCTGTGATTCCATGATTTAAAATAAGAGGCAAAAAGGCAAAATGCAAGAGCAACACTTTTCTTGCCCACGTATTAATTACAGCATTAAAACCAGCAGGTATTTCTGTGTTGGGTTTCTCTAAAAGTGCTCAATTTTGGGGGTTGGTTTTTTTCCCTTTGAAGACAGTCCTTTCCCTGGGATGTTACTGGTGAGGCAGGCAGAGCTGTAGCACCCTGTGCTTTATTACACACTGCTCCCTGTTCAGGAGAAACCTGCAGAGTTGTGAGCAGGGCAGCTGTAAATCCCTCCCCTTCTGGGACTGCCCAATTCCCTCTCACCTGCCACTGTGGGTTTTCTGACCACTGCTTGAC
This sequence comes from Grallaria varia, assembly GCA_013396735.1. Classification (NCBI taxonomy): domain Eukaryota; kingdom Metazoa; phylum Chordata; class Aves; order Passeriformes; family Formicariidae; genus Grallaria; species Grallaria varia. The sequence continues at coordinate 621,024 of VWZG01009899.1, read as the reverse complement.
ATCCCTCAAAATCCAACCCCAAAATCCCCTTTCCTTACATTGACAACATTCCTACCCGCATTGTCTCCTGACTTCTGACTGAGCAGCAGCTTCTGGGAGCCAGGCTTGGGCAGCCCCTCAAAGCTTTTGAGAGGCCAGGAGCTGGAGAGGTTCATGGGATTCTCTTGGGACTCCCTTGGGGACGCAGCTGGAGAGGAGAGGTGCTTTGGTCTGTTCCTGGGGGAGGGCAGGGGGTGGGAGGGCAGGAAGAGGGCGGCCTGGCTGGCACTGGGGCCTCGGAGGGACATGGTGGGCTCTGCCTGAGTGCAAAATCCTCTCCGGGTCTTGCAGGGAAAATTTAGGCTGGAAGAAACTGAGCAAAGGGACAGAGAACAGTAGTTGTGGCAATCAGCTCTTGCTACAGTAATTTACAATGAAATAATATACCATAAAAATAAGGTACAAGGAAATAATACACCACAATAATTTACAAGGAAATAATACACCATGATAATTTTCAGTGCAATAACACTTCATAAAAATAATTTAAAACTAAAGAATACACCATAATAATAATGTGCAATGTAATAATACACCCCTAGACTGTCAAAGCCTGAAGGTTTTACTGAAGCAGATAAATCAGATACTTTCATTTTGCACCCTGCATTGCCCCTCCCAATGGGAGTTTAAACCTTAAACTATTTTTCAGGCATGTTTTGGGAAACTATATTTGAAACAATGAGTGATGCAAGTAGATCAAACACAGTTCTGATTGTCCCACGGCACCACCTTTTCTGTAACACCCTGACACAGTCAAATACCAAAGGTGGGAGCTGTAAATTCACCACAAATGAAAATACACAGGAGAAGGCACAAATATGTCTGAAGGGACTGAACAAACTTTTAGTGACAGTTCTTGTTTCCTAAGAAATCAAAGAAATAGAAAGAATTCCAGAGTAACATGCACTGACTTAGGGAACTGTCACAACCCACATACCTTTGTCATGCTGACAGTTATCCAATCCCAAAAACTGTAACTCCGAGTCCACACTGCCACTCTTCCCATGTGCCTGGGGGTACCCGAGGGTTCCACATTTCCCTGAAATTTGGGGCTGATGAGAGCCCATAGCACCTTCCAAAAGCAAACACAAATTACTACATCAGCACTCATCACATGGTGTTCAGCAAAGAGTGCACAATAATATTTCCTAGTGAATTAAAACTCTGTAGCTTTGAGTGTAAAATTCAAATACACTGAGAGTATTTAATTCCAGAGTCTCTAAGCAACCTCCTAATACAGCTCAGAGGGAAAAAGGGAGAAGGACTGGCCGTTCTTCCAGGGCACTGCTCCAGCTGGGAATTGTAGGGGCAAAAGAAACCCCAGAACAATCCCCTCTTTGAGCACATGACAATAAAGGGAAGAAAAACACCTCCAAACCCCAAAACTCAGGGAGCCAGCAAAGTTGGCAGGGCCACAGGGCTGCTCAGAAAGGGCCACAGGGAGAGAATCAATCAGGTCTGGTCTTGCCCAGGCTTTTCAGGAGCCTTTTGCCTACTGAAACACCCAAATGTGTCTGTTCTGCAGTGGCAGCTCAAACCCTGCCCTGTTCACACTCACCAGCAAAGACAGAAGAATTCCCAGAGTTCAAATCTACACTAGTCTGGAATACAGTCCTGGAAGCCCTTTTTCTAATAAAAAACAGCTCCTCACTGGCTGGGATTCCTTGGGAGGGTCGGAGTTTCGGGGAGTGAAGGAAATCGTTGGATGCAGAGAACTGTGGGGAAAAGGCAAATAAACTGTGTGTGAAATGAAACCACATTTCCCTTCCCTGTGCACACAGCATGGTCACAAACACCATTTTTAAATACCAAACATCTTGATAAAGTTTTCTCCTCCCCAATATTCCAATACTGGAAGCATTAGAAAGCATTTGAATTGTTTTCCAGGTGTTACAAAGTAACACTATTCACATGGAAGGGGGAAATAAAGCCCCACAAAGTAAACTGGCAGAGAACTGTACTATCCTAAACTTTAAATCCTAAACATTAAACGCTGACATCTTGAATTACGTACATCAGATGTGGAAGTGTTTAAATAAATAGACAACAGAATCCCAGAATGGAACAACTACTTGAGCTGTGCAAGCTTCAGATTTAGTCTAAAAGCTGGACTTGGTAATATCAGCAGCTTGTGCTGAGAGCTGGGCAAAGGTAAGGGGAAAATCTCAGTAATACAAATATTTAGCAAAGAAAAGGCTATGCTTCAAAGGATGGTTTCTGATTTTTAATTAGTGAAATCAGGGATTTACAGCATTTGCAGGCTGCATTTACCCTGCTCTCCCCACGCACAGGCAAGGCTGCACAAGGAGAAGTCTGAACAGAAATGGAAATATTTATTCAGTGTTGGAAAGAGCAGCACCACGTTCAGTCTGAAGACTCCTTTATTCACATGCTGGTGTGTGAAAGGGGGATTTGTCCTCTAACACCCACATAATACAGTCATTTATAAAAATACTTATTTTTCATTTCACTGAAACTCTCAGTTCACCACAAAAATGGGATTCTCTGAATGGGAACTTCACAAAAGCTCTTGGAATAGGAAACTGCAGTTCTCCAGGAGCTTATAATTCCATTATCTCCCCTGTCCATGCCTGGCCCACACAATCCAAGTTGTTTTGGACAGGGAGAGATCCCCGGGACAGCTCCCAGCTCTGTCAAACCTTCCCTGCTCCAGGAGAAACCTCACAGTGATCTAACAGATTGTCTTCAAAGTTAAGTATCTGGGTCAGACAAACAGCAGCCAAATGCTCTGGGTTCAGTATCTTTCACGGGTTTAACTAATATTGTAATGGGGTTTCAAAAAAATACCACAAAATCAAGCACAGAACTTAAAATTTGGGCTGAGAACCATGAGCACACGGTAATTGTTTTAAAATCCTTCTAACATTTACTCTGTCCCTGAGAAAAACAGAATTAGTTATGGAATACAGACAAGTTCCAACAAAACCTTTAGGTCCTTTCCAACTAAAGAAGAGACACAAGACACACACCCAAACCAAGAGAAATTCCACCCCCATATCCTGCCAACAAGGACAAAAATAAACCTCATAATTCAAACTTTTAAATTACATATTCCTAATTCTCCTCCCTCCAAGACTGTTCTCCTTAGAAATAGAAAATGAACTCACAAGAGGTACCTGTAGGTAGTAAATAAATAAGTGAGGCAGGAATTGGCCTGGTTGTCCATGCAGTGCTGTAAAAACCAAGCAGTTCCCAGCAGGAGCTGAGCTCCAAGGCCCACAGCTCCAAGGACAAGGCTCTTGAAAGAAACACTTCCCTGGGCTGGGAGGGGGTTCATGGTTAACAAAAATGGCCCAAATTTTACCTTTGCTTCCTAAAACACACACTGTGAGTTACTGTCAGCATTTCCTGGCTCTGGTGGGATCAGTGCCCAAGTCTTCAGTCTGAGGCAACCTCAGCAAACCCACCAAAATGCCCAAAAGCTTGAAACTTGACATCAATCTCCCTGCCTGCCAGCCAGGGCTCAAGCTTGTTAATCGGCCTGCAGGGATTAGACTCTCACTCAAGTATTTTAAGACAAGTGCTTAAAGCACAGGACAGTGGGGGAACTCATGGAACCTCCACACAAACCAGGCTCTGAGGGACACCAGGTTTCCTTCACACAGGAGGAGAAAGAACAGCAGGAAAATGGTGAAGTGGTTTGTCCCAGGTTATCCCAGCTGGGATAAAAGAGATGAGACCTTGGCATTCCTACCCCTGGTATCAGCAAACAACATTTTCCATCCACAGATCTTCCAGTCCACAATTAAATGTCACTTTTACAAATTCCTGTGGCCTGGGTTCAGCTGGCATGGAGTTAATCTTCTTCTCAGTAGCTGGTACAGGACAAACTTAGGCCCCATTTTTCCACACGGACAAAGCAATTTATGCAGAAGGAGTAAAGGAAAACACTGCCATGATTGCACAATTTCACTCAGCTGTCCCAATCCCAGCTAGAGGAACAAAAACTCTGCTTCCCTGTACAAAAATTATAATTACAGCATTACAAATTTGCTAAACATGGGCTTGAGGGTGGTAGGAAATAAAGGCAAACCCAAAGCCAACAGATGTTCCACTGGAGCAGATGACAGATCCCAGCGAAGGGATTTCTCATAAGGGTTTGGGTTTCTTTATATTCTACCAGTACAATCAATGTTGGAAAATATTTGAATCCATCACTAAAGAAATTATTAACTTGGTTACCAAAGTACTTGAGAGTGACCCATCATGGAATCACAGGATGGTCTGGGTTGGTGGGCCCTTAAAGCCCACCCAGTCCCACCCCCTGCCATGGGCAGGGACACTTCCCACTAGTACAGGTTGCTCCAAGCCCCATCCAACCTGGCCTGCAATCACGACAAACATTCCCTTCCCACATCCCTTCCCTGCAGAGCTGTGGCACTGGATGAGACAAAAGGTTCTCCCCATCCATCGCCCAGCAGCACCAACCACAGGCTCACAGGGAAGGGACCAACACCACACAAATACAGAACAATATCACCCCAAAATACTCTCCCAGCCTCCCGAAAAACCAGAGCTCCCATGCCAGAGTGACAGCCCAGCTCCCAAAGAAGAGGCAGCTTTATCCCACAGACTGTCACCCTCTGTTGGGAAACTTCTTGCAGAAAATGGACATAGGAGCGACCTCAGTGCTTTAGATGCAGTTATGCTGCCAGGCCTTTAAGACTGCAGTGAAAAGCTGCTTGTAAGAAGCCTCTGTGGAGATCAACAGTGAAGAAGAATGTAAACTTACAGAAACTGCAGCAGAAGAACTGAAAAACAACGGCACAGAGAGAAGTCACAAGGACTTTATTTTACACCAATAGAGTTGTGTGTTATTCGTATTAACCAGTCGCAGGGTGGTTTGCAGTGTGTGTGCAGTGTGTGAGCTATCTGGGCTATTTAAGGGGTGTTTTCACAACGATAAACGGCATTACCTTGATCATATTGGTCAGTTCGTGGTGTCCATAAGTTTCCCTCACAATAACCCTCCATGTCCCCCTCATCCGTGCTAAAACAAAGAGTCATTGTTCCATAAATCTGATTTCACAGATCATTTGCACACCCACTAAGGTCTCCATAAAGCCCAGCTCTGAAGTTCTCCGTTATCGGATCAGGATGGAAATGAGAATTCCACTGGTGTTGCCCAACTCTGCCATTATGGGAGATCACAGAGTTCACAAACACTCTGTGACAGGGCTTAAAACTTCAGAGGGATGTTGAAATGCTCTGGTTCCACCCCAAAAGCACCAAAAGGCAGCTTCAACAGCAGCTACCAAGACCTACAGGGTCTGTTTCACTCTTCCCCTGCAGTAATCCCTAGGCACATTGTTTTCCATGCAGCACACTAAATTTCCAAGGAAAGGAAGGCTTAGCTACCAACGGATCAGTGAGAACTCCAGCACTCTTGCTGGCTCCTTCTGGGGCAACCACCTTGTTCTTCACACTGCAGTTATAGAAAAGGAGAGTTAAAAAGGCAACTGGGGAATGCTAGTGCAGCATTCCTGAACTCCCTGGTGCGACCTCTCATAGATGGCACAGGCTGGGAAAGCACTGGAGAACCAACAGGTTTGGTCACAGCAGGCTGAGTTCAACTACTCAGCATCAGCACAGGGAACGTTTCATCAAGAACCCCATTTAACATCACTGACACAACAATGGAATCCCAGACTGGTTTGGAGAGACCTCAAAGTCCATCCAGTGCCACCCCTGCCATGAACAGGGACACCTCCCACCAGCCCAGGTTGCGCCAAGTCCCGTCCAACCTGGCCTGGGACACTTCCAGGGATGGAGAGCCCACGACTCTCCAGAGAATCAAGTCCTTGAAGTCAATGTGCTTTATCTACCCTTTATTTTTAGTACACATTAACTTACACATGTTCTACTTTACATCTTATCTGATCAGGAAAGTCTAGACATGGCCTTGGACAAGCACTGTGTAACCTGACCCTAAAAACACCAGCAGGAAAACAGCTTTAAACATTAAGCTCCTTCCACGCATCCCTTCAGCCACAGAATGACTCTGAAAGTTAATTTTTAAGCAAATTCATTTCAAAGGAATGTCTGAATTAATAATTAATATTTTAAATGTCAAGTCAACTACCAGAATTCTGGGCAGGATAAATGCATTGACTTTACTGAAGGGAGTTAAGGGGAGATCCAGGGTTGCCTTTCCACACACAGGTTTTTGGATGCCCCAGGCACAAGATCTTTATTGATACAGCTCATAGCAATCTCAGTTCAGAAGGAATGTCTTCAGCACAGGAAACACCATCCAGGCTTATTTGATCCCAAAGGATCAGGATTGAAGACAGAGCAACAAAGGTGTCAACCCACAGCCACCAGATAAACATTTCACTCTTAAACCATCCTGGTGTTTAGGTTTCCATTGCAGTAACTGTGCCCAAGCAGGTCCGTGGACACCAGGAGCTCTCTGGACTGACTGCACTGAGCTCTCCACTGGGAATCACTGCAAGGGAACTAAAGGGAATCCTCTCTCTTGCTCCCTGATGATGAGCAGCATTTGCCTCATCTTGGAATAAACCTCCCCCTGACACACACCTGCTTTAAACAAGGCTGTTCCTCTCCCTCCCAGAGGGAAGGATGCAGTACCTACATGAAATCATGCTCTTCCCCAGGAGCATCAAGCATTCCCTACAACCAGAACTTTACAGACACTCAAAGAAATGGTTTCCCACTGCCAGAGGGCAGGGATGGGTGGGATACTGGGAAGGAATTGGTGGCTGGGAGGGTGAGCAGGCCCTGGCACAGGGTGGGCAGAGAAGCTGTGGCTGCCCCTGGATCCCTGGGAGTGTCCAAGGGCAGGTTGGACGGGGCTTGGAGCCACCTGGGCTGGTGGGAGGTGTCCCTGCCCATGGCAGGCAGTTTGAAGTATGAACTTTAATGTCCCTTCTAACCCAAACATTCCATGATTCCATGACTTACATCACCTCTAAATGCACTTTACATACCAACAAAACAGAACCCATAAGTTAATTGCTTTTTCTCCCTCTCTCCAGGGTTGGAAGCCTTGGGCACTCCTCCCACTTTACAAGGATAAATACAACCACGAGTACAAGAAGTTAATTTCTTTTGGAAAAGGACCATTTCCAGAGCACCTCCCTGACCTACCTGGAGAACATTCCTCCATTCCAAGCCCCAGCCAGGTTTTGGTGTCTGTACTAATTCGCTTTTTGTTCATGGGCTGCAGGAAACCACAAGCAGCAGGCCAGTCCAACCTGACTGGAGAACACTGGCCATTGCTATTCCTACAGCTGTCTTAGTTAACATCGTAAAACTGCTCCACAAAGAAAACCCCTTTGCTCTTGAGGTGTTTCCTGCACACCTTGCTGTGCAGAGCCTGTTTGCAGATAACCCAAAGGAACTCGGTTGCCTGAGTCACCAACTCAAAAAGACACAGGTCTCTTTAGGAGCCCGAATTAAAGGTAACACAGACACCAAGGCCGGGATGAGCACAGCTGCATTCAAGTCCAGACAACAACTTCGAGGTTTTACACTACAGAAACATTAACTCACATATATTCAGTTTCCCAACAGCCAGGCTGCACAGAGGAGCACTCACTGTCCATGACCTCATCAGCAACACGTTACTAAGCAACCAGGAATTAAATTCTCACTACGTAAACGTGGCAGGGAGGAATCTCCTCTGCACAGCCTTTGATTTTCTGGAATCTCTTCGCTTCAACTCACTCACAGCAGGTCGAGTTAAGATAAATCAAACGTGTCCTCTTAGGAAAACCCCAAACACCACAGGAAACCCACCACACACAGATGCACCCCAGTCTCAAACACATGGGGCGTACCCGGAACACGTGCCACAGCACCACTGCCAAAGGCAAAATCACCTGGACAACATTGCAGAGGTTCTTTCCATTTCCAGCTGCTGGTCTGGTAAGTGATAAAAATCAAAACTCTGAATTGGTATTCCAGCCTACCCTACGTTTTCCCTAGTGGGATCAGCCTCAGGAACCAGAGCCACCCAGGCATTTGGCAGCCCTGAGGTTTGTCCCAAGCATCCCTGGCTCAGCCCCACTCCGGAGCTCTGCCTTCAGGGCCTGAAGGAATCAGTCAGTTTTCCCCCAAACAGCTACAGAAAACTGCAGTCAGTCAGGTGCTCTCAAATCCCAAAATATAAATAAAGGCTCTGTTTTCCCCACTCTTGTGCTCGTTCCCGGGAGTTCACCTGCCACTGCTGAGATGTCAGAGACACATCACTACGGTCAGGTCTAAGAACTCGCGGAGTTTAAAAAATTCAAAAATTATGATTATTTTTTTAAGAAGTGGTAAGTTGTTTGCTTAAATCTGACACAAGGAATTCCTAAATTTGCCCTCCCAGACCGATGCAAGTGTACAGATCCCCGCACATACAACAGCCATCCTTCCCAAGAATGTCCCACTTAACAAGGCTCCGACAACTTCCCACCCTCCTCTCGGAAATGCCTCGGGATGAACGAGCCCCAGGAATCACATACCTGCTCCACTCCCTTGGGGAGCGGCATCCTGACTCCGGGGCCACCTCCGCTGTCCGCAGTCGGCTCCTTTTCCCACGGCAGCTTGTTCTTCCCTTTCCCGGCGCTCAGGACCCTCCTGGGGCTCGCTCTGCGTTCGGCAGAGGCGGTCGCGGGGCCGCGCAGCGCATCCCCGGCAGCGGGACACCCGCGCAGCGCCTCCTCGGGGCCGGGACACCCGCGCAGCGCATCCCCGGCGGCGGGACACCCGCGCAGCGCCTCCTCGGGGCCGGGACACCCGCGCAGCGCATCCCCGGCGGCGGGACACCCGCGCAGCGCCTCCTCGGGGCCGGGACACCCGCGCAGCGCATCCCCGGCGGCGGGACACCCGCGCAGCGCCTCCTCGGGGCCGGGACACCCGCGCAGCGCATCCCCGGCGGCGGGACACCCGCGCAGCGCCTCCTCGGGGCCGGGACACCCGCGCAGCGCATCCCCGGCGGCGGGACACCCGCGCAGCGCCTCCTCGGGGCCGGGACACCCGCGCAGCGCATCCCCGGCGGCGGGACACCCGCGCAGCGCCTCCTCGGGGCCGGGACACCCGCGCAGCGCATCCCCGGCGGCGGGACACCCGCGCAGCGCCTCCTCGGGGCCGGGACACCCGCGCAGCGCATCCCCGGCGGCGGGACACCCGCGCAGCGCCTCCTCGGGGCCGGGACACCCGCGCAGCGCATCCCCGGCGGCGGGACACCCGCGCAGCGCCTCCTCGGGGCCGGGACACCCGCGCAGCGCATCCCCGGCGGCGGGACACCCGCGCAGCGCCTCCTCGGGGCCGGGACACCCGCGCAGCGCCTCCTCGGGGCCGGGACACCCGCGCAGCGC
>VWZG01009899.1:591363-610852 GCA_013396735.1 Grallaria varia | reverse complement strand
GGCGGAAGTGACGCAGCGGGCGGCGGAGCAGCGGAGCGAGCGGCGGCGCGGCCGGGCCGGGCCGGGCTCGGCACAGGTGGGAGAGCCGGGATAACGGGATAACCGGGATAACGGGATAACCGCAGTGCTGCCGGCACTGCCGCCCACACGCACTACCCGGGCTGCGGGCGGCGTGCGACGGGAGCGGCTTGGGGCACTCGGAGGGCCCGTCCCGGGACGCCTCGGTGTGAGCGGAGCCCGCGGGTCGTGGGGTGGGGTGAGGTGGGGTAGAGGAGACTGAACTCCTGTCCCGTTCCACCCCCTGCCACGGACCGGGCTGCTCGTGGTGCAGCCTGGGACAGGGAGGGGGGGAAAGAGCCGGTGGTGTTTCCAAGGAGTGCTGGAATGGTTGGGGCTGGAAGGACCGAACTCCCGTCCCGTTCCGCGCCCTGCCGTGTGCAGGGGCAGTGCCACAGGTGCCCCCAGCGCCGTGTCCCCCGCAGGGACTGTCCCAGCGCTGCTGCCCCAGCCCAGGGCTGGCTCCTGCGCCCCAGCGTTCCGCACAAACGCGTGCGGAGCGTGACATTCCCCAGGCAAGGCGCCCTCCCCTTGTTTTACTTTTATTTCTCGCCGTTTTTTCGTGCGTGTGGTGCAGCCGAGCCCAGCCCCGCTCTCGGGGCGTGGGTGAGCTCTGTGCTGTCTGGGCAGTGCCAGAACCAGCCCGGTGGCTTCGCCGCCCCGGGAATTCCGGGTTCTCACTCAGGCCTTGCCGAACACGAAGTTCCCCCTCGGGGCAGAGAAGCGCCCGGAGCTCTCGATGCACACACGCTGGCGTTTGGCAGCGCCCGATCCCTCGGCGAGCCAGCCCTGCTGGATAACCTCGTTGTTTCCAGCAACTCTTGCTGTTCCAGGTGGGTTTGTAGCACAGCCTGGAAGGATCTGGTGGCCCAGAGCCCCGCAGTGGGCACTGATGGGAGCTGGGAGCACAGACCCTGTGCTGGGGACCAGTCGGGGCTGGCTCGTGTTCCAGCTGCTGGTTCTTGTTGAACAGTGAAATAAATAACAGCAAATCCACGGTGTGGGTGTGCAGAAGGTGTGAGAGGTTCTACAGGGTGGTACTAAAAGCGTTAGTACTGCAGAATAACTTAAATATAGTTATTTATACCTATTTTTGCAGCTGAGCTGTGGCCATTCCTTTGCCCTGCCCTGTGGTGCTCCCTTGTCTGTGTGGCTGTGCAATCATGTTTTGACCAGAGCACAAACACAAAGGGAAATATTAGCTGCTGATCAGCCTTATTTATTTATTTATGTATTTATTTATTTATTTGATTGATTCTTCCACATGTAATTCAGGCTGCAAAAATTGTGAGAGGGAAAATCTTGTTGTATGTTACCTTGCCTTTTGCAGGTGTGCTTAAAATACTTTCTTTTAGTTTTTTTTCCTAGTGTGGAGATATAATAGGAGTGCTGATGTATCTTTCCATGGGTAGGAGGTTTCCCACCACTCCGTGTGATCCTTCACTTCCCTGTCAGTGCTTTATATTCTGCAGTTAAATTCTGGCAACTCATTTTGTCTTTCAAATGAGGCACTTCTAGGTGGGTTCCCTGCAAGCGAGGTGTCAGTTAAGGAGCTCTAAAATTGCTGAACTTATTATTCTGATAAAATAAGTGAGTTCTTAGAGATCATTTAGCAAATTATCATGAAGTCAGCCATTCAGTGAGGGGTTGGGTGGAGGAACAATGGGGCTGTTTCCTTGTGGTCCAGGAGCTGTCACATCCCTCCCCTCCACCTCTCACCAGTGCAGTGATGGGGCTGAACAAAGAGCTGCTGCTCCAGGGAGGCAGCCCCTTGGAATTTTAATGCTGCTGGAATTACAGCAGGTGTCCAAGAGCCTCCAGGTGCAAACTGGAACCTTTGGGAGGCAGAGTTTTGTGGAGCTGTGGGGAGAAGCAGGACCTTCCCTCTGCACTCCCTGGCCATGGTGGGGGGCATAGGTGGCTCTCAAGGCTTGGAAGGTTGTGGGAGTGCTGGTAATTCCAAGATTCCATGTGGGACCTGCTCCCTGGGGAGCTCCTCACCAGCTCCCACAGCTGGCTCTTGGAGGCAGGCCCATCTCCCAGCCTTCCCCAGGTCTGGGCTCCGCCACTTCCCCAGGGTTTGTGGCAGTGGAAGCCATGCACTGAGGGGAGGGGAGGTGAGGATCTCCTGAGCTCCTCTGTGCATCCAGAGCACAGGAACCTCTGCTCAGCACCCTTTCCCCGCCCCTCTGGCTCGGTGGGGATGGTTTGCAGTGCGAAGGCATGGAATGGGAATGGAGAGCTGGCCCCTGAGTGCAGGGGCCCTGCCACAGCCTGGGCAGAGGGGGGCACAGCAGGGCAGGAGTTGAGCTGCACAAAGCAGTTTTAGAACTGTTAAAACTGTCTCAAATAAGCCTGTTCTGTTCTCTAGTTATCTTCGTTTGTTTTTATTCTAGTCACTGTTCAGTTCCCTGAAATCCCAAATGTAGAATCATGGAATATCCTGAGGAGGAAGGGACCCCCAAGGATCATCCAGTCCAGCTCCTGGCTCTATATGACATCCCAACAATCCCACCCTCTCCTGTTGTCCAAAGGCTCCTGCAGCTCTGGCAGCCTTGGGGCCATGCCCACTGCCCTGGGGAGCCTGGGCAGTGCCCACCACCCTCTGGGGGAAGGACCTTTTCCTGAGATCCCACCTGAGCCTGCCCTGGCACAGCATCCAGCCTTTCTGTGGGTCCTGTCCATGCTCACCCAGGGCAGAGGTCAGAGCTGCCCCTCAGGATGGAGCTGCAGACCCTGATGAGCTCTGCCCTCAGTCTCCGCAGCTGAACAAACCAAGTGCCCTCAGTCGCTCCTCAATGGCCCTCCAGGCCCTTCACTCTCCTCATGTCCCTCCTGTAGACACTCTTCAGCAGCTTTAGGTCTTCCTTGTATTGTGGTGCCCGAAACTGCTCCCAGAACTTGAGGTGAGGCTGTCCCTTTAGAATCCTGTCACGTAGTCAGTGCATCAGATAGTGGACAGTTTACTGCAGAACAAAAAAAAGGGATGCTTGGGTTGGTTTTTTTGATTCAGAGGTGGATCAGGCAGAGTGTTAATGAACCTTTGAAGGTCCTGAGCTTAACTCACATGAAAAAGTGTTGTGTGTAAGGATTGAAACAGTAAAATGGGGAGTAATAAACCTGGTTGAGATAAAAGCAACACTAACGCTGCTTGTTAAATGTGGCATAAATGTGTGGCATGTCTGTGTTGGCCTGGAGCCCCGGGTGACTGTCCCTCTATCTGTCCCAGATGGACCCGTCGTCCCCGCCGTACCTGCTGGCCAAGCTGACCCCGCTGCACTCGGAGCAGCTCCTGCAGGGCCTCAACGTGCTGCGGCAGCACCGGGAGCTGTGCGACGTGGTGCTGCGCGTGGGCGACGCCAAGATCCACGCGCACAAGGTGGTGCTGGCCAGCATCAGCCCCTACTTCAAGGCCATGTTCACCGGGAACCTGTCGGAGAAGGAGAACGCCGAGGTGGAGTTCCAGTGCGTGGACGAGGCGGCGCTTCAGGCCATTGTGGAGTACGCCTACACCGGCACTGTCTTCATCTCGCAGGACACCGTGGAGTCGCTGCTGCCTGCCGCCAACCTGCTGCAGGTGAAGCTGGTGGTGAAGGAGTGCTGCGCCTTCCTGGAGAGCCAGCTCGACCCCGGCAACTGCATCGGCATCTCCCGCTTCGCCGAGACCTACGGCTGCCACGACCTGTACCTGGCGGCCAACAAGTACATCTGCCAGAACTTCGAGGACGTGTGCCAGACCGAGGAGTTCCTGGAGCTCACGCACTCGGAGCTGGACGAGATCGTGTCCAACGACTGCCTCAACGTGGTGACGGAGGAGACCGTGTTCTACGCCCTGGAGTCCTGGATCAAGTATGACGTGCAGGAGCGCCAGAAGTACCTGGCCCAGCTGCTGCACTGCGTGCGCCTGCCCCTGCTCAGCGTCAAGTTCCTCACGCGCCTCTACGAGGCCAACCACCTCATCCGGGATGACCACACCTGCAAGCACCTGCTCAACGAGGCCCTCAAGTACCACTTCATGCCCGAGCACAGACTGTCCCACCAGACCGTGCTGATGACACGACCCCGCTGCGCCCCCAAAGTGCTCTGTGCCGTGGGGGGCAAGGCCGGGCTCTTCGCCTGCCTGGAAAGGTAAGGAATGGCCATGGGAATGCTGGGCTCTTCACCTGCCTGGAAAGGTGAGGAATGGCCATGGGAATGCTGGGCTCTTCACCTGCCTGGAAAGGTGAGGAATGGCCATGGGAATGCTGGGCTCTTCACTTGCCTGGAAAGGTGAGGAATGGCCATGGGAATGCTGGGCTCTTCACCTGCCTGGAAAGGTAAGGAATGGCCATGGGAATGCTGGGCTCTTCACCTGCCTGGAAAAGTTAGGAATGGCCATGGGAATGCTGGGCTCTTCACCTGCCTGGAAAAGTGAGGAATGGCCATGGGAATGCTGGGCTCTTCGCCTGCCTGGAAAGGTGAGGAATGACCATGTGTGGTGGGGACCATGCGTGGTTGTGGTCACCCAAGGTCAGGGTAACACACTCACTGGACAGCTGTGGTTTCATAGAGTCATCAGGGTTGGAAGAGACCTTCACGTTCCACCATGGTCTGCAGGACACTGCTTTCCTTCATAAAAACTCTTAAGCAGATTTCTTTTTTTAAGAAGAACAAGCCCTAAATTCAAAATACTTTCATGTTTCACGAGTAATCTGAAGTGCTGTGGGGTTTTGTTTGTGCCAACACACCTAACTGTAAAGTACTTTTCATTCTGTTGATTGAGTTAATAATGTGGTTAATTGAAGTCGGTGTGTTGCTTCTTTACCTTTTCAGGTATTTTCATTTTATGTGATTTTCCCTGATTTATGATTTTTCAAAAAAAAATCAAAAAAATTGACTTAATATGTGACAAATGTGCTTCCTGATAATTCAGCAGTCCTTGGAATCAAAACAGTCTTAATCAGAGTAGAGTGAAGGAGAAGAAAAGGAGGCTCAGGGGGGACCTTCTGGATCTGCTACTCCCTGCCAGGAGTGGGGAGCCCTGGGAGGTCGGGCTCTGCTCCCAGGGAACAGGGACAGGAGGAGAGGGAATGGCCTCAGGCTGGACCAGGGCAGGGGCAGGTGGGACACCAGAAGGAATTTCCCCCTGGAAAGGGTGGTGAGGCCTTGGCAGGGGCTGCCCAGGGAGATTTGAAGTGCCCAGCCCTGGATGGAGGTGCCCAAGGCAGGACTGGCCGTGGCACTGAGTGCTCTGGGCTGGGGGACAAGGTGGGCATCGGGCACAGGGTGGGCTCTGTGGACTGGCAGGGCTTTTCCAGACTCAGGGATTCTGGACTTCTCTGAAGGGGTTTTTGATCACGATATAATCGTGACTTTAATGTGTAGGTGTCCCTGTCTGTGCTGGCAGAAACTGGTAAGTGCCCATTTGTCTTTACCTGGATTCCAGAATGAATCTCTTGTTCCATCACTGGAGAGCATCCCTGGGTCTTATTATGGGAGCAGAAGGAAAAGAGAAAAGTAGCTTTCATCCCCAAACTGGTCTGTCTGGGCTTGTTTAACATGGCATTAACATTTCCAGAACTGGGAGTTAAATGATGTATGGCTCTGCTTATGTACAGACACACAAAGTGCTTTGATTTAAGTGTGCCCGTATCAGCTCCATGAATGTTCCCTGTGCTCAGGGACTGCCTGAACTGGTTCCCCAGCTGGATTCTGGGATGTTAATTTACTCCAATATACTCTTCTTTATGACAATTCCATATCTGCAGGTATGAATATACTCTTAAAAACCTGGGAAGAGCCATATGTTCTTTTTCCCTGTGTTCAGAGATCCTGTCAAAATTATTTAAAGTTAAGTTTTTAAAGTTAATTTATAGAGACTGATATTAAACTGGATGTTGGGCCTGGAAATTGTTGGATTTATAGATTTAAAAAAAATTAAAGGGGTTTTGTGCTTCATAAAAAAATCTGTTTGAGTGAGTAAAGTCGTCCTCTGATATTCTTCAGCTCTGCTTCTTTCCTAGCCTCTTCAGTGATTGTAACAGTTTTACATGACAGATTTCTTTTTTGCTTTTTCATAACAAAATTACTTAGAATATATTCAATTTCTATCCTCCAACACCAGCGGCTCCTTCTTCTGGGTTTTCAGTGGCTGTCAGCTCTCCAGGGGCCTCGTGCTCCTGTATGGTTCATATTTCCTCTGCGCTAGATAGTCTCTTAATTATTGAAGTAATTTATTAATTAAACTATTTAGGTAGATTGGCTAGACTTTATATGGGGTAGGCTCAACCCACTAACACAGAGTATAATTAAAAGAAAATGCAATAAACAGTATTTAAAAGACACATTTTTTTAAGATTACTTTGTTCCACGTTGACATTTTGTTTAAATTACACGGTGCACATAAAATATGTGTTTATAAAACTGCAAATTATACTTTCTAAATGTATCTCAAATGCATCTAAGTGTATACTTTCTAAATTACACTGTCTAATTTGTACGTAGAGAGCCATGTGCTGCTTCTCTCTAATTTTCTCTTCTCCCTCTGATCTCGGTGGCGGTTCTGACTTTTGTTTTCCCATTTGCCCCTCTCATCCCTCGGGTTTGTGTTTTCTGCCGGGTTTTCTCACACGATCCCCCTTTTCCTCCCGCAGCATGGAGATGTACTTCCCGCAGAACGACTCCTGGATAGGCCTGGCCCCTCTGAGCATCCCCCGCTACGAGTTCGGCATCTGCGCCCTGGACCAGAAGATCTACGTGGTGGGCGGCATCGCCACGCACGTGTGCCAGGGCATCAGCTACAGGAAGCACGAGAGCTCGGTGGAGTGCTGGGACCCCGACACCAACACGTGGACGTCGCTGGCGCGCATGTTCGAGGGCCGCAGCACGCTGGGCGTGGCGGTGCTGGCCGGGGAGCTCTACGCGCTGGGCGGCTACGACGGCCAGGCCTACCTGCGCAGCGTGGAGAAGTACGTGCCCAAGGGCAAGGAGTGGCAGCTCGTGGCCCCCATGACCAAGACGCGCAGCTGCTTCGCTGCCGCCGTGCTGGACGGGATGATCTACGCCATCGGGGGCTACGGGCCCGCGCACATGGACAGGTATGGGGCTCCCTGCGCCGCCTGGCAGCTGCTCACACGGCCCCCAACAGCCTCTGCGCCTCAGGAATCCCTGATTCAGCTGGGAAATTAACGGACTTACTTATGTCTTTATATTTATTGTATTTAGGGGTTTACTTTTTTGAGTGTGAGAGCTCATTTGTTTGGGTTCTTTTTTAAATCCTTAAGAAGGGGCTCAGTGCTCCAACCAGAGCGGTGAGTGCCATGACTGGACGCTGTGCCAGGGCAGGGCCAGGTTGGATCTCAGGGAAAGGTCCTTCCCCCAGAGGGTGGTGGGCACTGCCCAGGCTGTCCAGGGCAGTGGGCATGGCCCCAAGGCTGCCAGAGCTGCAGGAGCCTTTGGATGATCCTCTGGGGCACACGGTGGGGATTATTGGGGTGTCATATAGGCCCAGGGGTTGGACTGGATGATCCTTGGGAGCCCTTCCAGCTCAGGATATTCCATGATTCTATGAATAATTTGAGTATATTAATTGTTCAAGGGGTGGATCCTACAGCATGCCATGCAGGCACCAGGCTCCTACAAACCTAGTGTTAAATCAAGCTCAGTGCTCAGTAATTAACTACCTTTTCTCCAGCTCTGTACTGCTGCTGACCTTCTCTTCCCCTTTTTTCTGCCCCTTTATTCCCCTGGAGCTGTGCTTGGACAGGAAACAGCTCCGTGCCACGAGTGTGTTGATGATTGTCTGTACAGCTCCACTGATCACAAAAATTAATAATGATGATAATTCATTTTCTCTCCTACCCTTAGTGTTTGATCAGCAACCTCTTTACTGCTTTTCCCAAGGAGTATGAATACACTCTCCACATGTTTTTTCTTCTCTGAATGTTGTTTTCAGGCGAATCTCAAGGAAGTTTTTGATTTGCTGTTTTGCCAAAATAGATACATTTTGGATCTGCATTGTGTTCAGTTTTCCATGAATTGCTTTAAAAAAAAAGTAGCACCAGACATCCTGGAAAGAGGTTTCAGCTCTGAGGGAGCTTTGAGAACCTTGCTTGGTTTCAGGGTGTGACCTGAAGGTCCGGGATAGTGGCATGAGAACATTGGAGAGGCTGAACTGCAATCACTGTGTGTGAAATACCACAGAGTCATTTTGGTTGGAAAGGGCCTCTTAGACCACTGAGTCCAACCTGTGACTGAGTGTGTTATAAAAATGTGTTACAACTGCTTTTTGGCAACACTGTTGGTACCTTCCAGCTGCTTTGGCTGTGGAAGGACACTGGGATGGGATTCATACTTCCAGGGGGATAACACAGTTTGTTGGTGCTGCTGTGGGTGTACAAAGCAACTGCACCACAGAATTTCCCATCAGCTCAAGCACTTTCCCTTTGTGTTCCATTATTCCTGTGCTTGGCAGAACTGACACAGGTTTCTGGAGTGCAGTCCCACTGTCCCTGAAATCCCTGGCTCAAGGGCTGTGTTTGTGTTTGCAGCATGGAGCGCTACGATCCAAGCAAGAATTCCTGGGAGACAGTGGCCTCCATGGCTGACAAACGAATCAACTTCGGCGTGGGTGTCATGCTGGGCTTCATCTTCGTGGTGGGGGGACACAACGGCGTGTCCCACCTGTCCAGCATCGAGAGATACGACCCCCACCAGAACCAGTGGACGGTGTGTCGGCCCATGAAGGAGCCCAGGACAGGTGGGATGTGAACCCAGGTGTCCTTCCAGGAGTGCCCTATGGGCTGATAGAACCTGCAGTTAAGGCTGCAGTGGCTGCTGTGCAGAGCACTGCACCTCATCAGGGGTGAAGGTCACTTAGCTCTGTGAAAGGACTTTATTTGCCTCCGAGTCCAGATGATTAATACTGAGCTGTAGCAAAAATAATGTGGAGTAGTATTTCTACTTCCTGGTTTTTTCGTTGATTTTGAGTGAGTTTCAGCAATTCTTTGGTCACTGTTCTGTCGTCTTTGATGTGGAGACTCAGTGGTGCATCCTTGTGGTGTTTGGACAACACTCTCAGGGACTGAATGGGGTGGTTGGGGTGTCCTGGGCAGGGCCAGGAGTTGCACTGGATGGTCCTTGTGGCTCCCTTCCAGCTCAGGATGTTCCATGACTCTGTTCTCTAGTCTCTTCTGCCTCCCTGACGAGGAGCAGTGGGACAGAACAAAATTGTTTTGTCATACGAAAGGGCACGAGAGCAGCAAAATGGAAGTGTCAGGCCTGAACAGAAGGCATTTTCTCTAAGAACATCCCAAAGGGGAGGCTGTGAGGTGACCTCTGTTCAGCCTGCAGGTGGAGGGAGGATGGTTCCAGCTGGGAGCAGCAGCCCCGGTGCTCACAGAGCTTTTTCCTCCCTTCAGGCGTCGGGGCCGCCGTGATTGACAACTACCTGTACGTGGTGGGGGGACACTCGGGCTCGTCCTACCTGAACACGGTGCAGAAGTACGAGCCCATCTCGGACAGCTGGCTGGACTCGGCGGGCATGGCGCACTGCCGCTGCAACTTCGGCCTCACCGCCCTCTGACCATGGGGCAGCGCCCCACGGACCCCACGGGAGGAGAGCGACCTCCTGGGAACAGCCCAGGCTGCGGGAGCTGGAGCTGGAGCTGAGCGACGTGGTGAGCCTGGCACTGAAATGAGCATTTGTTTGCTTCCCGTAATCGGCCTTTGTTCTTTTAGCAGCAAAGGAATGGAAAGCTGCTTCACCAGCTGGGTTTAGCTGGCCCCCTGTTCATGGCAGTGGGTTTTAGGGAGTACTGTCCATGCCTGGGATCCGGTTGGAAACTTGTCCATCTAATCCTCTCACTTTCTAGAGCTTTTCTCTCTTCCTCCTGCCTCCTCTGGAAAATGAAGTTTACTGTGCTTGGGCTGAGAGCTGTGTGAGTGTGTGTGTGAGTGCAGGGCGTGCTGGTTGGTGTCTGGTTGTGGCTGCAGATAAGGAAATGCCAGTGCTTCATGGGTTTTTTATGACCAGTAACTCAAGGGCTGCCTTGTTTCTGTATCTCAAGGTTTGTAAATAATAAATGCCATAGGATGTTGCCTGTACTCTATCCTTTGTTACCTGCTCCATGGTAGGAGGGCTGAGAGGATCATTAGGAGCTACTTAGAGACACTTAAAAGGCAAATTTCTTGCCTCTTCACGACGTTTTTGGATCTGATGAAGAGAAATCGCATTTTTAACTTTCCCTCCTGTTTTTCTTTTTGTGAAGAAATGACTGCTAGATGGACTGACTTGATCTTGCTGTGTGTTTTCAGTTGGAATGCAAGGAAACCCCCCAGCACAGCATTCCTAGCATGATCCACAACAACTCCTCGAGCCCAGCCCGTCCCATGTCCCATCCTGCCCCCGAGCGCACTCGTGTCCGTATTCCCTGGGACCTCCTTTTTTAAGAGAATGTATGATTTGCTTTCTCAGAGTGTTCACATCTACAAATGGTGCTAAATGTGGGGTTCATGAGGAGGCTGCTCCTGGTTTCAGTGCATAAAGCATGTTTGGATTGTTGCAGTGGTTTGGTTTCTTTGCTTGATCCACCCGTGCCTATGGAACTGCCTGGAATCACACAGAGAGCTCTTCCTTGGGTACTTCATTGGGTTTTTTCTCAGATCTGTGTTCATTGTTCCTGTTCTCACAAACAGGGACATCCCAGCTCGGGTTCTTCACGCAGTTTTGCCTTTAACACCAGCTGCAGCGAGATAAAAGCAGGGGCCCAGGGCTCACCCCAGACCTGTGTCCTGCTGAGGCTGAAGGTCATTCCTGGGATTAACCACCATCTGTGTGTGACAGCCCTAAACTCCGTGAAAATTGGGGCAGGGGGATAGAAACCAATGCAGTGAGTTAGAACCTGTATCTAAAATAGAATTTTAGCTACTTTAGAATCTTCTGGGTTGCCCTCTGACCACGGTTACCTTGAGTTTGTGTTGCTGTCTGTCCGCCTGTTGCCAGGCCTGGTACTGAGGAGTTTTTTCTGCCTCCAGAGTTCTGTTCCCTTTGTTATAACATGTTAAATTAATGTTTGTTTCTCCTTGTTCTTCAAGCCCACATAGTATTATTTTTGAAGGTGCAATAATATTTGAAATAGTTACTTTAAAAGCCATTTCTTTATAATTCTGCTGAGCAGTGGGTGTGTGCACTGGATTTATCCTGAGTTCCTGTGGAGCTGGCTGCAGCCAGGGAAACAGTGCTGGTCCTGTTCTTCCATCCTGTACACTCAGATTGAACCAGTCCAGGAGGGTGTTTTCACCATAAAACATTGTTCATAAATACCAGGTGTTTGCACAGACTGTAAAATCCTGCAGGACTTCTTCAGATTTGGTGGAATTGAACATGACTTTAAATGTCAATAAGATAAACTGCGTTGGCAACGCTGAAATTGTTAATTTAACCCCCTAAGGATTCCAGTTATAGCAATAATAACCTGATATTATTATTCCCGGGCATCTCTTGGTAGGACACAAGTAGCTACGTGACTGTATTTGCGTATTTGTATGTGGGGTGGAGAAGGAATCATGGAATGGTCTGGGTTGGAAGAGCCCTTAAAGCCCACCCAGTGCCACCCCCTGCCATGGGCAGGGATGCTTCCCACCAGCCCAGGTTGCTCCAAGCCCCGTCCAACCTGGTCTTGGACACTCCCAGGGTGGATCAGAACAAAAAATCCATGGGTCAGGTGGTTATTTATGTAAATATCTTTCAATTATAGCAGTCAAAGCACTTAATAATTGCAGAATGTTTTATGCTCTTTCCCCAGGCAGTGGGAATGTTAAACCCCAGAACAGCTGGGGTTGGAAGGGACCTTAAACACCATCTTGTTCCACCCCCTGCCAGGGGGAATTCTTAGGGAATCATGCCCCTTAAAATCATGCCATCCCCATTTTCCATCCAGGTGCTGCTTCTGCTGTCACTGAAGTGCTTTGGGTAGAGGAGGGTCAGACTCTACAATCGGTGTAAATCTGCTTTTAAAGATCAGTAACCTCATGGGAATGTCTGTCTGCATTTTGAAAATTAAGGACCTTCAGCTAAGATGTCACACAACTCCAGATGATCATCCAGTTCAGTTCTTAGTCCCTCCATGTAGCTGTGAAGCACTTTAGGGCGGGTTTAGATGAGCTCACCTGTGTCCATAGGGCTCCTCAACTTCTGCTTTTTCTAAGATAGCATCTCCAAGCTGCTTGACAGTCCCTCTTCCAAGGAATGCTTTTCTTTCAGGAAGCCTAGTTGGAATTTCTTGAGGGGTAAATGTGTCCAGTCCACATTCCAAACAGGTTTTTTCTGGGAGGAAACGTGTTATTTCTGTGAATTTCCCATCTGTAAGTCCCATTCATTCTATGAAACAATGCAAAATGCCCAAACTTGCCTTAAATTCTTTCTCTTGACCTGAAACGCAAAGAACTGGATGATAATTCCTGTTTTTTTGCCTTATGAGCTGTGCTGTATTTTAAACCCGAGGATTTTTAGAAGGATTTAATAACTGTACAGAGAATACCAAATTGTACTGGGACTTGCCCAGAGGGCTTTGCTTGGGAGTCAATCCTGATCCCTGTCGTTTTGTGCATGTGGAGTGTTTTTATCTGTACATCTCTTCCTTTTTAGCAGCAACGTCCTGAGTTTGTTCTTGTTTACAAAAGTGGCATTTGAGTCCACCAGGAAAAGAACTGTGAGGGGTGTCCGGGGTCTTTGGTAGTTCCCAAGGTGTTGCTCTTGTGCTCTGTAACTATTTGTTGTAACTATTTCATTGAATGTGAAGCCATTTAGTAAATAAACCTGGGGAAAAACTGCTTTGTCTGATGGTCAGTTGTGGAGCTCCCACCTTCATCCCTGCCATGGTACCTGGCCCTTCTCCCCCCAGCTTTTCCTGGTGGTTTATGATCAAATCTCCTTTTTTTTTTTTTTAACCCACACACTGCTCTAATTTACTATTAATGCACTTCCACAAGCTCCAGTACATATAAGATCAGAGTACTCTGTAAGATGGATTATTGTACTGCAAGATGAGACAAATCCACGCTGAGGAAAGGCTGGAGAGTTGGGATTGTCCAGCCTGGAGAAGAGAAGCTTTGGGGTGACCTAATCGTGGCCTTCCAGGACTTGAAGGAGCTGTNCATGCCCATGGCAGGGGGTGGCACTGGGTGGGCTTTAAGATCCTTCCAACCCCAAGCATTCCATGATTCTGTGATTATTTGTTATTGTTAGTTTGGTCTTTATTTTCTTAGATTTCTGCACTTGAATATTTTCATGAAAATTTCCAAAGGGGCAGGGACACCTCCCACCAGTCCAGGGTGCTCCAAGCCCCGTCCAACCTGCCCTTGGACACTCCCAGGGATCCAGGGGCAGCCACAGCTTCCCTGGGAAATGGTGTACTGGGATGTTACAGCTGGGGACTGAAGGGACTGCAGGGCCTGGGGAAGGGGATTGGGAAAATCCCTCATATGTGAAATTCAGTTGTTCAGAATAAGTCAAAGAGTGTTTAAGGAGGAGAACAGAAACAGCCTTTCCCTTCAGTTCTCCAGAGGAGAGAACAAATTCCATGTCTGGCAGGTTGTGTTCTAGGAAATTCCAGTCCTGTGTGCTTTGAAGTAGAAAAATGATGTTTCTCTCGGTGCTGTGACTGGAGAGCAGGGGTTGAGTGCAGGCTGAGAGCTGTGTTTAATTGGAGCCTGCAGACCTGGGGCTGTGTTTTGGCCCTCGTACCTGCAGCCTGCAGGGAGGTTCTCAGCCTGTTGTCTGTGTCAGGGCGCAGCAGGGCTTTCACCCTGCCGGGGGCCTGGGTGTGCCTGATGGACAAAGCTGAGCCAAGAGATCACTCTCTGCATTTTAAGGGTGTGTTTAAGGTTCCTGTGGACTAAAGGAAGTACCCTGTGCTGCTCAGCTACCGTGGGCAGCAAGGGGACTGCATTAAGGAGTGGGAAGTACTGGTAAATCCCTCTCCCTGTGCCCAGAGGGCGGCACCACACTCTCCTTGCCATCAGCACAGGGTTGCCAAGGAAGCTGCCCCTGAGTGGGCATCCCAGAGGGACTCTGGGGAACGGGTTAATTCCCAGGGTTTGCAGGGCTGTGAGCAGGGCAAGGACAAGCTGGAACATCTGATCTGGAAGAGCTGGAGCTGTTCAGCCTGAAATTCTGTGACTCCACAGCAGATGCAGCAGAACACATCCTGAAGCTCAGGGGAAATTTGGATGCCTGAGACTTGAAGTGTAAAAAGTATCAACATGAGCATTAAATATTCTCCCTGCCCCTCTCCTCTCACCCTCCCTGGCTGAAAGGTGGGGTGTCTGTGATCTCCTGTGTTCCTGCTTCCACACACCAGGTGGTTTGGAGCTGATGGATCGGGGTTTCCAGCATCCCCTGGTGACTCCAACATTTCTGTGTGCTGGGAGCAGGGGAAAGCAAACACTTCAGCTCATTATGCATTTCCTGGCAATACACATATTTGTAATGTGAAGACATTAAGTTTTTATTTAGGGTATTTAGAGAAATACATCCATCTGTTCATCCCTGAGACAAGCAGGGATGTATGAAGCTTCAGGTGCATTTTTTAACCATGAAACTGGGCTCAGCACCCCTCAGCTTCTCCCCTAAACCAGCCTGAAGATGCTCAGAGTTCCAGCCCTAATTCCAACCTCCCTGCCATGGGCAGGGACACTTTCCACTAGACCAGCTTGCTCCAAGCCCCATCCAAGCTGGCCTGAGCCATTCCAGGGAAGGAATCACGGTGCTCCAGCACGTGGACAGCACAGGTTGCCACCCCAGCCGCAGGGTGGATAATCCCATTGGAACGGCAAGGCTTTCTTTGGGGAGGCCCAGGCTGACTGCAGGGAGCCTGATGTTAAAATCCAGCAGCTGTTAACACCCTGCGGGGCATCAGACATGAACGGTGCCACTGCAGATGGGTTTTCCAGAGCTGCTGCTCCTTTGAGGCAGCATCACTGTTAAAAAAGCCTCGAGAAGAAAGGCTGAGTGATGAGGCAGGAGAGAGAGGCTGAGGCTGGGCAGCTGGGATTCATGGAACGGATAAACCTGGCTTTCCAGCTGTCCCTGCCTCAATCATGTCCATCTAGGCTGGATCTGCAGCACTGGAGGTAAGGCTGGACAGAGAAACTGTGGCTGCCCCGTCCCTGCAAGTGTCCCAGGCCAGGTTGGATGGGGCTTGAAGCAACCTGGTTTGGTGGAAGGTGTCTCTGCCCATGGCAGGGTCTGACGCTGGGTGTTTTTTAAGGTCCTTTCCAACCCAAATCATTCGATGGTTCTGTGGTTTGCAACATCCTTGATGCTGCAGATCAGAGCCTGCTGCTTGGGGAGTTTGGGTGTCTGGCTGAGGATATGACAGTGTAAAAGAGTATGAACATGAATATAAAACATTGTGTGCAAAGTCCTCCTTACATGCAAGGGAAATCCCCGGCTCGTTCCAGCACAGGAACATTTTGCAGGTTTAATGCTGTGAATTCCCCTGGGGGTTGTTGGAAAACAACCCAAATCCCCCCAAGGGCTCTGCTGTCGCTCCTGGAACTCTCTGCTCATCACAGGCCTTACACTTCAGCTCAGCCACAGCTTCTCTGCCCACCCTGTGCCAGGGCCTGCCCACCCTCTCAGCCACCAATTCCTTCCCAATATCCCATCTCTCCCTGCCCTCTGGCAGTGGGAAGCCATTCCCTGTGTCCTGTCCCTCCGTGCCTTGTCCCCAGTCCCTCTTCAGCTCTCCTGGAGCCCCTTTAGACTCTGGAAGGGGCTCTCAGGTCTCCCAGAGCCTTCCCTTCTCCAGGTGAGCCCTCCCAGCCCTCCCAGCCTTTCCTACAGAAGAAGGGCAGTTCAACTCCTCCATTCCCAGGGGAAGAACACCGGGCAGAGGCTGGAGCTGTCCCCGTGCCTGGCCATGCAGCTGTGCTGTCCCTTGGCTGTGGGGACAGCCCCTGCCCCTCCGGACAGATGGTCCCTGCCCTGGCGGGGCCGGGGGTGTGGAGGGTCCCCAGTGCTGGGGAACAGCAGAGCCAGCAGGAGCATTCCCTGCAATGGGCATTCCTGAGCGTTGGGCATTCCCCACAGTGGGCATTCCTGAGCGTTGGGCATTCCCCACGACGGGCATTCCCTGGGCAATGGGTATTCCCGAGTAATGGGCATTCCCGAGAGATGGGCATTCCCGAGAGATGGGCATTACCGAGAGATGGGCATTCCCCGCAATGGGCATTCCCTGGGCAATGGGTATTCCCGAGTAATGGGCATTCCCGGGCAATGGGCATTCCCGGGCAATGGGAAATCCTGAGCGATGGGCATTCCCGAACGATGGGCATTCCCGAGCGCTGGGCATTGCCTGGGCAATGGGCATTCCCGAGCGATGGGCATTCCCCACAATGGGCATTCCCCGCAATGGGCATTCCCCGCAATGGGCATTCCCGAGCGATGGGCTGCCCCCCCTGCCCTCGTGGCAAAGGGCAGCCGCATTTCGCTGTGTAATTCCCGGCTGCGCGGGGGCTGCGCTGGGCCGGGCGGGCGCTGGGGGTCAGTGTGGGATAAGGCAGGGATGGGCACGGGGTGCCCGCCCGCCCCAGGCTGCCCCGACCCGCCGAGACCCCTCGCCCGGGGGTGAATCCCAGAGCCACGGGATCCCTGGGGTTGGCAAAGCCCTGCCAGCCCACGGAGCCCACCCTGTGCCCGATGCCCACCTTGTCCCCCAGCCCAGAGCACTCAGTGCCACGGCCAGTCCTGCCTTGGGCACCTCCATCCAGGGCTGGGCACTCCAAACCTCCCTGGGCAGCCCCTGCCAAGGCCTCATCACCCTTTCCAGGGGGAAATTCCTCCTGGTGTGGGTTCAATGCATACAATCAACACCACACTCGCCCGGCAGTTCTCCCTCGAGCCCATGGGCACAGATGGCGGATACCCATCTTGGAATCATGGAATTATTCAGGTTGGAAAAGCCTTCTCATGTTGGAGTTAACCCAGCACTGCCAAGGCCATCACTGACCGTGTCCCCAAGTGCCACATCTGCACAGCTTTTGAACCCCTCCAGGGATGGAGATCCCCTCCTGCCCTGGGCAGCTGTGCCAGGGCTGGGCAGAGCTTTCTATGAGGATATTTTCCCTAATTTTCAACCTAAACCTCCCCTGGTGCTGCTTGAGGCCATTTGCTCTTGTCCTGTCCCTTGTTCCCTGGGACATGGGGTGTCACCACCATCTCAGGGGTGACAGTGGCCAAGTGGCTCCTCAACTGTTCAGACTATCCCAGGTGGCTCCAAGCCCCATCCAACCTGGCCTTGGACACTTCCAGGGATCCAGGGGCAGCCACAGCTTCTCTGCCCACCCTGTGCCAGTTTACTTCCATTCAAGCTTCTGTTTCATCCCCCCGGCACTGGACATCCAGGAAAACCTTTGGAGATGTGCCAGTGCACACACAAGGCGTGTGCCGAGTTTTCTCTGCCTTCCTGTTTATTTTAAATCCTAAATGAAAAAGTACTTTACTTACTTGTGCAGATTAATTTGGAGAGCTGGGGATAATAATACTTTTTAAATTTCTCAGTAATCTCCCAAAGGGTTTGTGGTGATTCAGATTAAACTAATTGAGCTCAGGCTGATGCCCAACTAGAAACAAACACAGGCTTTTTTTTTCCTTCCGTGTCCTCACCCAGTGCAGGGAGGAAGCTGTGAAAGCAAAAAATCCAGGCAAGGATGGAGAAAGCCCAGGAGAGGGAGGCTCTGCAGGCTGGATGTGTCCAGACTCAGGGGTCTGGATTTGGGTCCTCCTCTCTGGCAGGGTGGGAATGAGAAGGACGAGAGGGCTGAAAGGGGAGCAGGATGGTCCCTGTGGGCTCTGGTCCCTGTGGTGCCTCATCTTGGCCTCTGGGAGAGGGGACAAGGCATCCTTCCTTCCCAAAAACCTTCCTGTTGCTATCCCATGCCTGGGGGTGCAGGAAAGGGCAAACACAGGGCACAGGAGGGGCTGAGGGCACCCCAGTGTGGGGACTGGGAGGGCACCAGTTTGCTTGTGCCAGTGCAGAGGTGACCCTCACTGTGCCAGCAAGGGGCAGGATGGCTCCACAAGGTGCTCCTGCCTGAGGCCCGGGAGCCCTTGGCAGGACCCTGTGCCCACCTGGGCTGCGTGTCCGGGGAAATTCCCATAATCTTAACATTGGGAATTCCCTTAATTCCTTAAGGGAATGTTTTGTACTTCCACATCGGCATGAGGAGGGTGGAGAAATTGCAGCAGGGAAGGAATATTTGCAGGAGTCTGTGATCACAAGGAATCTCTGCAGCATTTGACACGCTTTGACAGGATGAATCCATCCTGGAAGTATTCAAGGACAGGTTGGAGCAACCTGGCCTAGTGGAAGGTTTCGTTTATGGCTCAAAGCTGGATTTTTCCAAATCTATCCAACAATGTGGATGAGCAGCTCCTCAGGTGAGTGGGGAAGGCTCGGGTGCTCCATCCCTGTTACCGTGGCCATCCCACAGCCTCGGGAAGTCCAGCAGTGCCTCCCCAAAGAGCCAAAGGTGCTGATGGGGATGGAGATGTTCTGTTGCCCTCCCTGGCTCTGGCAGGGGGGATTGGGGCTGGCAGGACCCCCACCCTGTCCCACAGCCCCCCAGCCTTGATGGTCCTGCACAGGAACCCCCAGCTATTGACGCCACGTGAGTATTTAAAGCCAACAAAGTGTGACTTCTGTGTTGTACCTAAAACACTGTGGGGAGGATGTAGAGACGAAGAGATCACAGTTAATCCTGGGAAGTGTCCAGATCTGGCTCTGGGTCCCTCTGTGCCTTCCCGAGGCTTCTCCCTTCCCAGGGATATCACACTTTGTGCTCACGTTATCCCTGGGTAAAAACCAGCCCTGCTGCTTTAATTCAAAGTGACAGACCCCATCGCACGGTGTCAGCCTGAATTTCCAGCAGCACGAAGAGAAACGGAGTGAGAAAACGGGGAAAAAAAGCATTTTAATACTCCCTGGAGATGCTGTAATATGAGCTGTGACACGGGGGGGGGAATTGGGACATGTGGAGCCTGCACTGGGCTCTGCTCTATGCCAGCAGAGCACGGAGCTGGGAGAGCCCAGCAGGGATGTGGGAGGACTGGGCTGGTCCCAGGGCAGTGCCAGGAGCTTTGGGGGCACTGGGAAGTAACAGCAAGGGGAGCAGGTCGGGCTGAGCCCGGTGTCCCCCACACCTTGGGCACCCCTGGGAGCCAGCAGGGGGGTGTGCACCACCCTGGAGCAGCTCTGGGACAGCCCTGGGGCGTGGACATGTCCTGGGATGGGATGTGGGTTTGCAGAGGATTCACTCTGGGGTGTTCAGGGAGGAACCATAGGATGGAGATGGGATTTGGGCAGGGGGAGCAGCAGGGTGGGGGCAGAGGGGTGCAAAGGGGAGCTGGTGGGTGGCCTGGTCTGGCCATGCCTGTCCAAAGCACAGCCCA
>VWZG01009899.1:555899-589114 GCA_013396735.1 Grallaria varia | reverse complement strand
GATGGGCAGGGATGGGCAGGGGGGAACAGGGATGGGCAGGGGTGGGCAGGGGGGAGATCGGCATAGCCCCCGCTGGGCCGGGGCCGGGGGAACCCTCCGGGACCCTCGTGGTGCCGCTCCCGCTCTGCGCCAGGAAAGCTTCCTCCGGGGAACGCCGGTCTGGGATGCTCCCATCCACCCTGGGCATCAGCTCACATCCCAAGTCCCCTGATGGATCCAGAGCCGCTGGAGCTGCAGGAGCTGCCAGCGTGGCACCACCCTACTGCCCGTCACTGCTCTGTGTGAGGAGTGACGCCTGTCCTGGCCACAGAGGAACAGCAGCGGGAAGCAGGGATGGAGTTCTGGCAGGGAAGCTCCTCGTGGCGGCTCCTGTGGCTCCCAAACCCCTCCTGAGCAGGGCACAGCTGCTGCAGGGGGATGCTCCTCAGCACTCGGTCCTGCTGGTCAGTCCCTGGAGATGGGAAGGGCAGCGACTGTGGTTGGGACGTGCTGATGCTCCCACAAAACCAGGGAATATGGAAAGCTCGGGTACCTGTGTGGCTCTGGGCACTCAGGGCATGGGAGAACAGGGCAGGGATGGGGGATGCATGCCCACCTGACTGCCCCAAATCCACCTGCCATCAGGTGCTCACAGCAAAGCACCCACTTGAAACGGAGCTGGAGCGCACGTGGGGTGTCCTGGTAGCCTTGCTGGGACCACCAGCCTCACCTGAGCGTCCCCTCCTGGGCTTCAGGCCAGCCCTGCAGCCAGGGCCACCTCCCAGCATGCTCCACCTTTTCCACGTGAGATATGGAAACGCAGACACCATGTCTGTCTGTCCTCCACTGCCTCAGAGATGGTCCCGAGCCGTGGCTGGATGCTGGTTCTGGGGCTGCAGAATGTCCTGGAGCTGGAGGGTCCTGGAGCTGGAGGGTTCTGGAGCTGGAGGGGTCTGGAGCTGGAGGGTCCTGGAGCTGGAGGGTCCTGGAGCTGGAGGGTTCTCGAGCTGGAGGGTCCTGGAGCTGGAGGGNTGGAGGGTTCTGGAGCTGGAGGGTTCTGGAGCTGGAGGGTCCTGGAGCTGGAGGGTTCTGGAGGCAGAGGGTCCCGGAGCTGCCGAAGGAAGAACCAGGGAAGTATTTATTTCACACCATTTGTGGCGTCGGTGTTTGCTTTGTTGGGCATCGATCAAACATTTCCTTGGCTTGCCGGCGCCGGTGCCGTGTTAGAACCAGGTCAGAGGGATGCGGGGAGCCGGCTGTGATGTGCGCGACCCTCGGCTGGGAGGATTCGGGCTTTGCCTCGGGGAATTCAGCCCAGGGATGACTCGAGCCATCCCCGCCGGGAGCCGGGGATGCGGCGCAGCCCGGCAGGAGCCCTGCAGGTGGTAGCAGAGCTCCACTGCAGCCCGGCAGAGCCCGGGCCCCGCGCTGAACCCTCCCAGATGCGCGGCTGGCACGGCTTTCGACCAGGGAAAGGGCGCCTTGGCTCCTTCCTGCCCAGGAGCGCCTGCTCGCCCGGCCTGCAGGTCCAGTGGGGATACAGCGAGGAGACCTGTGGAGGGGACCCTGAGCTGGTGGAGCGGGACTGAGGAGGGAGGTCCATGACAAGGGTCCTGGACTGATGGAGCAGGACTGAGGAGGGAGGTCCATGACAAGGGTCCTGGGCTGATGGAGCAGGACTGAGGAAGGGGGTCCATGGCAAGGGTCCTGGGCTGATGGAACAGGACAGGGTCCTGGACTGATGGAGCAGGACTGAGGAGGGAGTTCCATGACAAGGGTCCTGGGCTGATGGAGCAGGACTGAGGAGGGAGGTCCATGACAAGGGTCCTGGGCTGATGGAACAGGACTGAGGAAGGGGGTCCATGGCAAGGGTCCTGGGATGATGGAATTGGACCAAGGAAGGAGGTCCATGACAAGGGTCCTGGGATGATGGAATTGGACCAAGGAAGGAGGTCCATGACAAGGGACCTGGGCTGATGGAGCAGGACTAAGGAGGGAGGTCCATGACAAGGGTCCTGGGTTGATGGAGCAGGACTGAAGAAGGAGGTCCATGACAAGGGTCCTGGGATGATGGAGCAGGACTGAGGGAGGAGGTCCATGACAAGGGTCCTGGACTGATGGAACTGGACCAAGGAAGGAGTTCCATGGCATGGGTCCTGGATTGAATGAGCAGGACCGAGGAAGGACATCCTGTCTTAGACTCTGGATTGGTGGAGAAGGACTGAGGGAGGAGGCCTATGGGTTGGATCTCAGACTGTTGGAGCAGGTCCAAGGAAGGAGGTCCGTGGCTTGGACCCTGGAATGACAGAGATGGACTGAGGAAGCAGGTCCCAGCCTGGACCTGCATTGATGCTGCGGATTTACAGGGAGGGGTTGCTCAGGGCATTTCAGTGACAACTCCTGACCTCCCTCAGCCCAGCCAGAGCAGACCTACAGCTGCACAGCCCAGCACCAGCGAGCGTTTCCCACAGCAAGAAACACTGGGAGATAAAAAGGCATTTCCAGGAGCACGTGACTCTCCCTGTCTGTTTTAAATGGCTTTAGGTGAGGGGTTATTTGGGATTGATATCCCGGTGCTGGCAGGGAGCTGCATGGAGCAGGGCTGGCTGCAGCAGGGATTGGGATTTGCAGTGGTAGGGCCAGACAGAAATCAGGGCCAGGCTCAGCCTGCCGTGGGGCTCCTGGCAATGCTCCCACCCGGAGCATCACTGTGGGCTCAGCGTCGTGTGGGTGCTCCAGGTGCTGCCCCTGGGGAATGCCAAGAGCCAAGCTGGGAGAAAACCATGGGGAAAACCAGAAAACCTCCCCCTGGGGTGGTGCTGGGGGTCCCATCAGGTGGGTCCCTCCTTTGTCCTTGCTGGGGCACCCGCAGGAGCTGGGCTGTGTCTGGAGCTGGAGGGGTGTCTGTGTCCATCAGGAATGGGGAGACTGGCTTCCATTTCATTTGCAAAGACTGGGATTCTCCTTACAGCACAAATATTAGGGTAGTGGAAGAGGATCTCATTTGGCAGGAAGGATGTTATTAGTCTGAAAGAAGGTTCTAACAAGAGTAGGAAAAATAACCCCTGCCAGTGTAATAATTGCAGATCCTCCAGTTCTCTCCACTGGAACATTTTAATGACTTTTAAAGCAGAATCACTTAGTTGTTTGTTTTTTTTTTTTTTTTTTCCTTTCCAGAACATCTAAGACCCAAAAAAGGTCTTTTCCCCCAGTCTTCTGTTTTCTTAGAAAAAATAACCCTGGAAAACAAACTGAAACACAGAAATAATGTTCCTGGAATAGTGAGAAGTGAGATAGGAATGAAAGGATTTGAGGGCTGTGCTCACCCCACCGATCATGGGCTGGACAACCCTTTCCATGAAGAAATTTTCCCAATATCCAGCCTGACCCTCCCCTGGCACAGTTTGAGGTGGCTCCTGTTCTGTTCCTCGTTCCCTGGGAGCAGAGCCTGACCCTCCCTGGCTGCCCCTTCTGTCAGGGAGTTGTCAAAAGTTGTAGTTACGCTCAGGATGGACTTTTTAGAGCAAGGATGACAAGGATGGCCACGGGAAAAGCTCCCAAAACATCCTGTTTGCACTACCCATGAGCTGGGATGTTCCCTCTCCTGATGCTCCAGCCCCTTCCTTGGGAACATTGGCTCCTGCTGCCCTGCCCCAGGAATCATAGAATCATAGAATTGATTGGGTTGGAAAAGACCTCCGAGATCATCAAGTCCAACCCTTGGTCCAACTCCAGCCCGTTTACCAGATCATGGCACTCAGTGCCACGTCCAATCTCAGTTTCAAACCCTCCAGAGATGGTGAATCCACCCCCTCTCTGGGCAGGCCATTCCAATGCCTGATCACTCTCTCTGGAAAGACTTTTTTTCTAATATCCAACTTCAATTTCCCCTGGCAGAATGTCCATGGCAGGAATGCCCCCACCAGGTGCTGCCTGCGAGGTGCCCGGGCAGCAAATCAGACCGACTTGCTCCTGGATTAGGATCTGATGGCAAACAAATTGGCTCCTTCATTGCGGTGCGGCGGGAGCCGCGTTGACAAGATCATGTTTATTAATAAACTCGGCTCTCTCCACAATGTGATTACAAACCCTGCGCTTGTGATTCATTTCGTGCAGCATCGTTTGACACTCTCAGAGCAGAGGCACCGCGAAGAATCGTGCGCTGCAGGAGACAAGGTCTGGGTGGGCAATGCCCTGGCAGAGCGCCCTGGCAGCTGGCTGTGACCGTGGGGTCCAGCAGGGCTCACACTGCTGCCCCGGGCAGGGGAACCCATGAAAAACAACCTCCAACCTCCCCCAAAAGGGCTCATGATCCACTGGAGTCCTGTGCCTTGGCATCTGGGGGGCCTGGCACCTTCCACCCGTGGGGGCAACACGGAAAAACATTCCAAGAAAGGCAGAAAAGGGACATTCTCGCTGCCAGAGCAGCTGGGGGAGGAGAGCGGGGGATGTCCCAGGAGCCACAGGGACAGGGCAGGAGGACACAACACCCAGAGGTCCCAGCAGGGGACACAG
This sequence comes from Grallaria varia, assembly GCA_013396735.1. Taxonomy (NCBI): domain Eukaryota; kingdom Metazoa; phylum Chordata; class Aves; order Passeriformes; family Formicariidae; genus Grallaria; species Grallaria varia. The sequence continues at coordinate 584,620 of VWZG01009899.1, read as the reverse complement.
TCCTGGCTTGGATCGTGGAAATGGATGCACATGAGCAGCAGCTCCAGCACCACTCTGCAGCCTTTCCCTCCTTGTGTGACAAGGTGGAGCACCCTGGAGTCCTGGAATGGTTTCAGTTGGAAGGGACCTCAAAGCCCACCCAGTGCCACCCCCTGCCATGGGCAGGGACACCTCCCACCAGCCCAGGTGGCTCCAAGCCCCATCCAACCTGCCCTTGGACCCTCCCAGGGATGGATCCAGGGGCAGCCACAGCTTCTCTGCCCACCCTGTGCCAGGGCCTGCCCACCCTCCCCGACACCAATTCCTTCCCAATATCCCATCCAAATCTCCCCTTTGTCAACTTAAACCCACCCTCTCTGTCCTGTCACTGCTTGTCCTTGCAAAAATTCGCACTCTAGTGATGGGAAGATGCTCTCATGACTTCCCCAAATCACCAGGAACGTTTGATTCCTGAACTGAGAAACAAAGAAATGCCTTGACTTCAGACTGAACAGACATATCATTTTTTTTCTAATATTCTGCAGATTTCCCCCAGAACAGACAGAAGCAGTGACACTGATTACTTGTTACATCATTAATATTTAACAGCTTGCCATAATAAAATATTTAAACTCAAATATATTGATTTTTAGCACGTTAATACAGTTGCAGCACAAACAGGATTAGCAAGGTCTCATATGCAGAACTTTAATTAAATCCATAAACCACACTTTCTTAATAAGCTCACACATGAAACTTAATTTTAAATAAATGCTTTAAACCAGGCCGAGTGGGATGGGAGACGCTGCAGGATAAGGGAAATCCTGTCTGGCCCAGCACATCCCAGTCTTCCTGCTGGGGATTGCTGCCCACCCAAGGACCTGTGCTGACATTTCAACCTGCTCCACATGGGCACCTAAATGTGGCCTAAAGAAAGGAATAGTTTTATCAAGAACTAAAAGGAGTTTAGTTTGAGGTTCCGTGTTTTCTGCCTTGGGGGCAAAAAGAGTCCCTGCTGATCCCTTCAAAAGGGCTGATCAAATTCAGAGAGGGAATTTCTTCCCCGGTGTTTAGTGCTGACAGTGGTGCTGGACATCCCTGCAGTGCCTGAACGCCCATGGGATTCCATGTCCTGCTGCCATGGGGGGCTCTGGCAGTGACATCATCTCTGCAGGATGGCCTGGGTGGGCTGGAGGGAAACAGAGCTATGGAATGGGTTGGGTTGGAAGGACCTCAAAGCCCACCCAGTGCCACCCCCTGCCATGGGCAGGGACACCTCCCACCAGCCCAGGTGGCTCCAAGCCCCGTCCAACCTGGCCTTGGACACTCCCAGGGATCCAGGGGCAGCCACAGCTTCTCTGCCCACCCTGTGCCAGGGCCTGCCCACCCTCCCAGCCAACAATTCCTTCCCAATATCCCATCCATCCCTGCCCTCTGGCAGTGGGAAGCCATTCCCTGTGTCCTGTCCCTCCATCCCTTGTCCGTGGTCTCTCTCCATGTTTCTTGTGGCTCCTTCAGGTCCTGGAAGGCCACAATGGGATCACCCCAAAGCTTCCCTTCTCCAGGCTGGACAATCCCAGCTCTCCAGCCTTCCCTCCCAGCAGAGCTGCTCCATCCTCTGGTGTCCCCTCTGGCCTCTCCAGCAGCTCCAGGTCCCTGTGCTGTTGTTCCCAGGGCTGGGCAGCTCTGCAGGGGGGTCTGCCCTGGGTCGGGGGGCGGAGGGTCAGAATCCTTCCCCTCACTCTGCCCATACTGGAGGTCAGCCCAGGGCACGGGGGGTTTCTGGGAAGGCCCCACCCATGGTCAGGTCATGTCCAGCCTCTCGCCCACCAGCTCCCTGAACACACCAAGACAGGGCAGGAGAGCAGAAAAATATCAGCCCGTTCCCATTTATTTCCTGTGCTGCTCCTCTCTCAGAACTCCGTGTGCAATGTTGGTGTGCAGTGCCAGTCTCTGTCTCTCCAGAAAACTGGTTTGATTGGCACAAGTTTGGAAGCCGATTGCAGACTGTTGAGGGTTTGTGTTGCTTGTTTGGATCCTGTCAGAAGGGAAGCTGGAAACAGCAATGGATGCATCCCATGGGCTGAGCTGGGACATGGGTGGGGGGTGACACATTGGCAACCTGGGCCAGTGGAAGGTGTCCCTGCCCATGCAGGGGCTTGGAATCGGGTGATCTTTAAGGTGCCTTCCTCCCCAAGCAATTCCATGACTCTCTTTGCCTGAAGGAGAAACCAGCCATGGGAAATAATTAAATAGTGCTGCTGGAAGAGCCTGGCTGAGAGAGAGAAAGCACGGTGGTCTTTGACAAATAGACTCAACTTGGGCTCTTTAGGCTCAGACTTGTTGAAAGCAGCCTTGAAAGGGTAAAACAAAGCCCCAGCAGCTCATCCCTGGCTTGGCCTGTGCCCCCCCAGCAGACACACGTTGGTTGGGGGTCCCACTGCCTGTGTGGGAGGGCACTGCCCACCGAGCCCCCAGTGCCAGGGCTGGGGGGATGCTCTGCCCTGGGTGGGTCTCAGCCCTCCAGGACTCAGATTTAATAGTCACTAACTTGGGCTGGTGTTCAGTGATTTTTTTTCCCCAAAACATTAGTAGGAGAAGGTAAAAATACGACTTGTGTAGATGATTATAATATTATATAATCAACACATGCATATTTATACGGCCCCGGGTGTACAGTTCCGCTGTTCCTTTGCAGAAGGTTCCAGCTGGTCCCCTTTCCCCATCTCTCCCAGGTGGAACTGTGGCCATGTTTCTCCTGCTGGAGCTGCCCCTGGGAAGGGCAGTGCTGCTGGCATCTTTCCTTGGATATCAACTTCTCCCACTTCTGGGTTCCTGGCACAGGGTGGCATTTGCTGGGGGTTGGGCACAGGCTGGTCACAGCTCCCCTTCCTCCCCTAAGGGTGGACCTGATGGTGTCAGGATGAAGTGCCCAGAGATGTCCCACCAGTCCTGCCACCCCAGGGGAGATCCCCAAATAATTCCCTGGAAGTCCAAGCTTTTCATGGCAATGCAGCGGGAGCATGAGCTGCTTGGAATTCTGCCTGGTAGCTCTTGGAGAGGAGACACCAAGAGAGAATCCCAGAATCCCTGAGGTTGGAAAAGCCCTGCCAGCCCCCGGAGCCCACCCTGTGCCCGATGCCCACCTTGTGGAGCCCACCCTGTGCCCGATGCCCACCTTGTCCCCCAGCCCAGAGCACTGAGTGCCACGGCCAGTCCTGCCTTGGGCACAAACCCATCCAGACAGTGAGTTTTGTTCCCAGCCTTTGGCCAGTCCTGGAAAGGACGTGTCCCAAGGGCAGGTGGGACCAGAGCATTGTCATGCCCATGGGCACAGGTGCTCTCAGAGTTTGGGCTCTGGCCTGGCACTGGCTCTGGTGGATCCAGAACCACCCAGACCCGGGTCTCATTCCTGCTTCCCTCTCCTCTCCATCCTTCTCAGCAAACAGGGCTCAGTGGGAATATTTGTTGTTGCTGCAGCTGCTGGGTTTCCTTTTTGCCTTTGCATTTCTGCAACTTGAAAATGCTGAAACTAATTTCGCCTCCTGCATTTATTCCTACCCAGCTCCTGAGTGCCCAGGCTGCTCTGCCAATTACCTCCAGCTCAGGGAGAGATTTTCCAGTGTAATTAAAGGAAACAAGGACGACAAAGCAGCCTGAGGCAGCCCCTGGATGGGAGCAGAGGGATGGGGGCTGGGGCAGCCTGGCCTCACTGCCTTGCCCTGCCTTCCAGGGGCTGCAGGGGCTGGGCTGGTGCCTCCCAGGGCTGGGGACCCTCTCCAGGAGGGATCCCACCTGGATGAGGCTGGGGAAGGGTGCAGGTATTGCTCAGATCCCTGCTCCAAGGAGTTTCCTCCCAGGGATGACCTGAAGGACTGACTTGTCCCCATGGCTCAAGCTCCCAAAGCCCTTCCCAGGTGGAGGGATTGTTCAGGAGCACCTTCTGTCCCAGCTGTGGCTATCTGGGAGGGCATTACCAGCCAGCCCTTTGAATGCCACCAACATCTGCCCGCACCGAGCCTTGATGTCATCAGAAAAATGATCTTCAGGCGTAACTGGGTGGGTTTCATCTGCCTGGGTGCCCAGCACAGCCCTGTGTGACGGGGCACTTTGGGTTCCTCTTTGACCTGCAGGGAGGAAAAAGGAGAATGGAAAGAGGGAACAAAAGCTTATTGTGGTTGTTCATCCACCTGCTGGGACCTGTCTTTACTGCAAGAGTCGTGTTCTTTTGGGAAAGAACGGATATGGTGGTTACAAACAGGAAAAGGGAACGTCCGTTCCCCGTGTCCTGTCCCTCCATGCCTTGTCCCCAGTCCCTCTCCAGCTCTCCTGGAGCCCCTTTAGGCACTGGAAGGGGCTCTCAGCTCTCCCTGGATCCTTCCCTTTTCCAGGTGAACATCCCCAGCTCTCCCAGCCTGGCTCCAGAGCAGAGGGGCTCCAGCCCTGCAGGGCCTCCTCTGGACTCTCCAGAAGCTCCAGGTCCTTGTGCTGTTGGAGACCAGAGCCTGATGGCATATTCCAAGTGGGACCTCACCAGAACACTGTGTAAATTACTTGATTTGGGAATATAAGTTGTCTGCTCAAAAAAAAATTTTCAAAAAAATTAGAGAAAAAGAACATCAACTGTACAAAATCACATTTTCCTACTCACTGTGGCCAAGAGCATCTTCTGGTTTAAAGTGATAATTTACAGTCTGAAGGCAGAAGTTTCATGCAATTTGATTTACATGAAACAAGTCAGAAATAAATTTTATGAAGCCGGAGAGCTCTGAAATGTCAAACACAAATGAATTGCCTCGAAGGAAAAGTGGTCTGGGACTTGTGAGTGGTACTTGCAGATCCCTGTGGCTGGTGCAGGAGGCTCCTCGAGATGGAATAATTAGTGGTCCTGAGCAGGGAAAGAGCACAGATGGTGCTGCAGGTCTGTAATATATCCTTTATTATCACCTGGCAAATCCAGGTGAGGGGAGCTGATTATGGACTCAGAGGCAGTTTCACATCTGATACCTGTGGAATCAGATTAAAGATTCATTTTATCACATGGAGAGCAGAGAGACACTGTTTGCAAGGGATGGAGGGACAGGACACAGGGAATGGCTTCCCACTGCCAGAGGGCAGGGATGGATGGGATATTGGGAAGGAATTGGTGTCTGGGAGGGTGGGCAGGCCCTGGCACAGGGTGGGCAGAGAAGCTGTGGCTGCCCCTGGATCCATCCCTGGGAGTGTCCAAGGGCAGGTTGGACGGGGCTTGGAGCCACCTGGGCTGGTGGGAGGTGTCCCTGCCCATGTGGCCCTGGGTGGGCTTTGAGGTCTTTCCAACCAAACCAGTCTGGGATTCTAGGATACTTTTGGGATTCCTTCAACCTTTCTTCATGCAACCAGGAAAAGCAGCTTCCAACCTGTTTACCACAAGCAAACTTTAAATTAAGTGCACAAGAAGAGTGCAATGACTGTTTCCCTTTTATATTCTCAGCTTTATTTCTGCAGGTCTTTTCAGTATCAAATTTTGATGAAGTGCTGGACTATCTTTTCATATGACTTTAGGCAAGTCATGTTTGCCACGGCCACGCTCCGCGGAGCAACTGTGGGAATATGCAAAATAAATGTTATGAAAGCAACATGATTAAATTTTCTGACAGTGGTTGCCACGATGTTCAGAAATGCATGAAGTGAATGAGAATTGTTCATGGCTTTGTTATCTATGCCAGGTTGCCAGGGAGGGAGGGAGGCAGGGGGAAAAATCCTGAAAATTAAAATAATTTTTCAATATGTTAGATAAATATCAGGGCTCTTGAAGGAGTGTGTGAGCAGGAGGAGTGTTCCAATGGAACAAATGGGAAGCTGAATCCAAAGGGGTGCACAGGGTCAGTCTGTGCAGGCAGGGGAGGCTGCTCAGAACCATCCAGTGCTGGTGGCAGTGCTGGTGGTGGGACAGGATGGAAAATCCTCTCTGATGTGGGATGCCACAGGTGTCCCACCATTCCTGCATTATTCCGTCCCTGAAAGTGTCCCAGGCCAGGTTGGATGGGACTTGGAGCACCCTGGGCTGGTGGGAGGTGTCCCTGCCCATGGCAGGGGGTGGCACTGGGTGGGCTTTGAGGTCCCTCCCAACCCAAACCCTTCTGGAATTCTGCCATCCTGTGGAGAAAACAGTTTATCTTGTCCATGAAGGAACATTCCAGACTGGACAGGGCTCCCACAACCTGGACATTTTAAAGCTAAAAGCCTGCTTCTTACCACATCTGCACCTGAGAGGGATTGTTGTATCCCTGCTGTCCGTACAGGATCACTATCAGAGAATCATCATCCCAGAATGGTTTCAGCTGGAAGGGACCTCAAAGCCCACCCAGTGCCACCCCTGCCATGGGCAGGGACACCTCCCAACAGCCCAGGTGGCTCCAAGCCCCGTCCAAACTGCCCTTGGACACTCCCAGGGATGGATCCAGGGGCAGCCACAGCTTCTCTGCCCACCCTGGGACAGGGCCTGCCCACCCTCCCAGTCACCAATTCCTTCCCAGTATCCCACCCATCCCTGCCCTCTGGCAGTGGGAAGCCCTTCCCTGTGTCCTGTCCCTCCATGCCTTGTCCCCAGTCCCTCTCCAACTCTCCTGGAGCTCCTTCAGGCACTGGCAGGGGCTCTCAGGTGCCCCTGGATCCTTGCCTTCTCCAGGTGAGCCCCCCCAGCTCTCCCAGCCTGGCTCCAGAGCAGAGGGGCTCCAGCCCTTGGAACTTTCCCTTCCTACCTGGGAAAGCTCATGGGAGCAGGAGAAACCTCTGCCCAAAGCTGTTTGCCCTTCAGGCTCCTGCTCCGCTCTAAGCACATCTAACCAGGCTGCCTGGCTCTATTATTTCTTTCCCCATGAATAGCCAGCTCAGCCTCAAATGCATTAAAATTGAAAGTGAATTTTGAATGCAGCCCAATATTTTATCTGCAATCCTGTATCGTGTGTAATTTGCTTGGCCCGGAGCAGAGAAATAGCTCTTGTCGGCTGCATAGGCAATAAGGCAGAGATAATGCCATGGTTTGTTCTTTATTCTGGGTGATAGATGCTAAGCTGGCTCAGACCTGGGCTTTAACTCCGCTCAGGAGCTGTGCCAGGGGTGCCCACAGCCCCCTGAGCTGTGCTGATGCCCAGCCCGGGCATGGGGAGTGTGCCCGTGACCATTTGGGAGCAGCCCAGAGCCCCCGGGCTGATGGGCATCGTCTGCACCAGCTCTGGGCAGGGGGCTCAGAGGGTCTTTTATTAGGAAAGGTCCTTCCCCCTGCAGAGGGTGGTGGGCACTGCCCAGGCTGCCCAGGGCAGTGGGCACAGCCCCAAGGCTGCCAGAGCTCCAGGAGCCTTTGGACAAGGGGACAGGGTGGGATAGTTGGGGTGGCTGTGCAGGGCCAGGGGTTGGACTGGATGATCCTTGGGGTCCATCCCCACCCGGGATATTCCATGATTCCAAGTGTAGCTGGAGGGAGAGGCTGCAGGAATCTTAAATCACGGATCAGTGATGTGGGAGGAGGGAACTGGTGCCCGGGGAAGGAAGTCAGTGAGGCCCAGCCCTGCCGTGTACGTGGTGACTGCCTCCTTTTTCTTCATTAAAGAGCGCCCAGCAGTTGACAGGAGAGCCTTTTCCACCTGCAGGTGTTAGCAGTTAATGAGGACTCGTTTGCCAGGGCACCAATAAATCCCAGCTGTGCCCACCCTGGCTCCATGGGTGGCTCAGCCCTAGGCAGGCATGAAGTCCCTGGTGGGCTTTGGAGGTCCCACAGGGCAAACTGGAGCCTCCTGTGGCCCACAAACTCCTCCTGCAACTATCCCGTGCTCCAAGGGCAGCCCACTGGAGAGCCACGTGTCCCATGCCAGGTTGGATGGGGCTTGGAGCAGCCTGGGCTGGTGGGGGATGGCAGGGGGGACACTGGGTGGGCTTTGAGGTCCCTTCAACCCAAACCATTCCATAATTCCCCCCACCTGATTTGGGGCTCTAATTAGTTTTTTAGTGCAGTCACTGGGGAGCGAAAGAGTGGACGGGGCTGAGCTGTGGGACCAATCCTTGGGGTATGTGGGGGAATCAGGCTGGTGTTTGGGAGGGAGAGGGTTGGATTCCTTGGGCAGCCCAGGCTGTGCCAACAGCCCCGCTCTCCCTGGCAGCAGATTTGTTCCACACGAGGGTTCTGATGGGCCTGTCTCATCCCCTGCTGTGCTCCAGGCAGTTCTTAATGGGCAGAGGTTTATTTGTTATGACTCTGGTAGAGAGCAACACTTTTTAATGAATCCTATAAAAGATTTAGGGGAATGGAGATGGGGAAGGGAAAGCACATTGGCCTCAGATGCACATCTCAGGCCGTGCAGATTCCTAATAGCCCTTTCCCTTTGGAAGGGGAATCAGGACTAAATGTCCTCCCCAGCTTATTGTGGTTTGCAGTGAGCTTGGATCTGCTCCTCTCCTCTGGTTCCTCATGCCCAGCCACACTCTAACGATGCAATTAAACACCCTTTGCCCTTTCCTTTCCTCTGCCCTGTGCTCTGAAGTGAGAGGCACTGAGTCTGCACGGGGATGGGCTGGGGCTGGGACTGCACTGATCCCTGTGAGGTTCATCCCAAATAACTCGGGGACTGCACGTAGTTCCTGCCTCCGCCTGGGCTGGGGGGTCTCCTTCCCTTGACCTCCCCTGGGTGCTGCTCTGGCCCTGCACGTTGCTCATGAGCTCCTGTCCTCGTCTGGAACTTGTCGACAGCCGGAGAATTCCTGGAAACAGGTCAAATACCACAAGCAGGTCTGGAAGATCCTTTATGCTGCGTCAGGAAGCCAAACCTTATGGAAGTTTCTGCTGATGCCTCACCACGTCATGGTGGGTGTCTTTGCCCTGTGGTTGCTGCCTGGGGATCCCTCCCTGCTCAGCCCCCAACTGGGAGATGCTTCCCACGCATCTTAGGAGAAACAGTTTATTTTGCGCTGGAGCAATTTTTAATTGAAATGCAGTATCCAGGTAATAAATTATCAAATTCTTCAGCCAGGTCTTCTCTGAGCGCACCAGAAAAAAAGCTTCACTTGCAAAGTTACCCTGACATTGCCATTTTTGCACAGCTAATAAACCGTGGTGTCTTTAGCTCAAAAGTGGGCATTTTCATGGAATGCTTCCCTTCTCATTACCGCAGACATCTCCCATTTAATGTGGCACGGGACCCATCAACCTTGCCTTCTGAAGACAAGGTTGGAGCCTGCACAACATGGAAAGGAGTTCTGAGCACCTTTTTTTCTGGTCATTTGCTGCTCTGCTGGGCACAGGTTTGGAAGGAGCCCATAAGCAGGAGGTACATTTTGCAGGGTTTGGTCTGGAATGATCCAAGGCGATGTGGCTCCTGCCACTGTGACAGTGTGTTCCCCCAGCCTGATCTGTATTCCCCAAAGCCCTGCTCGAGTGACAACCACCAGTGGCTGCAATGATGGGTCTGGCCGTGATGATGACTCCAGCTCAAAGTGGATTTGGGAGAGACACAAACAACTAAAGAGCTGAGGGCTACTCCAAGGCACCCAATCTGGGCCCCAGGTACCCACAGGGCAAGTCAGGCCAAGTCTGGAGGAAAATAACACCTTTAGTCAGAGTGTAAACATACCTAAGGAATCACAGGATCAGGGCGTCTTTTAGGCTGCAAAAAGCTCTAACACCATGGAGTCCAACCATCCCCAGCACTGCCAAGGCCACCACTGGACTCGTGTCCCCAGGTGCCACATCCAGAGGGCTTTTAAATCCCTCCAGGGATGGGGACCCCACCACCGCCCTGGGCAGCTGTGCCAGGGCTGGGCAGCCCTTTTGGGGAAGAAATTTCCATAATATCCAATATCCTGATTAGTACTGAATATCCTGAACCTCCCCTGGCACAGCTTGAGGCTGTTTTCTCTAGTCCTATCTCTTGTTTCCTGGGAGAAGGATCCTCACCCAACTCCCCCCTCCTGTCAGGGAGTTGGAGACAGTGAGAAGGTCCCCTCTTTAAATAAACACCTCACCACTTCTCTCTCAGGGCTGAAGAGCACCACTTCATCCCTCCATCCATGACACATCCTCCAGTGGAAACCGTCACATTTCCCCCCCACCCCGAGAAGACAGAGCAATTTGAGCCAGAGTTTTATCTGCAGTTAATATGCACATATTTTACTGAACGCATTTTGAAATATTCCCTTGTCCTGGAGTGCCTACAACAGCCTTCTGTTCCTCTGTGGAAAATAGAATTTTCTCATTACTGCCAGATTATTGTTGAGAAGAGATGATAAAAAAGGAAGACAAAGCTTTCAGGTTGGATTAGCTCTTCACTCAAATCTGCTGTAGGTGTTTTGCCACCTTCCCTCCCCCGGGGGACGTGGGGTCCTCTGCCAGCCCCCGTGGCCACGTGGTGATGTGGGCAGAGATGGGACAAATGGGGGAGGATGGAATGGAGACAGATGTGGAACAAATGGCTTTGGGCTGTGGAAAGCGAGCACAGCAGCCCTGCAGCTGGTGCTGGGGCCCACGGGGAGCCCCAGCAGGGTGGTGGGAGCGCTGGCAGGGGGAGATGCCCCTCCTGCAGGGCAGGGCACTGCTCCATGCCAGGGGCACTGCTCCATGCCAGGCGCACCGCGCCATGCCAGGGGCACCGCTCTGCGCCGGGGCACTGCTCCATGCCAGGCGCACCGCGCCATGCCAGGGGCACCGCTCTGCGCCGGGGCACTGCTCCATGCCAGGCGCACCGCGCCATGCCAGGGGCACCGCTCTGCGCCGGGGCACTGCTCCATGCCAGGCGCACCGCGCCATGCCAGGGGCACCGCTCTGCGCCGGGGCACTGCTCCATGCCAGGCGCACCGCGCCATGCCAGGGGCACCGCTCTGCGCCGGGGCACTGCTCCATGCCAGGCGCACCGCGCCATGCCAGGGGCACCGCTCTGCGCCGGGGCACTGCTCCATGCCAGGCGCACCGCGCCATGCCAGGGGCACCGCTCTGCGCCGGGGCACTGCTCCATGCCAGGCGCACCGCGCCATGCCAGGGGCACCGCTCTGCGCCGGGGCACTGCTCCATGCCAGGCGCACCGCGCCATGCCAGGGGCACCGCTCTGCGCCGGGGCACTGCTCCATGCCAGGCGCACCGCGCCATGCCAGGGGCACCGCTCTGCGCCGGGGCACTGCTCCATGCCAGGCGCACCGCGCCATGCCAGGGGCACCGCTCTGCGCCGGGGCACTGCTCCATGCCAGGCGCACCGCGCCATGCCAGGGGCACCGCTCTGCGCCGGGGCACTGCTCCATGCCAGGCGCACCGCGCCATGCCAGGGGCACCGCTCTGCGCCGGGGCACTGCTCCATGCCAGGCGCACCGCGCCATGCCAGGGGCACCGCTCTGTGCCAGGGGCGCTGCTCCATGCCAGGGGCACCACCAGGGCCCTGCGTGGCCACGTCCTGTGCCAACACCGGCACCTCACCTCCCCAAATCTACAGCACTGTGTGGAGGGGGATGAGGAGGCTGGAGGAGCAGCGGCTGCAGGAGGGCAGCTGGGGGGCTGTGGGCACGCAGGGCTTTGTTACCTGTTGGTTTTGCTCCACTCGCTCTGGTGAAGTGAGGTTGTTCCATGCCCGTCTCACCAGCAGGTTCCACTTTCCCTGGCAGTGCTGCCAGCACCTTCTCCCACAGAAGGGCCATGCTGTGAGAAGGTGGAAGGCGCCAGTAAAAGCAGGGAAAAGAATCCCATCATCCCCAGGGTTGGCAAAGCCCTGCCAGCCTGTGGAGCCCACCCTGTGCCCGATGCCCACCTTGTCCCCCAGCCCAGAGCACTCAGTGCCACGGCCAGTCCTGCCTTGGGCACCTCCATCCAGGGCTGGGCACTCCAAACCTCCCTGGGCAGCCCCTGCCAAGGCCTCACCACCCTTTCCAGGGGGAAAGTCCTCCTGCTGTCCCACCTGCCCCTACCCTGGCTCAGCCTGAGGCCATTCCCTCTCCCCCTGTCCCTGTTCCCTGGAGAAGGGCAGCAGAGGGCACACAAGGCAGTGCACACAGAGTTTTGGGAAAATTCATCCTCTTTCCCTCCAAAAGCCATTTCCCAGGGGTGGGCGTTGCATTTCCAGGAGGAGATCCTGCTCCATGGGCTTGGTACCAAAGTGTGCCAGCAGGCTAAGCCTGGATTACCAGTGATTAGGGTGAGCAGGCTCATGCTGTGCTGCTCCACCAGGGCTAATGAACTAAAGTGTTTATTTCATGCTTCATTTCTACAGCTAAATGGCTGTAATATATAATGTGATTATTGCAGTCTTTCTTCAGCTCCAGGCTGATGGCCATAAGAAATGTGGAAAGTGTCATTACTGGGGGAGAAGTACTGCTCAGGTATTTCTGTGAGTGGGTCATTAAGTGTTCAGTAAGAACATTTCTGTGTCATGGAAACAAGTAAACCTGGCAAAATAATATCTAAGGAATTATTAATACCTTGCACCGTCATCTCAGTAACTCACAGGAATCTTTTGGGACTGTAATTAATGTATGCTCTGCTCACTCTTGGAATATAAAAAGTCTTGATACACTTTTGTCCTGATTTTGCCGTGACACACTCTTCAAGTTTTGTTATTTTCTTGTCTAATTTATGGTCTTTTCCAGCCTAAATGGCTCCATGATTCTATGACCACATGACTCATGTTTCAAACTCTAAGTACTGATCTGGTAGATGTGCACCTGCTGAATCACTTCTGTTCCCTTTATCAGACTTATTGTGAGATGACCCAAAAATCCTGCAGCTCCCTCCCTGGTGGCTGCTGCTCTCCTCCATGGCAGCCCAGTTTTAGGGCTTGGAGGGGGTGGGCAAACACTGGAACAGGCGTCCTGGAGAGGTGATTGATGCCCCAAAGCTGTTGATGTGGAAGAGGCACTTGGACAATCACAGAACCATAAAACACCCCGAGCTGGAGGGAACCCACAAGGATGGAGCCCAGCTGCTGGCCCTGCCCAGGACAGCCCCAGCAATCGCCCCACGTGTCCTTCACAACGTGCTCTAAATTTTGGACAGCCCTCAAGTGCTCCAGCAGCTGGGCCAGATGGTCACTGTGGGATCGTAGAATCCCAGACTGGTTTGGTTTGGAAGGGACCTGCAAGTTCACCCAGTTCCAGAAGTGCCTGCCATGGCAGGGTCACCTCCCTCTGCAGGTGCTCCGAACCCAGTCCAACCTGTAAGGTCCATTCCCCCCAAAATATTGTATTTAATAAAAATATACATGCGTGTTTGGGACGGCTGCCTGACTGCTCAGCCTGACTGAAACACGTTTGGCAATCTGTGTGTGTGTTACCTGCACAACACGGGGCTGGGGGGTCACAGCTTATCCAGGGAGTGTGCACAGCTTATCCAGGGAAAACCCTGCTCAGTGTTCCCATTGTAACTACAGAGGGGCTGTGGGGTCACAGCTTATCCAGGGAATGTGCACAGCTTATCCAGGGAAAACCCTGCTCAGTGTTCCCATTAGAACTAAAGAGGGGCTGTGCACAGCTTATCCAGGGAATGGGCACAGCTTATCCAGGGAAAACTCTGCTCATATTCCCATTGTAACTAAAGAGGGGCTGTGGGGTCACAGCTTATCCAGGGAATGTGCACAGCTTATCCAGGGAAAACTCTGCTCATGTTCCCATTGTAACTAAAGAGGGGCTGTGGGGTCACAGCTTATCCAGGGAATGTGCACAGCTTATCCAGGGAAAACTCTGCTCATATTCCCATTGTAACTAAAGAGGGGCTGTGGGGTCACAGCTTATCCAGGGAATGTGCACAGCTTATCCAGGGAAAACTCTGCTCATGTTCCCATTGTAACTAAAGAGGGGCTGTGGGGTCACAGCTTATCCAGGGAATGTGCACAGCTTATCCAGGGAAAACTCTGCTCATATTCCCATTGTAACTAAAGAGGGGCTGTGGGGTCACAGCTTATCCAGGGAATGTGCACAGCTTATCCAGGGAAAACTCTGCTCATGTTCCCATTGTAACTAAAGAGGGGCTGTGGGGTCACAGCTTATCCAGGGAATGTGCACAGCTTATCCAGGGAAAACTCTGCTCATATTCCCATTGTAACTAAAGAGGGGCTGTGGGGTCACAGCTTATCCAGGGAATGTGCACAGCTTATCCAGGGAAAACTCTGCTCATCTTCCCATTGTAACTAAAGAGGGGCTGTGGGGTCACAGCTTATCCAGGGAAAACTCTGCTCATATTCTCATTGTAGCTAAAGAGGGGCTGTGGGGTCGAGGGGAGGCTGAGGGGATACAGGAAATCTTCCCACCCACCTGAAGGGAAAAGGGCCATGACAGGAGGAAAGGGCCATTATTCCCTTCTTCTGACTCCTGGCAGCGTTCCCATTTTCCCTGCAGGCTCTGGGCTGAGCTCTCCCGAATCAATCCTCTCCACAGGTCTCTGTGTAACCATCTGGAAAAACAACCAAAAAATCCCATTTTTCCACTTTGCTGATATTTCCAATCCCTGTGTCCCCTGTTTTCATGGAAGGGAAACTCTCAGTGAGGTCCGTGTGAGTGGGGAGGCAATTCCCTGCTGGAGGGGGTGGGTGTCCATCTGTGATGCCAAGGGGGCATCGAGGGGCACCACGGAGGGTCCGGGCTGCCCTTCCCCTGACCTGGGACTTGGAGCCACCTGGGCTGGTGGGAGGTGTCCCTGCCCATGGCCTTGGATGGGCTTTGAGGTCCTTTCCAGCCCAAACCGTTCTATGAAAACGATTTCTTTATTTAAATTAATTAATTCTGTTTAATGAACTTGGTTGAGCATTAATGAATGTGGACAAGAGATATTTGTGAGCGTATTTTCCAAAATATGCTAATATGGAGAAAAATGAGGCAGGGAAAGACTGCAGCGCTATAAATATAAATATAAATATAAATATAAATATAAATATAAATAAAATGTGCATGTTCTCACAAGGAGAAAGGTGAGGGAAGGGAGGGCTTGCAAGGCCAGGGGCAGGGATTTATGCACCCGCCAACTGCAGGTGTTTGGGCAAACCAGAGGGACAACGGGAAAACCACAGACAGGAATAATCTTTTCTGTAAAGGTTAAGAATTATCGGGGTGCAGCAGCATGGCATTTCCATAGCTGCACACAGGTGCTCCCTTAGGGCAGAGGGGGGCAGGAAGATGCGGGTTGCTGTTCCCAGCACACACAAGGCAGAAAAATGGTTTAGGGATGAACCAACGAACAGATGACCATCTCTTTAGACATAAAAAACAAAAGTAAAATAAATAACTGAAATGGTTTGGTTGCTGCCACGTGCGTGTGTTCAAAGGTTTCCAGAGTGCCCCTCTGCAGTGGGGACATCCCCAGCTTGGTTTGGGGGACAGGGGGGATGATGCTGGAGAGGGTCCGGGGCCACCGCTGGGCCAGGGGATGTGGGGAAAGGCACAAAGGGCTGGGAAAAAGGCAGGGATGAAGGGAAGAGTAACCTCAGCTCCAGCCCCAGCACTGCAGCCTGCATTTCACACGCCCCCAGCATGGACCCTGCCCTGGGTGAGCAGGGACAGCACCCAGAGAATGGCTGGAGCTGTGCCAGGGCAGGCTAAGGTGGGATCTCAGGGAAAGGTCCTTCCCCCTGCAGAGGGTGGTGGGCACTGCCCAGGCTGCCCAGGGCAGTGGGCACAGCCCCAAGGCTGCCAGAGCTCCAGGGGCATTAGGATGATCCTCTGGGGCACACGGTGGAACTCCTGGGGATGGTCCTGTGCAGGGCTGAGGGTTGGACAGGATGGTCCTGGTGGGTCCTTTCCTGCTCAGGATATCCTGGGATTCTGTGACCCTGTGAAGGTTCAGCAGGTGAGGGAACTGTCTCCTGATGGAGAGCAGGAAATGAGGAGCACAGACCCAGGGAATGAGGAGCTCTGACATGGAATGAGGAGCTCTGTCTGTCCCTTTTTGCATCCCTGTTCCTCTCCCCAACCTGTGCCACAACCCGTGTGTGACAGGAGCAGGTTTGTGTCCCAGGAGGTCACAGCAGTGCCTGCTGCCCCCCAGCTCCCCCAGAGCCAGGGCAGTGGGTGGCACAGGGGACAGGACCTGCTGCCGTGATTCCCTCCTGCTCCGTCCGGGAAGGAAGAGCAGCTGCCCACACTGACATCATTAGATGTGCAGCAAAGGGCTGGGAGATGCTCCTGAGATGTTTTTCTTCATCTTCTCTGTGCTGAAAGCCCTGAGAGTGACACGAGGAAAGCTCTTTTATCCCAGGCTTCACGAGCTGTGCTCGGGGTTCGTGTCCCTTCCCGCTCTGTGCCCGCACCAGCCGTGGGATGGCAGGATCCCGAGGGCTTCGGGTGCTGCTCACGCTGCTTTGTAGCTGAAGAACGAGCAGAGTGTTCCCCAGCAGCTCTGATGGGAGCTTTCACCCCAGTTTTCCTGTTCTCCCAATGTGCTGGGCTGTATCTTTGTTGGGGCTGAGGGTGGTTTGTCTCCATCGTTCTCACTCTGCTCCAAAGGCACAGGCACTCCTTGCTGGGGAAGACATCAGCTTCTCCGTGCCTTATTCCAGGGAAAACTGAAATGATCTTTTACCTAAACCTTTCAAAATCATAGTTTGCTTTTCAGTTGCATGATGGCAACCCTGGGCTCCTGGTCACAGTCAGTATTTGTTAAAGTAAAACACCCATTCTTCTGAGTTTGAATGGAATTTTCATTCCAACGTTCCTTAGAGTTATATTTTAATCATTATTTCCTTTACAAAATGATTAGATTTGGTCTAAATCAGCCATCAGATTAACGTGAAGTAATGTTCAAACGGCTTGGCTTGTAGAACTGAGAGGCCTCCTTTTCCCCCTGGAGCAGAGGATTCCATCACAGCTGGAAGAGCTGGAAAGGTGCTTTGGGGAGGCCCCTGAGAGCCTTGTGGGGAGGGTTTGTCCAGGCACTGTGGACTTTGCACAGGGTCATGGAATGGTTTGGGTGGGAAGGGACCTCAGGGATCAGCCCCTGCCACCCCCTGCCATGGGCAGGGACACCTCCCACCAGCCTAGATGGCTCCAAGCCCCGTCCAGCCTGCCCTTGGACACTTGCAGGGATCCAGGGGCAGCCACAGCTTCTCCAGTTCACACTGATGGATGAAATTACCTCAGGCTAAAAACTCCTTTCAAAGGCATTTTGTTTGAAGATCATGTCCCAGAAACATACAATGGTGTGCCCACCAGTGTCTGCTTCCAAAAGCAGGTTAAAAAACATCTCTCAGGGTGTTCTTTCCTCAGTGTCACGGGTCAGGTTACATAAACTCTAGATCATTTCTGAGGATATATATTTCTGGATTCCAACTTGCACAAGATGTCTGCGAGTGAGAAAAATTTCATCGAAGATGTTTTTTTCACTTTCACCCATCACTAATCACCACACTCGGAGGAATGTGTTGTCAAATAGCAGATGGTGTATTATTCTAGAAATAACCGATCAACATATGTTTACTTTATCCATAAAGACTGTGTTTGAAGCAGTCAAGAATTACTTCATGTATGGATAAAGAAACACTGTTTTCAAAAGGCTCAGCTCCCAGAGGGCACAATTAGCAGATTCAAATGTATAGGTGGGAATCAAAGTTTTGCATCTCTACCCGACTTCCACCCCTTTGAGTTGGGAGTGGCTTGTCAAACAATTACCTTTTGTACTGAACAATCACTTTGGGCCAGAAACATTCCTTGTCCTTAATGTTAGTTGTGTTCCACCTGCTCCCAAAAATTCGGGCCCCATATTCCTTCAAGGGGAAGGGGAGCCTTGCCCATCACCCACTGATTCACCTCCCTAAGAACTTGCTGCAATTTGCCTTTGGCCCCACAGAATTCCATGCTCCTCCTGAAAATATCCATACGCCTGGGAAAAAACAAGCAACAAACCAACCAACAGCTTCTTTAATTTTGGGATTAGTAGTGGAAGCACTGGCAGGGCTGCCCAGGGAGGTTTGCAGTGCCCAGCCCTGGAGGTGTCCAAGGAAGGACTGGATGTTGCACTCGGGGGGGACAAGGTGGGACTCGGTGGTCTTGGAGGTCTTTCCCACCCTTAATGATTCCATGTTCACATACTGGAATCATTAATTGAACCTTATATTGTTTGCATTTGGCATTTTCCCCCTCAAAAACCTGTCAATTGTGAACGTTGGCCAAAGCAAAATCTACTCTAACCTAGAAGGCAAAGATGGGGACACAGTAAGTCATCAATTACAGGAAAAGACTCAATTTTCATCATTTAAACGGGCAGCTGTGGTTTGTTGAGCCTGAAATTTGAAGGCAGAAGGGTTAGTCTGTCTGAGCAACATGGATATTTTCCATAGGAAACACCAATGGCTGTGATCTGTGGGGGATCCTGCAGCATCCCTGGGGAGAAGCTCCTCTGCTGCCAACGGGAGAAAATATCCTTGGAGAGGCATTTCTGGCAAAGATCCTGCACAGGCCCTGGCCTCAGCCAGGGAGCAGGGAAAGACATTTAGGGAATTGGTAACCCTGGGGTTGCACAGGCCCCACCGACCCCACGGGCCACACAGAGCCCATAGGGGACCGAAAATTGGTGGCTCTTCCCTCCGTCATCCCTTCACTGCCGGGGGTTCAAAGGCAATCACGTCGTGCTCAACATCCACCAGTGGATCTGTTTCTCTGGAGTTTGTCCAGGCTTTCTTGGAGCCACTCGTAGTTTGGTTCCTGCAATGCTCTGTGGAGGAGTGAATTGCACAGCTTCATTATGGACTCTCTGATTAACTCCCCCTTAAGCTTCATTTTCACTTTAATGCCAAATAATTTCACAGGGTAAGCTATGACCTGGGTAAGGAAAAACTGTTCTCCCTCTTTGTGTACCCTGCACTTGTCTCCCTGCTCTGCCACATCCCATTCCCATTTGTTTTCCAGGCTGCTCTCCTGTACCTTTCCAACCTGCTTTCCCCCCCATTTATCTCCTCTCTGGGGCAGCACCCCCCCAACACTGCCCAGGCTGCCACTAAAACATGTCCCTGCCATGCAAAAAGGAGATTTCCTGATGAAAATTCAGGAGTGGGGGTTTTTTTTGAGCCCTGGCTGGGTTGGGACAGATCCGGTCCAAATCCCATGAGACAAGGACCTAAAGAGGGAAGTAGATGTTTGGCTGTAATTTTATTTCAGTGTAAATATTGGCATCTTTCTTATCCTTCCATAAAGCATCACTGAGATTGCTCTTTCCCAATTATCCTGAAGATACTCCATGTGCAAACTTAGCTGCCTTTCCAGATGGTTTTGGGAAATACGTCAGGCCAAAATCCTAAACTTAACCCCCCAACCAACCCTGCCCAACCCATGCAGGTGTGATTTCTCTGGTGCTCACAGCAGTGAGAACCCCAACAGCTGTTTTGAACATTCAGTTTTACTTTATTGGCAGGAAATTATGGTCATTTTGAGGACTTTCACCTTGGAGTTATTTCATCAGTAGGTGAGAAAAATTCATATTGTTGTTGGCCTGCTTTCAAAGAGCAAAATTTCAAAGTGATTGATAGGTATTCTTTTATATATATATATATATATATATATGAATATATATATATATATGTACATGCAATTGTAACTTGAAACTGCCAATAGCAATAACTCAAAGCAGAGAGAAGATGACAGAAGAATTCTCCTGCTTTTATTCTTTTTCTACAGGGAGAAAATCCAACCTGAGGTCTGCAGTCCCCAGCAAAGGCACTTTTGATGGGGGATGGAGATTTACTGCTGGAAAACACAAACTCGTGTCCACAAAATGCCAACCCTGGAATATGGATCCGGAGGGAAACAGAGGGGCAGAGTGGGCTGCAGTGACAGGGTGGCAGGACTTCCAGCCCAGTCTGGAGCTTGCTTGGCATGGACAGAACATTTGGGAATTTTGCTTGGGAAGGCTTGACAAGTGCCCAGGGAGCAGGTGCAGCCTGAGACCTCTCTGGGCTCTTCCAAGAGCAGTGAAAGGCTTGGCTGTGCACTTTGCTCCCTGGTCAAACCTCCACGACACTTGGAGTGCCCCAGGGAGTGCTGGAGTCCTGCAAAGGCAGGGGAAAACGGCATGTTTTTCTCCTGCAGCAATTTTGGAAACATTTCACCTCCTACATTTTCCCTTTCGAGCTCCAGCCCCCCAGCACTGGTATGGAAATGGCCCTTCCAGCAGGCTGGTGCTGTTGCTGAGTGGATTTAGCAGCAGGAGGGGTGGAAGGCTGCTGGGGGGTTTACAGAACATGGAATTATTCAGTGTGGAAAGGCCCTCTGAGGTCAGAGCCCAGCCATCCCCCAGCACTGCCAAGGCACCACGGACCCGTGTCCCCAAGTGCCACATCTGAACAACATCAGGGTGTTGCCCAGCTGACCTCCTGCACCACCAAAGGCAACTGCATCTTTAATCTAAAGCCTGTAAAAATATGATTTGTTACAGGGAATTGAGAAAAGCCAAAGAATCTTGTGAGGTTTGGGGGAAAATAGTGATTGGAATCCCCACCTTTGTACTGACACGAATTCCTTCCCGTGTCAGACTGCTCTGCAGCCTTGGTGGCAAGTGGGAAAGGACAGCAAAAAGGCTCTGACGTCCCTCACTGTGCTGGGAATAGAGAATTTGGCTGCTCTCCGTCTGAATTTCCATGTCCTTTGACCACTCTGAAGCAAGAGGGTCACAGTGGGATGAAAACAGAGAGAGGAAGAATCACAGAGTGGTTTGGGATGGAAGGGACCTCAAAGCCCACCCAGTGCCACCCCCTGCCATGGGCAGGGACACCTCCCACCAGCCCAGGGTTCTCCAAGCCCCGTCCAACCTGCCCTGGGACACTCCCAGGGATGGATCCACGGGCAGCCACAGCTTCTCTGCCCACCCTGTGCCAGGGCCTGCCCACCCTCCCAGCCACCAATTCCTTCCCCATATCCCATCTAAGTGAACCCTTTTGTAGTTTAAAACCATTCTCCCTTTAGAGAGCTCCATGGAAGGGGTGAGGGCAGAGCATCACGTAGCCATGCTCGGAATGCTCCGTGGATTCCAGGTTATTTTATCCAGGCCATGTCCCGTGGCTGGGCTGGGCTTATGGAGAGCTCAGGTTATGTTGGGACATACTCCAGCAGCTGTAGCCTGGAGGTTTTTCCTCTCCAAGATTTCATTCCCTTCCATGGGCATTTTTCTTTCCAGTAACTCTGTGTTCTTACGTTGTTAATTCACTTCCAAATCTATTTTTACCCAGCAGTTGCATTACTCCTCTATTCACACGTGCTGATTTAGGACTAATAAAAGCTTGATTATGTACCATGAACCAGGAGTGGGATTTCGTTTGCACTGAGAACTGGGTGGGAATTTGTTTCCTCACTTCTTTTATCCAAATTATTTTTTTGTCTCGCCGCCGTAAAAGATGTTCCATGAGAACAATCATATTTAACTGTGACAGAGCAAATTAAAAAGGGATTTTCGGGTGCACAAATGAGCATCCCAGTCCATGCACATCTTTGTAGGCAGCCACGGGGTTCTCAATATTTTTATTTTAAATTATGCACGGAAGAGAGTTAAGATTGTTAAGGTGCTGTATTGGCTGAGGAATTATAGTTCCCCCTCAGCTGCTGGCTGGGAGAAGCCAACTCTGCTGGAATACAGCAGAGGATCTGCTGGAATAAGCTGAGCAAAACAAACCACCCAAGCAATGAGCTGAAGGATTTTCAGACCTGAATTAATGTTGGAATTATGAAATGATGGGAAAATAGCAACAGGCTGTTACAGGAGGTTTTGGCAGTACTGTGTGACTGGGAGCAGGGAATGGGTGGCTGGGAGGGGAAGGGAAGGTTGGGGGCAATGGGGGTGCCTGGGATGGGGGCACTGGGCATGGAGGGCAGTGTGGAAATGCAATAAGGAGCTGGGCTTACATCAGGCATGAAGAGATATTCCCTTCCAATCCATTCCATAGAGAAGCCCAGACTGGTCTGGGTTGGAAGGACCTCAAAGCCCACCCAGTGCCACCCCTGCCATGGGCAGGGACACCTCCCACCAGCCCAGGTGGCTCCAAGCCCCGTCCAACCTGCCCTTGGACACTCCCAGGGATGGATCCAGGGGCAGCCACAGCTTCTCTGCCCACCCTGTGCCAGGGCCTGCCCACACTCATTGTAAAATTTCTCTTCCTTATATCTAATATAAATCAACCCTTTTTCGGATCCATGGTTGTTTTCCCTCGACTTCATTTCCCTCTGTGTTCTTGCAGGATTTAGTTCTTTCCTGGGGCACCAGTTCCCTAAATTTTAAGATGCTGGGAGCTTTGTGACCCTGCAACACCACTTTTCACAGGTTGCTCTAAATCCAAAGCAAAGGCTTTGCTTGTAGCATCAAGCCTGAGAGCACAAATCCTAAAGATTTAGATTCCAGAAAGAAAACACAAAGTCCCAAGAGTTGCAGTGGGTTTTTTAGATCCCACCACTTCCAGCCAATTTCATGAACATTGGCAGCCTTTTGACTTCATTTCATGCACTTAGTTGTGGGTTTATATCTGATTTATTTCTGAAGGGCTACACAGTGCTTTTGGTTTCCTTCCTTGAACCTGCATTTTTATGTTTTTATGGATTTTAAAGGGAGTTTACGGCAGCGCTAAGCCATTGCTTTTTGAAGCCGGGGATTCAGGGAGAAGTGAGCATAAAAGCAGAGTTTGTGCTGGAAATCTGCATCCTGCTCTAAAATGCAAATCCATTGATGTTTTGAAGTGTTACAAAAGACTACATGTTAGAAACCTGCAGCAGGACATGAAAGCGAGCAGAAAGATGCACAGATCTAAAATAGAAATTGCAGGTATAAAAGACAAAAAGGATTCCTTAATGAGCACTCCCAGCTCCCTGGGTTACTGCCAATTTTCCACATATGCCAGGAGCTGCCACTGCTGCCCCCACCCTCCGGCTCCAAGGTGAGCTCTGCCTTTATGAGGCAGTTTGTGCAGCTCTTGACCAGCTCCCGGGGCTTTGTGGGACCCGGTGGGGGGGGCCAGGAGCCAGTGCTTTCCCCCATAAAATCCCATAAAATCAGCCTGTTTATAACAGAGATGGTGCCTGACCATACTGCACCCCAAAACACTGGGGTGGGGCCAGTGCTGGGGGGTCAGAGCAGGGCTGGATGCACAGAGAGTTAATATTAACAAACATTGGTGTCAGAGCAATGCTGGGGATCAGAGCAGAGCTGGAAGCACAGAGGGTTCATTTTGCAGACACTGGTGTAAAACCAGTGATGGGGATCAGAGCGGAGCTGGAAACACAGGGTTAATATTAACAAACATTGGTGTCAGAGCAGTGCTGGGGATCAGAGCAGAGCTGGAAGCACAGAGGGTTCTTGTTTGCAGACACTGGTGTAAAACCAGTGATGGGGATCAGAGCAGAGCTGGAAGCACAGAGGGTTAATATTTACAAATGCTGGAGTAGGGCCAGTGCTGGGGGTCAGAGCAGGACTGGAAACACAGAGGGTTAATATTTACAAACACTGGTGTCAGAGCAGTGCTGGGAGGTCAGAGCAGAGCTGGAAACACAGGGTTAATATTAACAAACATTGGTGTCAGAGCAGTGCTGGGGATCAGAGCAGAGCTGGAAGCACAGAGGGTTCATGTTTACAGACACTGGTGTAAAACCAGTGCTGGGGATCAGAGCAGAGCTGGAAGCACAGAGGGTTCATGTTTACAGACACTGGTGTAAAACCAGTGATGGGGATCAGAGCAGAGCTGGAAACACAGAGGGTTAATATTTACAAAAAATTGGGGTAGGACCAGTGCTGGGGGTCAGAGCAGGGCTGGAAGTACAGAGGGTTTGTGTCTGCAGACACTGGTGTCAGAGCAGTGCTGGGGATCAGAGCAGAGCTGGAAGCACAGAGGGTTCATGTTTACCACAGGCTCTTGGCTGCTCCCCAGCCATCAGGTCCCTGAGCCCAGCACACGTTTTCCTGCTGGACCTTTGTTGCTTTCCAGCCTCTCCTGTGCTCTCCACCCTTCGCCCAGGCTGGGAACCACCAGCCCACCTGGGCAGGTGCCAGAGGGGCTTAAGGAAATCCTTGGACAGAACTCTTCCAGCCCAGCTGCAAAGACGCAAAGTGGTGAAGCCCCCAAAGGGCAGAGCTTCAGGTTGGAGGGGACTGAAGGTGTCCCTGCCCATGGCAGGGGTGGCACTGGATGGGCTTTGAGGTCCCTTCCAGCCCAAACCATTCTGGGATTCTGTGATTGTCTGAAAAGCCAAGGTCTGAATCCAGCGTCATTTATCCCAGACGCCTTGATGGTGTATTTCCATTTTTATTTTTCCCCGTGGCTCAAAACCTGTGGAAGGACGTCAGAGGCACAGGATGAGCTGCACCTGCCCCTCTGGCAGGGCTGTCTCTGTGTTCCCATCCTCTCTTTGCCCCTCGTTCCTCCCCAGTGCCACCTCTGGCTGGGGGTGTTTCAGGGGGGCAGCACATCAGAGCCCACTGGGCACCCCGGAGTCTGCAGGGCTGGGCAGAAACAGCATTAACTGCTCTCCGTGTGCCAGTGGATCCTGGGTTTATAAATAACGGGGAAACGGTTTTATAAGTAATAGGGAGGGCTGTTTTATAAATAGGAGGGGGACTGTTTTATAAACAATGGGGGGACTGTTTTATAAATAGTAGGGAAATGGTTTTATAAATAAGGGGAAACGGTTTTATAAATAATGGGGGGACTTTTATAAATAATAGGGAAACAGTTTTATAAACAATGGGGGACTGTTTTATAAATAATGGGGGCTGTTTTATAAATAGAGAGAAACTTGTTTTATAAATACCGATAAATTTGTTTTCTAACTGGAAGACTTTAGCTCTGAACTTCCTCTTTGAAAACAACATTCTCAGGTGTTCCCCAGAGTCTCCCAGACATCAGCAGACACCGGGCTGTGAGACAAGGGAGCTGGTCACCTTCACGTGGCAGTGGGAGATGACAGTGGGACACAACCTGCTCACCCTTTTCCCTCACCACTTTTCCTCTCCTTTTTCACCCTCTCCTTTTTCCTCCACACCCTTTTCCCTCCCCAAGCCACTGCTGGAGCAGAGAAGCCTCAGCTGTTCTAAGAAATTCTGTGTCAATTGGCCACATACTCAATACACCCAGCAGCCAAACCAGCAAAGGGAATGGAGTATCTCTGCCTTTGGAAAAATCTCCTACATTTCCTACAGGATGATCTAGGCTGGGAAATTTCCTGGTGATTGACTTCCAAAGGAAAGAAGTCAGGCTCAGCCAGACAAAGAGGGATGGATTAAAGTACCCGAGGGGTTATCCCTTGGCATCTGGCAGCCGAGGAACAGTAACTGTGATTTGGAGGAGCCTCTCACACCTGAAATCTCCCGCTGAAATCGCTCAAGGAATTCTCCCCCAGGTTCTCCAGCTGAAGTTGCGATGGGAGCAGAAATGGGAGAGTTTTGCAGCAGAAGGGAGGGTGTATTGTGCCTGCTGGTGCCCACAGGGGCAGAACACCGAGGATGGAGAACGCCCTTCCTGCTTGTCCCTGCAAATGCCATGTAGAGCACCCGGAGCTGTGGAGCACCCCAGTGCCCCCCACCCTGGGTGCTGCCAGGAGGGGAGGGGGGTGCTCAGGGCAGCACACCCTGAGCTCGGGGCAGCCCTCGGGGGCTCTGGTGCAGGAGGGGCTGCGTGTCCTGCCCAGCTGCACTGTGGGCTCCATGCTGGCTGCAGCCGAGCGCTCCCCTTGGCACAGATGGGCATAAATACCTGTTCACACGTCAGCAGCAACCTCTCAGGTGAAGGAGGAGGGTGGAGTTTATGTGGTTATATACGGGGGGAATGATTTGATAGTGTGTCTTTGGAACAGCTTTTGAAAAATCAGCTTTTTTCTAAAACTGCATCTGGGAGGTTGCTCCTTTTATTGGAAACCTCTGTCCTAACAGCCAGAGGTCTGGTGCAAAACGAGCCAAACAAAGAGCAAACCAATTGTTGGTAATCAGAGCAGGAACTCTGTGTTCCTCCCTCTGCCCAGCTGAGCTCAGGGAGATGTTCCCCGAGGAGCCCTGATGATCCCACAGTGACAGGAGGAATGGTGAGGGGACACTCCAGGATGGTGTGTTCACCTGGGGACATCCAGAGAAGTGTGTTCACCTGGGGACATGCAGGCAGGTGTGTTCATCTGGGGACACTCCAGGGAGATGTGTTCATCTGGGGACACTCCAGGGAGGTGTGTTCACCTGGGGACATCCAGGCAAGTGTGTTCACCTGGGGACATGCAGGCAGGTGTGTTCATCTGGGGACACTCCAGGGAGGTGTGTTCATCTGGGGACACTCCAGGATGGTGTGTTCACCTGGGGACATCCAGAGAAGTATGTTCACCTGGGGACATGCAGGGAGGTGTGTTCACTTGGGGACACTCCAGGGAGGTGTGTTCACCTGGGGACATCCAGAGAAGTGTGTTCACCTGGGGACATGCAGGGAGGTGTGTTCATCTGGGGACACTCCAGGGAGATGTGTTCACCTGGGGACATCCAGGCAAGTGTGTTCACCTGGGGACATGCAGGGAGGTGTGTTCACCTGGGGACATGCAGGGAGGTGTGTTCATCTGGGGACATCCAGGGAGGAGTGTTCACCTGGGGACATGCAGGGAGGTGTGTTCACCTGGGGACATGCAGGGAGGTGTGTTCATCTGGGGACACTCCAGGGAGGTGTGTTCACCTGGGGACATCCAGGCAAGTGTGTTCACCTGGGGACATGCAGGGAGGTGTGTTCACCTGGGGACATGCAGGGAGGTGTGTTCATCTGGGGACATCCAGGGAGGAGTGTTCACCTGGGGACATGCAGGGAGGTGTGTTCACCTGGGGACACTCCAGGGAGGTGTGTTCACCTGGGGACATCCAGGAGCACTGCTCTGCTGGAAAGGGGCCTCAGGCATGGCTTGGCTTGGTCTGGGGGTGAATGTGGGGGAGAGCAGCTCTGTGGCAGGGCAGGAGCTCAGCCCTGCTGGCAGGGAAGGATGCAGCACGGAGGAAACATCTGGAGAAACTGGGGTGAGGAAGCAGAGGAGGGAAATCTCCTTCCCCTCAGGTCCGTGGAGCTGCCCTGTGTTTGGGAGAGGGAGCAGAGTGGGATTGGGGTGTGGGAGGCAGTGGGAATGTCTGTGTGCTGGAGGTTTGTGTTGATTTGTGCTAATCCTCTCTTCTGGTCTCGAGTCACAGACCCACCAAACATGCTGGGCTGGAGGGGACCCACCAGGACCATCGAGTCCAACCCTCAGCCCTGCACGGGCCCATCCCCGAGAGTCACATCCTGTGCCTGAGATCTCTGAAGTGCCAGGAAGGTGAAGGAGATAACTTACTGCTCTGAGGCATTTATTTAAATTAAAACCCCAGGAATTTAGCTCTGTTTTGGTGAGGCAACTGCTTGCGTTTTCTGAGTTACCTTCAACAGGAGGGTTAAAGGAATGGGAATGGTCAGTCCCAGCTTCCTTGGAAAGCACAGCTCATGCAACCACATCAGACCTGCCCAGGTTTGCAGCAGAGTAACCAGCACTCTGTTTGCAGAGCAAGGCTTTACAGCTGGATGTTGTGACTGAGGATGCAGCAGGAAGGCACCTGAGCCTTCCCCAACTTTGGGGGCTGCTGCAGTTTCCTGCCATGAGCTGATTGCCAGCACAGTGCCCTGGCACCCTCATCACCCTCCTCTGACCCCCTCCATGGAGGTGGGTGAGCAATCACGGGGTGAGCTGGGAGCAGGGGAGGAAGGGTTGTTTGCTTTTCAGAATATTACAGGCAGTAGCCCAGCAGTGAGGCTGGAGATGACATTTCCCCCCTCCTATTTCTGAACAGACTGAATGCAGTGTCCCAAATGCACCTGCAATTCCTGAGTCTCCATTGTCACTGGAAGAACACTCAAGGAAAGTCCTCAGTTCCTCTGCCGTGACTGTGCAGTGCTTGGCAGCAGCAGGAGGATGGAAATGTGCCTCTTGGAGGGGCTTCAGGCAATGGTGGGGTGTGGCACTCTGCTCTTGCCTGATGACGTGGTGGGCATCGGGCTCAGAGTGGACTTGATGGTCTTGGAGCTCGTTTGCAGCCTGAAGGATTCTGTGGTTCTGCATTAGGCATTAAGGGAGGCTGATCCAGCCTCTCCGCAGTGAGCTGAGGTGTTTTGCTCATCAAGGTTGTTAAATAATTCAGGCAGATTTATTTCCCTTCTGTGGTTCGTTATCTTTCCTGGATTTCTCATCTCCCTGCCTTGGTTTCCAACCAAGGGCCAGACAATTCCCTGTGGAGGAGGTCCAGGGAAAGCCCCCAGGCTGCTGCAGGGCTCTGCCAGCCCTGCCATCGATCCCTGCCTCTGGAACTGCTCAGCATTTGTAAATGCACAGCCCCAGCCCAGGTGGGGGCCCAGCCCTCGCCTTACAGTGGCTTTTCCAACCCGTGTTTTTAATACATTAATTCTCTGTATTGCCAAAGAAACAGCTCCCCACCAGCTGCAGTTGCTGCCTTTTTCCAAGGGGCCCTTGGTGGCCTCATCCTGTTTTCCCTCTGTCCTTGTCCCTGCTCCGAGTGCTGGGACAGCCCAGTGTGAGCTGAGTGGGATCACTGGGGTGCTCCCCACGGCACCTGCTGCTCCCCTGGCAGGCAGCGCCTGGCACAGGGAGGGCAGGGCAGGGCAAGGCAGGGCAGGGCAGGGCAAGGCAGGGCAGGGCAGCGCCTGGCACAGGGAGGGCAGGGCAGGGCAGGGCAGGGCAAGGCAGGGCAGTGCCTGGCACAGGGAGGGCAGGGCAGGGCAGGGCAAGGCAGGGCAGGGCAGGGCAGCGGCTGGCACAGGGAGGGCAGCGCAGGGCAAGGCAGGGCA
>VWZG01009899.1:518481-555654 GCA_013396735.1 Grallaria varia | reverse complement strand
AGGGCAGGGCAGGGGCAGGTCAAGGCAGGGCAGTGCTTGGCACAGGGAGGGCAGGGCAGGGCAGGGCAGGGCAGCGCCTGGCACAGGGAGGGCAGGGCAGGGCAGGACGGTGCCCCCCAGCTCTGGCATCACTGTCCGCCCTCCTGCAGCCCCAACGCAGTGTTCCTTGGGGGTCCCAGCTCCCAGCCTTGTGCCCTGCCATGAACAGCATTCCCTGCTCCACAGGCAGTGGCACAGGAGGGGACAGGGCTCTGCTGCTGCCCAGGGCTCTGCTGCTGCACTGTGAGGGATGGGGATGCTCAGCCCAGGGTTTCTGTGGGGACACGGGTCAGTGGTGGCCTTGGCAGGGCTGGGGGACAGTTGGACTCCCTGGTCCCAGAGGCTTTTCCAGCCTAAACAATCCTGTGGTTCCCATGGCGGGGTGGGAGCTTTGGCACAGTACAAAGGACATGGAAAGGAGTGTGAGGACACTGAGGGCACTTGGTGTATCCAGCCGGAGAGGAGGATGCAGAGGGGAGACATCACTGCAGTGACAACTTCCCCAGGAGGGGCAGGCACTGAGCCCTGCTCCGTGGGGACCAGGGACAGCACCCAGGGAAGGGCTGGAGCTGTGCCAGGGCAGGGCCAGGTGGGATCTCAGGGAAAGGTCCTTCCCCAGAGGGTGGTGGGCACTGCCCAGGCTGCCCAGGGCAGTGGGCACGGCCCCAAGGCTGCCAGAGCTCCAGGGGCATTGGGATGATCCCCTGGGGCACAGGGTGAGACTCTTGGGGATGGTCCTGTGCAAGGCTGACGGTTGGTCCTTGTGGATCCCTTTCAGGGATTGCTGCAGAGGCTGGAAAAAAGGTGTTCCTGAACCCTGTGACTCCAAACCCAGAGCTGAGTGAGGGGCTTCAACAAAGCCATTTGTTCAGCCTTTCTACTGATGTGTCAGGAAAAGCTTTTTATTTGAAATAAAAAAATCATGGAATAGTTTGGGTTGGAAGGGACCTCAAAGCTCATCTTGTTCCACTCCCTGCCGTGGGCAAGGACACCTCCCACCAGCCCAGGTGGCTCCAAGCCCCGTCCAACCTGCCCTTGGACACTCCCAGGGAGCCAGGGGCAGCCACAGCTTCTCTGCCCACCCTGTGCCAGGACCTGCCCCCCCTCCCACACAAGAATTTCTTCCTAATTTCTAGTCTATCCCTGCCCTCCTTCGCTGCATTTCTGTGGGCAAGACTTAAAGCAGTACTTGGCATCCTTCCCCCTTTAACTCCGCAGACATAAATCCCCTTCTTTAAGCCACTCCTGAATGCAGCCAAGTGTCATTTTGCAGTTGGAAAGCTTCTCTCTGTATTTGTTAAATAGTTTTCCAGGGTCTTTATCTGTAGCGTTAGAAAGAGTAATTAAACCATGGAAATCCTCCCTGCTGCTCCCGGGAGGGAACTGTCTCTTTCAGGATTCAATCCTTGCTGGCAAAGTCTGCATCTGCTGCTGCTTGTTGAGGCTGTGGGATGGATCCAGAACCCCTGGAACCAAAGGGAGGGGTCCCAAAGCCCCCTGGAACCAAAGGGAGAGGTCCCAAAGCCCCCTGGAACCAAAGGGAGAGGTCCCAAAGCCCTCTGGAACTGAAGGGAGGTGTCCCAAAGCCCCCTGGAACCAAAGGGAGGTGTCCCTGGCCCCATGGAACCAAAGGGAGAGGTCCCAAAGCCCCCTGGAACTGAAGGGAGGTGTCCCTGGCCCCCTGAAACCAAAGGGAGAGGTCCCAAAGCCCCCTGGAACCAAAGGGAGGTGTCCCAAAGCCCCCTGGATCCAAAAGGGAGGTGTCCCTGGACCCAGGGGTTGGGGCTCTTCCCACCACTCAGCACATGCCAGGCAGCAGAGTCCTGCCATGGGGAGGTGAAGGTGGGTCCCCTACTCCATGGGGTGAGCTGGCAGCAAAGGCATCACCTGGGGAGGAGCCGTGGTGGCATTTTTGGGGTGCCAGGGGCGCTGTAGGGCTCTGGCTGCTTTGCTCAGGCACCACAAGCCTTGTTGCTGAGGCCACTGCTGAACACCCGCCCCTCCAGCCTGCATCCTTCCAGGGATGCTCCCCACTGGGAATGAGCAGGGCTGCCTGCCTGCCAAGCTGTGGAAGGCTTTCCAAAGGCAAACCTCCACTACGGTGAGGCTTCAGAAAGAGTTAGGAAGTTCAAACTGCTCCCTGCTCCCCCTCTGTCCTGGCTGGAGCAGGCGGCAGATAGCCCGTGCCCTCGCTGCCCCCCGGCGCTCCCAGGATCTGGGCACAAGGATAAAGGGCTCCTCAGCAGTTGGGCAGGAGCATCAGCCCCAAACACACTGTGCCATGCACAGCAGGAATGCTTTTGAATGCATTTTGGACTCGAATAAATGACTAGTTGTGGCTTCTGCTGCAAGAGGCTTGATCTCCTTAAAAATAAACTGCTGTTACGTAAGATATTTTATCAACAGCACTTCAAAGGGTTTGGCAAGTAATAAACTACATGTCACTGTGTTGCCACGCTGCCGTTGATGTGCTAAAAGCTCTCAGATGGCTTCAACGGTCTTCAGAGTTATATTTTTTATTAGTGACTGCCCTCAGTGTTGGATATTTGTCCCCTGCATGCCCGGGGTGGATGTTCCTCCTCTACTGCCACTGGAAGCAGCTGGTTCAGGAGTTTGGGGCCATCCAGGTGGGATCTGACTCACTGGGGAGGACGCAGCTCATGGGAGACTTATTAAAGTCTTATTTAGGGGTTTATTAATGTTAGATCTTACAGAATCATGGGCTGGTTTGAGTGGGAAGGACCTCAAAGCCCATCCAGTGCCACCCCCTGCCATGGGCAGGGACACCTCCCACCAGCCCAGGGGGCTCCAAGCCCCATCCAACCTGCCCTTGGACACTCCCAGGGATCCAGGGGCAGCCACAGCTTCTCTGCCCACCCTGTGCCAGGGCCTGCCCACCCTCCCAGCCACCCATTCCTGCCCAACCTCTTATAAGTCTTACAGATTTTATCAAAGACTTAGAGCTTTATCGAAGTATTTGCAGACAGTGGTGGTTTGAGGTGATGTTTTGGTGGCTGGAAGGGAAGGGGTTCAAGGCAGTCTCCCTCCAGTGCTGTTTTCTTGTGCAATAAAATTTCGTACTGACACACCTGGGGATGGAATTGGCTCCACAAACCCTTGGCTTGTGCAGGTGGTGGGGAGATGGGACTTCTGTCCTAGCAGACAAATCTGTCATTTTACTCTCCCACCTACCTGGTTTTTGAGCATTTTTGTGCTTGACTGGGTTATAACTCACTGTAATTATGAGTATGCTCAGTTATAAGATAAAAAATACCCTTTTACATCCTTCTTAGGAAGATGCAAACATGGCTCGCAGGCAGAGAGCAATGTTTGCCCTGAAGTCTGTGGGGGAGCTGCTGGAGACAGACCCTGCTGTTCCCCAGTGACAAATTCCCCTCCCTTCAAGTTCATTTTCTAATAGCATACATAACAAAAATGCTGAAAGCTCCGTAGAGATAGATGTTTCTAAATATCTCTGTAATGTTTCTGCCCCCAGATTCCCTGGGCTGGGACTTGTGGAGATGTCCCTGCCCTCTCCGTGCTGTGAATGCCCATTTTTTCTCACTGTAGCCAAGTCCAGCTGCAGTTTGGTCTCAATAGCTGGCTGAGTGCTGGAGGGAGAAGGGAGCTGAGTGGCTCTGGCATTCCAAATACCGTGCCTTTTCTCATCCTGCCTAATTTCAGTGTGGTTCAGAGGCTGCTGCCTGCGAGCTGTGACAGATCCTGCCTGTGCTGTGGAAGTGCTGCACGGTCTGTGCTGCTCTGAGGGCACCTTGTAGCTACTCATGCCTCGAAATAAAAGATGAGCATGTCTAAATCCTCCCCTTTATGTTTCGTGCAGCAGTTATTAGTGAAACCAATGTGTTTTTTGGCAGCCTTCACTATTATTTTGTGACTATTTGTGTTTCACTAATGGCCTTTCTTTGCCCCCCAAGTCCTTCTGATATTCCGAGGCTGCCCCAATACTCCAGGCAGCAGTTTGCTGGAACAGCACAGCCTCATTAGGCTGATGCATGGGAACATACATACTAATAAGGCTGTCACGGGGAGAAGGAGACTTGATTTTGTTCTTCCCCGGGGTTGCCACTTGAAATAAGACCCATTGCCAATGGCAGGTGGTGCACTCCAGAGGGAGGAGAGGAGGGAAAGGGACCAGGGGCTTGTGTCGTCACAGAATATGCTGAGTTGGGAGGGACCCATAAGGATCACGGAGTCCAACCCTTCGCCCTGCACAGGATGATCCCAAGAAGCTCCTGGTTTGCAGGAGCAGGACTTTCCCTTTGGCTCCTGTCGTGGTTCAACCCCATCTACCAAACAACCCCCCCAACCAGTCGCTCTCTGCCCCCGTGGGATGGGGAGAGATTGGGGAGGGGAGAAGTGAGAAAACCCGTGGGCTGAGACAGACAGTTTGATAGGAAAAGCAAACCCCAGAATTCATTCCCTGCTTCCCATGGTGCTCAGCCATCCCCAGGAGAGCTGGGATCCAGCACTGGTGACTCCTCCTCCCCCAGCTCTGTGTGCTGAGCATGGCGCCCTGTGCTCTGGGACACCCCTGGGACACCCCTGGGACATCCCTGGGACACCCCTGGGACATCCCTGGGACACCCCTGGGACACCCCTGGGGCATTCGTCAGACATCCCTGGGACATCCCTCAGACATCCCTGGGATATCCCTGAGACATCCCTGGGGCACCCCTGGGACATCCCTGGGACATCCCTGAGACACCCCTGGGACATCCCTGGGACATCCCTGGGGCATCCCTGGGACATCCCTGGGACATCCCTGGGACATCCCTGGGATGGCTGGGACCAGGCTGTCCCTGCTGTGTCCCCCAGTCCTTGTGCTGAGGAGCAGAGCACCCCTGGTGCTGTGCAGACCCTGCCCAGCAGGGACTGATCCCTGTGGGACCAACGTCTTCCAGCACAGACCCCAAACAGCCCCACAGCAGCTCATGGGAAGGCAAACCTCCCACCCAGCACACCCTCGTGGCCCGTTGGCTCTGATAACCCCATAATTAACTCTGGGACCGTGGTGTGGGTGTGTGGGCAGCAGGGCTGCTCAGCTCAGCGAGCACTGAAAATAGAGCTGCAGGAACCCCCCGCCAGCTCACGGGCTCCCTTACATTAAATGTTTAATTAACAAATTTTTACTGCATTACTTATGGCTGTTTATTCGGTCCATGGCTGTGTTTTGTGAATGATACCGAGACGTGTGCACTTGTTTTGTCATGTTTGTCGCAAACCTTAAATTAGATTTTTTTGTAGAGCAGGCGACATCAATGACTATTTTTTCGTAATGGACTCTGGGAAAGGTTTTTCTTTCTTTCTTTCTCATTATAATGGAGCCATCCATTTCTTTTGAGGCATTGGCTATATAAATCTAAAAGCTCTAAAAATGCCTCATTTCAGCTTAAACAGTCAGCCTGATTTTTTTGTTTAGAAAATACAAGTGATGAAGAATTGAGATTACAGTGAGTGAGTGTGAGTGTGGCCACAAACCCCTCACAGCCCATCAGGAGCTGCTGCAGGCACTGCTGGGAATCTGTCACCGGCTGGGATGGGGGCACCCAATCCCTCCTTTTTCCCTTTGTCCCCACACCAGGACATGGACGTTGGCTTAAAGCAGCATTGCCTCAGACAGCAAGAAATTCCTTTGCTGTTTTGGAGGGCAGGGTTTGGGTTGTGCTTCTGGGTGTGAGCACAGTAAAAAGGGGAGCTGGGGAGAGAGGAAGCTGCAGTTTGGTGCTGTTTGGGTGAAATTTTGATATATATCTGTGCCTGAGCCAAGGCCAGCTTAGGCAGGGATTGGAGCAACCTGGTCTAGTGGAAGGTGTCCCTGTCCACGGCAGGGGGTGGGATGAGATGGGCTTTCAGATCTGTTCCAACCCTCAAAATTACGGGATTCTATGACTGCCTCTAAGGTCCCTTCCAACCCAAACCATTCTATGATTCCATGCCTCTGCCAGTTCCTGTAAGATGTTTTTCCTCCCCTTTGCAGCCCTCAGACAGTCAGCACGGGGTGCCCAGCAGTGCTGCCCCAGGTCCCCGACCCGTGGTGACACCGGTGCCACTGCAGGGTGCTGCTGGGTTAAACCAGGGCCACGCACCCACCTGCAGCTCCAACACAGCACCTGCTTTCCTGCCGAGCTTCCAGCTTGGCTTTAGGGATGCTGCCAACCTGCCGGCTGCTGTGACCCATCCTGCCAGCTCCTGTGGCCCATCCTGCCCTGTCACACCCCGTTAGCTGTGAGTGGGGCAGCAGAACCCACAGTGGTGGGACCAGGTGGGACCTACGGGGTGGGCAGGGAGGGGCCAAGCTGGAGGAAGCTCAGAGGGAAGCACATCGACCTTCTTAAACACTGCACTGAAGGATAAACCTGGTTCTAATTTAAATTTCAGTCCTGGTGTAATTAAGTAATATTAATTACTATACCTGGAAATTTCCATCTTCCAAGCCCTTGCAGACAAATTCCATTTTTTTCTCATGGCATATTCATGAGGGAAACAGCTTTATAGTGGGGAACTGCAGAAGCCAAGGGCCACATCCTGCTCTCCCGCAAAGGGGGATGATGGATGTGGGGAGCTCAGGCACATGGGATGGGGCAGGGGAGTTCCAGGACAGAGACCTGAGAAAAATTAATCTGCTGGGCAAGACAACAGGGGAGGGCTGGGCAAGGTTAGGGCCTGAAGGAGTCTTATCAGTGCAGGGGCTCCTGGGTTTGGCGGTGCTCAGGCACGCAGGTGTTGAGGAAAAAGATGTTTTCCTATTATTTCACATTGCTGCACTTTAAATACACGTGGCTTTAAACTCGCTTGCTGTGTTAGGACGTGCGGCAGGGATTGGAATTGTGTTACAGACACATTTAGTAACAGACTTGATTCCTGCAATCTAAAACCCATTAATCCATCATTGCTACAGGGGGGTGAGCTGTGCCCCCCCTTCCTCTGTGCAGAGGATACTGATTCATTTTCCTTTGGACTCCTTCCAACTGCTTTGAATCCCTGTGGTATAAAAAGAAAATCTACTTTATCCTCTTGCTGCTTGTGCAGCGTTTCCTTCAGGGTCTGGCGATAAGGGACAGCCCTGTGGGTAACTGACCCTGCCTTGGTGCTGTCACTCGGGTGTTCTCCTGCTGCTCCAGCTGTTCCAGGGGCCAGCAGAGCCCTGGAATCCGAGCCCCGTGGACACAGGTTGGTGTCTCAGGACAGGCTCTCCAGAGCAGCACCCCTGGCGTGGTCCTGACACCAACCACGAGCTGGTGCACCCGTTGTAAGCTGTGGTTTCATACATTTTGTAGAAGTAATTTCACGTTTTAATGAGTCGCCTGATGATTAAAGGGTGACCTTGGCCCTGGGGTCCTGCTGTGACTCCTGGCCGTCCCGGGGGCTCTGGCTGGTGCATGTGAGCTTAAGAGCTGATCCCTATCAGCCTCCCAGGGCCGGGCTGGATAATGAACATCTCCAAGCTTTTTTTTTAAGCCCTTCAGATGAAAGACAGTGGAAAAAAAGGAACCAGCTCCTTATCCAAGTGATTTTTCCCTTGGGCACCCGGAGTGCTCATCCCCTGACAGTGACACTGACCTTGGGAGAAAGCACCCTGTCCACGTCCTGCCCAGCTGGCAGGACCAGGATGCCCCATCGTGCTGATGTTTCCGAGCTGCCAGGCTGCATCCTCGGGGAACAGCAGCATCCTGGCTGCGCTGGAGAGCAGGTGACACACAGCCCGTTGTCACCGAGGACGCACCGCGAGGGAACTGGTGCCCGTGACAGACAAATAAACTGCTCAGAGCCTTTCACAGCAGCAAGGGCAATCAACATGATCATGAAATTCAGGCTCGGATTACTTCGCTGTTCTGCGCCTCTGACGGGAGCAGCCGCTCTGATTCCAAGTGCCGCCCTTCCCGGGCTCTCGTGTCCCTGTCAGTGCCGGGGCTGCTCCGCTCAGCGAGCCTGTCAGCCGGGCAAGTTCATTTCCAGCGTCAGCCCTTCCTTCCTGGGGGATGCACTGGGGTTTGTCCATAGGCTTGCGTCCGAGAAAGGCTCCCAGGTTTCCATTTCGATGCTCCCCGCCTGGCCCCTGGCGCTGGTTTTGGTTCACAGACACGCGTGTGTGTTCCGAGCCAAGCCGGGGGGCTCGGCGGGTGCCGCTGGATGCGGAGGCAGGGGCTGTGCACGCAGCGGGATGAGCCCGTGGGCACAGCCCGTGAGCTGGTCCCCTCCTCGGGGTTCCCTTGGTGGGGTGTGTGCTGCTTTGGGGGCGTCCTGGGCTCTGCTCGCTGCTGGGCGCACAGCAAAGGGGGCTCCGTCCCAGGGGCGAGCGCTGGAGTCACACGGGGGGTGCCCTCGCCATGGAAGTGTCCGGCGCCGGGCTGGAGAAACCTGCGCTGCTGGACGGTGTCCCTGCCCACGGCACGGGGAGCAAGGGGCTGGGGTTTGAGGTCCCTTCCCACCGAACGGGTCTGGGGTTCTGTGCCAACACTGCCCCGGGTCCGGGGGCTGAGCTGGAGCAGCAGCCGCAGTGTCTGCCTCTTGTCCACTGAAGGTTCATCCTGCCCAGAGCTAGTCCAGGCTGAGCGCTGGTGCCCCGACAGGAGGCGGAAGGTTTAATTAGATGAGCGAAGCTGGAAACGAAAGGGGACGTGATCGCCGTGGAGAAATCCATGGAGGGCTGGACAGCAGGGAGAGAGGGATGTATTATCCTGAAAGGCAGCGCTGGCACAAGGACAAGTGGCTTTAAAATGGCCATGGGGAAGTTTAGGCTGAAGAAAGTTCCTGGGGTTCAGAAAAAACATATTATAGAATAGCTCCTTACAGGAAAAGAGTGGGGGGAAAGGATGTATTTATTTTAAGATGAAGTTTTTCAGTTGATGAAAACAATCCCACGATGGGATCCCATGGGAATATAGTGAATGTTCCAGATGGATCCTGCGCCTTCACACAGGAGATGGACTGGGTGTCTGCCATGGGGGCCAGGGGGGAGATCGCAATCTGTCATATATGGGGCCAGGTTAGCAACATTTCCCCAAAGACAATCCTTCAGTGAGTCATTTTTCTGCTGGCAGTGCAGTTAAAACACTCAGAGCTCCTCAGTATTACACTTCTTCTTCGGTGCTTGTGTTCCCATATTTGAACTTTATTCTTTGAATAATAAATAGACTTTGCTGAGCATAAACAGCGAAAGGGCCATATTAAAAACAGCCTGAATATTTAACTGAAGTTTAAACTTGTCATTCAATGATCTGTTAATAAATGCCATAAGCTATTGAGCTTTCAAATTAAATCCCTGAGCAAATGTTTTGAGAGAAGGGGTTGATTTGTCCGTGTGTTCTCCTTTATTTGCTGGGAAATTTCAATATCTAAGTCACAGCCCTTCTGCAAAAAAACCCTAAATCAAGATTTTCCATTGACAAGTTAATCTCATAATACAGGTTGATGAAGACGGTCTGATATTCTGAATATTGAGTTATTTCCTAGTCTTCTATTTTTCTTGCTTTGAAATTTGCTCTGCCAACTGCCTAAAAAGTCATTTTTATTATGATGGGATTTTATTTCCACATAATTTTGTAGTTTATTTACTGTGAATGAGAAAAGAATGGGTTTTAAAGAGAGGTCATGGACAAATGATGGATACCTCTCCTGCTTGCTGTTTTTCTCTTAGTTAGAGGTATTAATTCCCGCTTTTATGGCAAAGAAAATTATCCAGTGAGGAACCCACCCCAAGAACCCCCCTCTGAGACTCCCTCAGTGTGGCAGCACCTGCAGGCAAGAGGAGCCCTGGGCTGGAGGAGCCGGGCCAGTCCTGAGCTCACACCTGCACACAAGAGAAATATACACAATATGGTTAAATATTGCGGTTCCACCCAAGCTGGGCCAGGGCAGGGGCAGGTGGGACATGGGGAGGAATTTCCCCCTGAAAAGGGTGGTGAGGCCTTGGCAGGGGCTGCCCAGGGAGGTTTGGAGGGCCCAGCCCTGGATGGAGGTGCCCAAGGCAGGACTGGCCATGGCACTGAGTGCTCTGGGCTGGGGGACAAGGTGGGCATCGGGCACAGGGTGGGCTCCGGGGGCTGGCAGGGCTTTGCCAACCCCAGGGAGGCTGGGATTCTGGATGGGAACTGCAGTTTACCACGAACATTAAGTAAGGATCTCTTTTCCCATCAGAGCCGAGTTTTCCAAGGCTGTGGAAGCCCAGGAAAGGTGGTGGGGTCGCCCTTCCTGACCCACCACTCATGCATTCCTTGGATCTGCTCAGGCTCACATGTCCTGGCTCAGGAGTGGAATTCCCTGTACAGCAGCCTGGGATGCACAAGCTGCACTAATCCATCAGCTTCGTTTTCAGGATCTGCAAACCACAAAAGGAGAAGAAAAGAACAATTCAGTAATATTTTTCTTCCACAGGTGGCTGAGCCTGGGCAGTGTCTGTTCCTCAACAGGCCTGGCTTATCCCGTTGGATGTGGGGAAGCCTCTGAGCGACAGGTGAGGCCACACCTGAGAGCTCTGAAAGGAAGCTCAGAAAGAGAGAAGTTCTCCCTTTTTATCTCTAAAATTCCTAAGAAATGAGCTCCAAGCACCTCACTGTGGCACTTGCTGTGCTGTTGGGAGGCTGAGCACCACCCCGAGGTCCTTCTTATTCCATCTGTGTCACAGGATTAAAAAATATGGAAAAAAAAGATAAATAGAGTGTAAGAAGAACACTTCAGGCTTTAAAACTTGTTTTCTCTTCAGCATGCTGCAGCAATGAGTGCTGCTTATTTCTTTGTCGCTCTGACAGGAAGAATTCCCTCGGCAGTGCTTTTTCTCCCCTGGAGTGACTATTCCAGCCCTAGAGCTGCTCTGCCTTTCCCACACTCCATGGAAAGACCATTGTGAGTGTGAAAGGCTTGCAGAGCTGTCGGCGTTCCCTCTGAGTTCAGGGCTATTCCTCTTTGCTCCCCACGCTGCATTTTGGTGGGACAGAGGCTGGATGCTGCTGCTGGACCCTGGGGAGCCTCCAGGCTCAGGTGGCACCTTCAGCAAAGCTCTGGGGACATCCCATGGCCATTAGTCTTCCGGGATTTGGGATTTATAGAGTCATAGAAACATGGAATAATTTAGGTTGGAAAAGCCTCTAAAGATCATCAAGTGCATCCATTCCCTCAGCCCTGCCAAGGCCACCTCTAACCCATGTCCCCAGGTGCCACATCCACAGGGCTTTTAAATCCCCTTGTCCTGCTCCAGCACTTCCCACTGACTTTTCCAAAGCTGGAGGAAATTACTGGTTGTCAATTGGCTCAGCAAGGTACGAATCAAACCAAGCCAGGCACCAGCAGATGGAAAATTGATTTCAGATTTGCCTGCTCTGGGCTTGGCTTCACTCAGGTGAGAGAAGGAGCCTTGGGTGGAGTGATGGCTCAGGACACAGCACAGGGCAAGACCTCATGTGCTCCCAGGAAAGGTCACCAACCCTTGGGAGGGTGAAATTATCCAGCAGGGGAAGGAGATGAAGGAATATTCCGTGGTTCTGATGTTTCAAGCAGCAATATTTGGACAATGGAAACCAGACCCCAGCAAGGAAGGAGGTGGTTGCAGGGTCAGGAGCTAAACACCTTCATGTGGCACTTGGGGACATGGGTTATGGTGGCCTGGAGATGTGGTTGGACTGATGGTCTTAGAGGGCTTTCCCAACCCAAATGATTCCATGATTCTGTAAATCTCAAGGACCATAAGAGTGTGGCCAAGTGTGAACCTCTGTCTCCGTGTTGGAGAGCACAAAAGTCCCCCCCCATGTTTGATGTGTGCTGGACTCTGCTTTTCTGGGAGCTGCAAGACAAACAATAAGCAAAAAGAAACATTTTAAACAACTTATTTTACTTATAATGATATGTGGCATGAAAAATAGTCCATTCAGGGAGCAGATAGAGGCAGTTAAGAGACATATTTACATTTTAATATGCCCTCATCTCCAGGTGAGTTAATAGAGACTTTTTGTAATGACCTAAATAAAACTCCAATTTCTCGTGCCTGTGAGCACTCTGTGTTTTCAGAATTCATCCAGGTTTGTTGGGGGAAATCAGTCAAGCCACAAACCTTTTGCAACACGTCCCTGTGTCATTCCTGCACGGGCAGGAGGATGTTTTTACAACACGAAACGAAGCAAACTGGAATAGCTCTAATGATTTTATAAGAATTCCCTAAGTATCCTCCAGTTTATCTCTGCCATTAGTTAATTCGAGTCTGGATTGTTGCCATGGAGACCTGGAAAAGCAGGCAGCAGCTTCAGGGCTCACTGAGCAGGGGGTGTGGGATTTCTGCCCCTCTCCTGCTGCCAGCCCCTGTCTGTGCACACCCTGCGGGGCACACGTGCCCTGAGGAGGGGGCTTGGGCCATTCTCACCCTCTCACAGCCCAGAAGGTGGACCTTGAGTGTCCTGCCAGGTGGGAATTGGTGAGACAGAACACCCTCAGCTCTCCTCCTGGTGAAGGCAGAGCATTCCACACAGGAATTCCATACAGCATTCCTGGCCCTGCAACCCCTCCAGTGAATCTTGTCCACTGGCCTTTGTGCTCCTGCTCAGCCCGGATTTTCTCCATTTCATGAATCTCATCCCAGTGGTCCCTTCCAAAGCTGTGCTTTGCACTCTCTCCTTCCATGGAGCCACATGGAAACGCATCTGGTGTCTTTAGGAAGTGGAGTCCCCCCAGCAGTGACCCCTGAGGATGGGGCTGTGACTGAGCAGTGGGACGTGCTCAGGTGGCACAGCATCAGGGATGCTGTCCCAACATCAGGGATACTGTCCCAACTCAGCGATGCTGTCCCAACTCAGGGATGCTGTCCTGACATCAGAGATGCTGTCCTGACATCAGAGATGCTGTCCCAGCATTAGAGATGCTGTCCTAACATCAGAGATGCTGTCCTGACATCAGAGATGCTGTCCCAACATCAGGGATGCTGTCCCAGCTCAGGGATGCTGTCCCAGCTCAGGGATGCTGTCCCAGCTCAGGGATGCTGTCCCAGCATCAGGGATGCCCTCCCAACTCAGGGATGCTGTCCCACCATCAGGGATGCTGTCCCACCTCAGGGATGCTTTCCCAAGTCAGGGATGCTGTCCCACCTCAGGGATGCTGTCCCAACTCAGGGATGCTGTTCTGACATCAGAGATGCTGTCCCAGCATTAGAGATGCTGTCCTAACATCAGAGATGCTGTCCTGACATCAGAGATGCTGTCCCAACATCAGGGATGCTGTCCCACCTCAGGGATGCTGTCCCAACTCAGGGATGCTCTCCCACCTCAGGGAGACTCTCCCAACTCAGGGATGCTGTCCCAGCTCAGAGATGCTGTCCCAGCAAAGGGGAGCTTTGCTCAGCACTGAGCTGGCCTGAAAGGCTGGCCTGTGGCTGCTGGGGCTGAGGGAGGGGGCAGGGACAT
Organism: Grallaria varia; assembly: GCA_013396735.1. Lineage (NCBI taxonomy): Eukaryota > Metazoa > Chordata > Aves > Passeriformes > Formicariidae > Grallaria > Grallaria varia. Next base: position 542,212 of record VWZG01009899.1, on the reverse strand, counting down.
GGACCTGATGAGGGGTCTCAGAGGAGAAAGGCAGAACCTGGGGCATTGGTGTCAACATGATGTGCCAGGGCTCCGAGGTGACACGGCCCTCTCTGCTCCCTGTGACTGACCATGTTAGGAGGATGGAAACACGGACAGAAGCGTTAAATTGCTCCTCAATATAATATATATATATATACCATAAATCAGGGAATCATTTCTCAGTCTCAGACGTCTGCTGGGGCCGAGAGCCAGAGCAAGCTCCTTCCCCTATAAATAATGAAGTGCCTGGGAAGGAAGGGGATGGAGTTTTGGGCACTGCATTCCTTTGTGCTGTTATTGGCATGTCCAGCTTTGATATCAGAAAGTCGGGAAAGACCCTGGCTCAGAGGAGAGTCAGCAGAAGGAAAAGAGGGTGGGAGTTTGTCTTTTAGGAAAGGAAAGAGGGGAAATTTAGATGGGATATTGGGAAGGAATTGGTGGGTGGGAGGGTGGGCAGGCCCTGGCACAGGGTGGGCAGAGAAGCTGTGGCTGCCCCTGGATCCATCCCTGGGAGTGTCCAAGGGCAGGTTGGACAGGGCTTGGAGCCACCTGGGCTGGTAGGAGGGGTCCCTGTCCATGGCAGGGGTGGCACTGGGTGGGCTTTGAGGTCCCTTTCAATCATTCCATGATTCTGTGATTCTGTGATTTTATGAAAAGATGGTTCATTCAGGACAGAGTTAAAAAAGAACCTGGTCCCTGCCCCAAGCACTGCAGAGGTGTAGGATGTTTCCAGGCAGGAGACAAACACCTCAGGAGATCTGGTGACTGAGGCTGAAACGAGGCAAGTTCAGATCAGAAGCAAGAAATCGCTGCAGGTAATGAAGTACTACATCTTAACAAGAGGGGTAATGGATTGTCCATCACTGGAAATTAATAAAACCAAGATTGGGTGCTTTTTTAAAAGCTCCGTGAGAATTAATTGCAGGCAGCTGGAAGGCCTGTGCTGTCTGTGCTCCTTCAGGCACTGTGATTTAAGTGGTTTGCCCCCTGTACACAACAGTGTGCTCCTGGGAGATCTCTGGGGCTCCTGGGGTGCCAGACCTGGGTCTGACTGGGGGGAGGCTGGAGGTGGCTCTGAGCATGTCAGGGACCCCCATTGCTGAGCAAACAGGGTGGGACACGGAGGTGACTGGGATGCTGAGCGGGCAGGGGAGCTCCCATGGCAGAGGAGCAGCAGAGGAGAGGCCAAGGCTGCTCAGGGAGGGAGGGTGAACAATGTGGCATCTGCCCACCCCTCCACCAGCCCAGGCACTGGGCATTGGCCCCTGCAATTGTCAAAGCAGCTTCGTGCACAGCCCAAGAGTTTCCCTGACACGTCCGTTCCTGTTGGCAATTTGGTTTCATTCAGCTGGACTTCAGCTGAACTCCTTCTGGAGCAGCCCAGGACAGATTTGGATCTTCATCTTGAAGAGGCACTGAGAGCACACAGGACGTGCTGACTCAGCTGATTTCTTCTCCCTGGCTAAATCCAGCTCTCAGATAAATTAGAGAGGACCTTTGAAATACCTCTGGCTCCTGCTAATTGATGTGCCTCTCTGACAGCTCTGTGCTCCACTCCAGCTAATGAGCACCGTAACCAAGTTGCCTTGCACAGAGCTGAGTCATCTGTCCAGGGAGTGCCACCAATCCCCTCTGGCCCCCAGACCTTCCCAGGGATGCCTCAATCCAGAACAAAGATCTCCTCCTTCCCACAGCTGGAACACCAGAGCACAGAAACGAGACCCTGAGGGGTTCTGGTTCTTTCAGAGAGGTCCTGTAGTGGTCCTGCCATGTCTCCCAGTTGCACTCACTGGTTTGGGTTTGACTGAAGTCTCCTGAAGGGCTCCTTGCCTGGAATTTTAGTGGATGAACAGCTGTGTGTGACCCATCCATGTGCTCTGGCACCTAGAACCTCCCATGTCCTGGGCTGACCCCACAGTGTGGGCAGCAGGGGAGGGGGATTCTGCCCCTCTGCCCACCTAAAGAGCTGCCTCCAGCCCTGGGAACAACAGCACAAACAACTGGAGCTGCTGGAGAGTCCAGAGGAGGGCCCAGAGATGCTCCAAGGGCTGGAGCCCCTCTGCTCCAGAGCCAGGCTGGGAGAGCTGGGGGCTCACCTGGAGAAGAGAAGGATCCAGGGACACCTGAGAGCCCCTGCCAGTGCCTAAAGGGGCTCCAGGAGAGCTGGAGAGGGACTGGGGACAAGGCATGGAGGGTCAGGACACAGGGAATGGCTTCCCACTGCCAGAGGGCAGGGATGGGTGGGATGTTGGGAAGGAATTGGTGGCTGGGAGGGTGGGCAGGCCCTGGCACAGGGTGGGCAGAGAAGCTGTGGCTGCCCCTGGATCCATCCCTGGGAGTGTCCAAGGGCAGGTTGGACAGGGCTTGGAGCCACCTGGGCTGGTGGGAGGTGTCCCTGCCCATGGCAGGGGGTGGCACTGGGTGGGCTTTGAGGTCCCTCCAACCCAAACCTGTTATTCTATCCCTGATGTTCAGGCCCTCCCCTGGCAGGGCTGCCCAGAAATTGGCAGCAGAGGTGGCAGCACAGCTGGAGGGGGTTCAGGGTCAGCCCTGGGGAGGCTCCAGGAGCTGCTTTGCCCAGAGCCACGGTGGGGGAACAGCTGGAAGCTGCCAGGGGGCTGTGGGTGGGGGCTCTGCTGTCAGGGGGCTCTGCTGTCAGGGGCAGGGGATGCCGGGCTGAGGGAATGAGTGAATGGGACCCTGGGGCAAACATGGAGGGATTGGCACTGACGGGAGGTGAAAGGGGAGCTGCTCCCCAGGGTCACCTGTCAGAACCTACCAGGCTCAAAGAGGCCAAACTGGCAAGTCCCATCTCCCCTTGGAGCCTGAAAAGGTCGCTGCACATCCACTGCTCTGTCCTCGTTGGTGTCTGCAGCGTCACGTTGTGCGAGGGAACTGCAACCCGCAGCCGTGGCTGGCAGGAACCCGGAGGATCCATGCACATCCCAAGTGGGAATGGTCCCAGCAAGCCTCTGAGGACAGCTGAGCATCCCTCCTCCCAGGGCTGGGCTGGACCCCTTCTCACGGCACGTTGAATTCCGGTGGGCAGCACACCAGGAGTAACCACAGGAACAAACCAGCAGCTAAAGTGAGGGGCTGTCTCTTGGCCCCAAGGTCCTCCAGCTCACACTGTGGGATGTGAACACAGCGGTGCTCATTTGTTATTCTTCATGGTATGATGCATAATGTCGTAGCCAAGTGTCTTTCCCAGGCTGTAACAGGGGAAAGCAGATGGAAGCCAGAGATGTGCTAATTAAGCTCGATAATAGAAATGTTAATTAAAAACCCCAAAGAGGAAAGGACGTTCTGTAACCTCCTGGTGCTCTCAAGTCACGCAAAAATGTCCAGCTGGAAGAAGCAAAGCCTTGTAAGGAACAGCTGGGCAGGGCTGGCAGGGCTGGGTTTGCTCGGAGCTCAGAGCCCAAAGCCTTCCCAGGGAGGGATTGGGGTGGAGGGCAGGACCCACCCCTGGGAGTCCGAGCAGCTCTGCATGAGGGACACTTTGGGAAGGCAAGCCACTGATGCCAAACTTGCCCCCAAAGGCACAATAAAACTGCTCAGAGACCAGTTTTGGTCTTCAAGCAGGAGGTATTTATTGTAGCAACGTTGGGGAGCTCCCAGCTCGTGCTGGACAAAGAGCTCCCAGTTCTTTAATGCAGGGTCACAATATTTATACAGTTTCAAAAAGAGATCGCATCATTTTATATGCATATTCATAAGATTGCCACATCTAATTGTAATATTCATAATAGGCTGAGTCCAGGTGGAGACTGAGGCAGAGTCACCTATTGGGGTGTCTTTTGGGTGGTCATTCCAGTCACTTTGGCCTTGAGAGGTCGTTTCTGTCTCTTCTTCCTCAGCTGAACCTTTCAACTTTCTTTGTTCTGCTGATCCGTGCTGGTGAACTCGGCAAGGCTTTTGTGCTCAGACCTTCATTCTGCACCTTTATCTCCTTTGCATTCCTACTTTATTTGGCTAAATATTCGTTTTTGGGATACATTTGTCTAAATGCATTCATTCTTTACTTGTGATGTCTCCTTTTTGGGCTAAGTGTACATATTCTATGCTTTGTAAGCAACTTCTGTGTTGGATATTAGTCCTTATTTATCTATTTCTCAGCACCTGCCTTCTCTCTCTAGTCAAGCACTCCATTGTTGAAGCAAAGAAAACATGAAGCCTGCATCTCAGTGCTCTAAGGTAACACTGTAGGAATTTTCTTTGTTTCACCATCACTGTCAACACAGAAATCCTCATGCTACTCCCTGCACCAGGAAAATCCACGAACAGAAGCGCCTCGGAGACAAAGGGGAGCTGTGGGGGCGGCTGGTGGAACATCCCTTCCAACCCAAACCATTCTGGGATCCTGTGATTTTTTTTCAGCACAAATTAGTGTATTTAGCAGTGGCATCAAATACTCAGTGCAAAGAAGACACAGGAAGAACCTTCACACAAGACGAAGCTGTTGGGTTAATTGGCAAACAGAAATACAGCACAAAGGATGTTTCTTATTAAACAGCTGGCCCTGTGATTTGTTGCCTGTGTTAGGGATGATCCACAGCTCCTGTTCACATTAATAGGCAACCATAAAGTATTTCTGTCAGCTGAATTTTACTCAGACTTAAATAAAATATTATAGTTTATGACAGGCATCAACTTTCCAGCATCCTGTTTCTCTTCTATAGCAGCCTGAACATATGTTTTTTCTGAAAGGCCTCTAACATATTGCATAAACAATCACATTGTTGTGATAACATGGCTTTTTAGCTTGATTACACCACAAGATGAGCTTTCAAGCTTTATGAGAAGGCCACAAGAGTCAGCAGTGAGATGAAACACCGACACAGGAAGCAAATACCACTTTTTGGCTGAACTTTATTAAAGAATAAATGTGTGTGTCAGGTGGAGGATACAGAGCTGGTCTGGTGGCAATGCAGGAATGGTGAGCTGCCTGTGGAACTAGGGAAGGTTATCCCATGGTGGATGGACCTACTGGACATGTTTCCAGCCTGGACAGAAGGATGAGAAATGGGAACAAGGCAGGTTCTCTTTCACCTCAAATCCTGGTGGTGGTTCTGGGCCCCTCAGACAAGGCAGACATGGAGGGGCTGGAGCGTGTGCAGGGAAGGGCAGGGAGCTGGGAAGGGGCTGGAGCAGCAGGAGGGGCTGAGGGAGCTGGGGGGGCTCAGCCTGGAGAAAAGGAGGCTCAGGGGGCACCTTCTGGCTCTGCAACTCCCTGATGGATCCAGGGCAGGGTTGGGATCTGCTCCCAGGGAACAGGGACAGGAGGAGAGGGAATGGCCTCAGTGCCAGGGCAGGGGCAGGTGGGACAGGAGGAGGAATTTCCCCCTGGAAAGGGTGGTGAGGCCCTGGCAGGGGCTGCCCAGGGAGGTTTGGAGTGCCCAGCCCTGGATGGAGGTGCCCAAGGCAGGACTGGCCGTGGCACTGAGTGCTCTGGGCTGGGGGACAAGGTGGGCATCGGGCACAGGGTGGGCTCCACGGGCTGGCAGGGCTTTGCCAACCCAAATAATTCTGTGGTTCTGTAATTCCATGACTGTAGGTGTGTTATCCCGGGGGAACTCTCCTGCTTGGCGCAGCAGGAGAACAGCAGGAGCTGTAGCCATCATTAGTTTCCCTGCAGAGCAATTCAAACCCCTCCAGAAAGCTCCTGAACTCCTCCCAGGTGCTGCTGCTGGGCCGTTGCTCTGGGAAAGCTGTTTGGGGGAGAAGCCAAGCAGACCCCAGAGCGCCTTCCCCATCCGGGCAGGTGAAGGGTCTCCAGGTGAGTGTGGGGTTTTCTGGCTGAGAAGGAGCTATTGGGCCAAGCCATGACAAATTTGGTCCCTGCTCCACCTCCTGTGCTGTGGGAGCAGGAATAGAAGAGCCAACATCCCTTCATCCTCTCTGATTTCCTTCTCTCCCTGGGTGCAAAGGGCCCCACTTGTTATTTTCTAGAGGGCAAACCCACAGAGAGCAGCAGCTCTGGGGGCAGGGGCTGAGCCGGGCTGAGCCCCCACCTGGGGAACCTGCACAGGGCAAGGCTTTTAATGCGATGGAAACTCATGGACACCACGAACTGACCAATATGATCAAGGTAATGCCGTTTATTGTTGTGTAAACACCCCTTAAATAACCCAGATAGCTCACACACTGCACACACACTGCAAACCACCCTGCGACTGGTTAATGCCAATAACACACAACTCTATTGGTGTCAAATAAAGTCCTCGTGATCTCTCTCTGTGCTGTTCTTTTTCAACCTTCTGCTGCAGCTGCTGTAAGTTTACATTCCTGTCCGTGTTGACCTCCACAGAGGCTTCTTAAAAGTAGCTTCTCACTGCAGTCTTAAAGGCCTGGCAGCATAACTGCATCTAAAGCACTGAGGTCGCTCACATGTCCATTTTCTGCAAGAAATTTCCCAGTAGTCTTTGGCTGCCGGGGTGTTTAATGAGCTCATCTCCATAATGCACCTGCTGCAGCCGCCCAAGGCGCTGAGGAGGGCACGGGTGAAGCCCCCACGAGGAAGGACGTGCTGGAAGGCGCTGCTTTGTATTTGCCATTTCAGAACTGTGTCCTGCACACTGTTGGGATGCAGCTCCGACCCCACCTCCCCCCTTGGGGCAGCGTGCCCCACTCTCCCACCCCTCCCAAACCATTAAATACATCCAAATCCCATTAAAGCACCACTGCAAAGTGTTTAAGCTCAGCATAAATCATGGTTAATATACTTCTTATTAATAGGCTTCCTACCCTTGCATTTCAAGTGGAATATTAAACTTGGTGGAGTTCAGAAACAAACTGTTTAATTGCTGGACACAAGATATATTTTGATCTTTTGCAGGGAGAAAAAAAAAACACCCAGAGTGAAAGTTGTGCTTCGTTTGTGATTGGAATTAATAAGATCAAAGCAAAATTTCGCATATTTAAGCAGCATTAATTCAAAGGAGCACTGCCAGCAGTCTCTGCTCCCTCCAGTCAGAATAGTCTCTCTAAAATATTTAAGGAGCATTAAGCATTTCATATTTTAACATTCCCCCTTGTGATATTTCTCACTGGTATTGTATCATTCAGATTTCATGGTCCAGAGACAGGATAATCAAACCACAGTAACAAGTGGCAATGACTAAAGAAAAGGGGGTGAGTGGCTGAATGACAAAGATTACAAAAAAACTGTGAAAGTGGATTAAATGATTCTGTGAAATATCAGGAATCTTGGCCCTCGGGGAGGGAACAGAGCTGGGGGAAATACACCCATTTACTGTCCTCACAGGGGTAAATAAGAATCAAATCAGGAGGAGAGACTTTATCTTCCCGTGGATAAATAAGACAAAAAAAGTTGCAGCAATAATGGCAAGTCAATAACACTTCAGAGCAGAGCAGTCCAATGATTCATTGACCTGGCAGCCAGTTGATCAATAGGAGATAATGATATTTTGAGTGTTTGGGTAAACAGGGAGAAGAAAATTGTAAAGAACTGTCATATTTTTTTCTGAGAAAATGCCCTGAACTGAACGCTCTTGGGTCACTTCAGTTTAAATTACGGAGTCTGGAGGAGTTGAAAAGGCAGGTTGGGGAGGTGCTGCTAAAGAGGAGCCCAAGTTCTCAGCCAGGTCTGGAATTTCAAAGGACAAACTGAGGAACTCAGAGCAAGAACTCAGGTGGCTGAATGGATAAACTCCAAACTTGATTGAATCCACAGTGCCAAAACTCTGCAGAATTGGGTCTAAAGGTAACAAATGCAAACCCACCCAGGAAGGGATTAAGGGTAAATCTTCAGTGAGTAAAGGAAAGAACTGACCGGCAAATCCAGCAGCTCTGAGGTCAGGAAATGTGGAGAGAAATGCTGAGAGCCCCAAGACAGGCTGTGCCTCCTGAAGGACATCAAACATTAAATGTTCAGAGTTCTTAAGGGCAGGGAGGAACAAAGGGAGAAGTGGAGATGATGGACAGAATTGAAAGGTCATTTGCACAAGGCCAAGCACGTGAAATATCTCTATTTGCAATAGGATGGGTTTCGTTAAACACAGGGACTAAGGGAATAGAACAGTTGCCTCTGCACCAGATGGGATATTATTGCTTAAATAGGACAGGATGGATAATAATGGGAGCCATAATCTGACCAAGGAGATGAAGAATTGCCTGGAGGAGAGAGGAAAAAGTCCTGTCAGTGGAAGTCACAGGCTGGAGGGACTTACCTGGGCATTTTCTGAAAGACAAGAGTGGGGACCAAGTTTATTTAATCTTTTCATAGTAATGCTGGTACAACATCAGAAGTAAGTTGGTGATAATGAGCTGGGAAACACCCTCTTCACCGAGGAAGAGCTGGATGGTCTTCAGCACTGGGATTGCAGCAAGGGAGTAAAACATAAGGATTTTAAGGAGTAATAATAAAAAGTTTTAGGAGATGTAGCTTCAAGCTAGAGACACTTTTAACTAGATAGTTTCTTGTCCCTTGAGATTTTCCTCCTGCTTTCTACTGGGAAAATGCCAGCTCTCCTAAAAGACACCAGTTTTCCTTATGCAGTATATTTATCTTTATTCTCTTTATTTCCGCAGGGATGTAACAAGCAGCTTTCCCAGCTGGATAATATTTAATTCTTCTTATTTCTTTATATTTTATTTCTCACTGGAAATCAGAAGTTTCTCTCTTTTGTCAGTCCTGGCCTGTCCCCTCCTTTTACCCCTCCTGGGACCCCAGAGACATCAGGGACATCCCATCCCTGTGTCCCCTCAGGGACATCCCATCCCTGTGTCCTGGGGTCATCCCATCCCTGTGCCCCCCCAGGGACATCCCATCCCTGTGTCCCTCTCTGGGACATCCCATCCCTGTGCCCCCACCAGGGACATCCCATCCCTGTGGCCCTCCAGGGACAGCCCATCCCTGTGCCCCCACCAAGGCACATCCCATCCTTGTGCCCCTCCAGGGACAGCCCATCCCTGTGCCCCCACCAAGGCACATCCCATCCCTGTGCCCTGGGGACATCCCATGCCCGTGTGGGATCCGCCAGACACACGAGCTTGTGTTTAAGGGCAGCTCTTTGCAGCTCCTTCCACCCGGGAAAACATCATTTCATAGCCACGAGCTATGTGGATTGTGAAATATCAATGGCCAGCTCGGGAATGGCCAGCTCCTGTTTCTGTGTGAGCCAGGACTGACCCAGGTGTTTAACGCCCAGAATTCCTATTTCCAAGTGAAATCTGGGACACGCTTGTCTCTGGCCCCAAGTTTGGTGGCAGGGCACACACAGCAGCCCAACACCCTCCTTGGCATCACCGGAGGCAGCCGGGAACATGGAGACCCCCAGTGCCAGCAGGGAGAGCCCTGCGAGGAGGGATGGGGTGGGAGGGCAGGGGGGAAATGCCCAGGGAACAAGGAGACAGAGCCCCCAGGGAGGCCTGGAGGGCTGGCACCGCCTGGCACACGGCTGTGGGCACGGCAAGGCAGCTCTGCGCTCCGTGATACGGCAGCATCAGTCAATCTAATTAAATCTTTTTGCATAATCACGGAAAATTTGCATAAAAAGCATAGCCAGCCAGGAGACGGCTGAGAAAAACAAGGGTTGAGGGAAAGTGATGAACTTCTGAATTATGGCTGGTTTTTTTAGAGCTGCATCAGTGAGGGTAGAAAAAACACGTATGAGTGCCTGGAGCCTAAATCTGATAAAATAAAGGACACAAAGTACCTTTTAAGAATGAAAATGGAAGAGAAATGTTAAAAAAGCTTTTCAGTGCTCCCATGGAAGGACGTAGCTGAAATTTTTCTGGAAACATCCTTGAATATTGCAAAAGGTGGATTTAATTAAGATTTGTAGCACAAGGTTTCAAATTCACGAAAGGAAGTCGGGCAGAAGGGTTCTGGGGTGGCAGCAGGATGGGGTTTGATTCCCCTGGTGTGCCTTAGGGGTGCTGAGCTGCCTTGGCCAGGGAGCTGCTGGGCCAGGCAGGGGATGCTCGGAGGCACCTCCTGGGCATTTTGCCCTTCACGGGAAAACATGTTTTCCATGAGCAGGGAGAGAAATGGGTCTGCTTTGTTCCCCTTCCCTCTGGTGGTCACTCCTCCAGTTCCCTGCAGCCCAAGATCATTCCATAGACCCAAATTTCAGGGGACACATTGCAAAAACAAGCACCAGAAGGATCAGCGTGAATCCATCTGGTGCTGTGTGTGACTGGGATCCTGGAGCTTTGCTGGGAGTTGGGTTTCGGAGAGGCTGAGAGGAACCTCAGCAGCTGATTCCCTGGAAAGTGACGCTGTCCTCAGCTTTGGCCATGCCCTGGTACCCCCCAGACACCCCCACCCGGAGGGCACGATGAGCTCCCACCGCTCCCCAGGCTCTGCCACAGCCCCGCGGGCAGGATGAGGGCAGAGTTTCCATCCAAGGTCAGGAGCCAGGCTGGGAGAGCTGGGAGTGTTCATCTGGAGTCCAGGAACATCTGACAATGCCTTCCAGTGCCTAAAGGGGCTCCAGGAGAGCTGGAGAGGGACTGGGGACAAGGCACGGAGGGACAGGACACAGGGAATGGCTTCCCACTGCCAGAGGGCAGGGATGGATGGGATATTGGGAAGGAATTGGTGGGTGGGAGGGTGGGCAGGCCCTGGCACAGGGTGGGCAGAGAAGCTGTGGCTGCCCCTGGATCCATCCCCGGGAGTGTCCAAGGGCAGGTTGGACAGGGCTTGGAGCAACCTGGGCTGGTGGGAGGTGTCCCTGCCCGTGGCCACCTGCTCCGCTCAGACCCATTTCATTCATGGTGACCCTGTGGAGCTTCACCCCCGTTCCATCTCTGGGAGAGCATCCCCATCCTGGGCATCTTCAGGGAAAAGGTTTTTCCTGTCATTACATCCATCTCTAAAACACAGCAAGAGGTCTAATGATTAGCAATGTGTCAAAGTTGGCTGGTGGTACTGAAAGTTTTGCTTTCCAGCATGAAACCAAGTCTGTGAAATAGTGGCTTTTATTAGGAGAAAATTCTAATTTGTCTTCCTCAATAGTGTGTGTGTGTGTGGTGACTGACCTGCAGTTTGACTAATGAAGTGAATAATATATTTTTCTCCTAGCTGGGAGGTGCTGAGTTATTTTTGTTTTCCTCTTTAATCTTGGAGATGGGTTTATCCTTTAGGTGGATACGGAGACTCAAACCCTCCGAGCTGAAGATGCAATGGGGTCACAGTTTAAGGATTTCCAGCCTTTGTGTTCATGGATTTTTTGCCTGCACAAGACAGAGAATCCATGACAGAAGGATCAGAGGGAGTAGCCAGGCTGTCAGAGTCCCCAGGGCTCTGGGGTGTATTTGTGGATGTGTGATGGTCCATGAGGTACGGAACCTGGGGGGATTGATCCCAGGTCCCAGAATCCCAGGATGGGTCAGGCTGGAAGGGCCCACAGTGGGTCACCTGGTGCCCCCTCCCTGCTCCAGCAGGGCCATCCCAGAGCACATGGCACTGTGTTCTGTCACTGCCACACCACTGTAGGTCCCAACTGTCTGGACCAGCCCCACCTGGGGCCCTGCCACCCTCACCAGCTCCACATGGAGCCCCCAAGCCCCCAGTCGCAGGTGCCCTGGCCATGAGGTGGGCTCTATTTAAGCTGCAGCCTGAACCCCCCCTCTGGCTGGAGTTGTGCTGGTGGAGCCTAGGATGGGCTTTCTGCTGCCCTGTATCACAGACCTGGCTGGTGTCCTCACTCTGGCTGAGGATAGCTGGTCCCTGTGGGTGCCTCTCACTTTCCCCAGCCTGTCCTGGCTGGGATCTGCTGAGTGCACCAGGTTGGTGGGGGCTCTGCCTGTGCCAGGGACCCCCTGGCTTGTCACCCTCTGTGGAGCAGAGCTGGGTGCCTCTGGTGGGCTCCTGGGTTTTTGCCCAGCCCAAGTGATGACTCCAACTCTTTTGTGTACATTGCTGAACTGTGGTGGTGAAAGGTGCACTTGGGGTGTTTTTTGGGGAGGTTTTTGGCAGCTCCTGGGAGTCCTTTGCTCCAAGAGCCTATTTGCAGCTTCCCATCCTTTTGTGGAGCCCAGAGAGATTACTGTGATAAAATATGTCTTCCTGTGGTGCTAGAAGTAATGTGAGGGAAGCTATCCCCAGTCCTTTAGGTGACAGAGGTCTTCTGCTGGTCCTGGTGCCCCTCAACATTGATGCTGACACTCTCAGGAGCACTGGTAGGGGGAAGAAAAGGCATTTTGTTGAAAAATGGAGTAAACTTGGTATTGAATGTAGTGGTGATAGGTGTATGTCCAGTGCCCAGCTGGCTTTCTCTCACAGCATCACAGAATGGTTTGGATTGGAAGGGACCCTGAGCATCATTTAGTCCCCTTATGCTGGGGAGAATTTTATTATGACAATTCAAAACTAGAAAATCCCCAAATCCATCCAAACCTGCCTTGCAGGTGTCAAGTGGTTCAAGTCTGCAGGCATTGTAGGGCTAAGAGCCTTTATGTGGCAGCTCAAACACTGGAGATCTTGCTCTGAGCTTGAACAAACCACTGCCCATGGACACAAATGTCTAACAGCCTCTTTGCCCATAATCCAGGGGAAGGTGTAACCCTGTCCAGGGCAGGGGGCTGGACCAAGGTCAGCTTTAAGGTCCCTTCCAACCCAAACCATTGTGGGATTGTATGAATGTCAGATATTCAGGGATGATACTCAGCTGTTGCCTGATGCCTCTGTGGCCAGTGCTGTTCCCTACTTGAATATCTCATGGCTTGAGTTGTGCCTTCCCTAAAACCCCTGGTCCTGCAGCTGCTGCCCAGGAGGAAATGAGTGGGGTCAGGGATCTCTGTCCCAGGTGGTGTCTCAGGTACCTTTGCTGCTGTGGTGGGAGCCCAGCTGGAGATGTTTCCAGAGCCTTGCTGGAGTGCTCAGCCTGCACCATCTTGGCAGGTTTATTTTGGGGTCCCTCCAAGCCTCTGGCAGCTGCTTTAACTCTTCCATTCAGCTGGTCTTATTGCCAGGGTTTTGTTATAACCTGCTGTTCCCAGTGGTCCAATTCCTTCAGTGTTCTAACACAATGGCAGTAAAATCCCTCCCCCCAAGGCTGTGCTGAGCTGGCACTGGTGGTCCCCAGGCCTTCAGGGAGATGGGCATTCCCTGCACTGCCAAGGCAATGCCACGGTGCCCCATGGCAGCGCCCACCAGCTGGCCCTGGAGGGGCTGGACTTCAGTGATCCTTGGATGTCCTGCGTCCTTCCCACGGAGCACATTCCCAGAGCATCCCTCCAGGTGAGTGGTGGGTGTTCATGCTCCTCTTGCTGTTGGTTTTTACCTCCTGCCTTTTGAGGTCTGAGTTGGGACAGAGCAGCTCCTCTGATGCTGCTGGGCTGTTCCTGGGGGTGGTGGCTCAGACAGGGTTTCCTGCCCGTGTTCCATTGCCCAGGAGGGCCAAGGAATCCCCTTGAGAGGAGGCTCTGGATATCAGGAGCCAGGCTGGTCATGAGTTCATCCAAGCTTTCACTTGTCTCCAGGCCCTGGGGCAGGAAGAAGGCTGGAAAAACATGGGGAAGTGACATGAACACAAAAATCAAGTAACACTGAGAGCTGCAGGGAGGGCTTTTTAAACTCTGAGGTTTGGAGAATGCCTGGAAAATAAAACAGCCTGCATGCATGGGGGGAACAGTCATTCTCTCTGGAGCATACGGCATCGTTGGTATTTTAATTGGGAATTTCTTCATGTGATTTCCTTGGCACGGTGCTCGCTTGCCTCTCCTGGGAGCTGGTGCTTAAAGTGAACAAGGGAAGGAGACAAATAGGACTTTTCCCCTAAAAGAAAACAGAATGACCCTGGGTTAAAAACCTACACCAAATGTCAGTGGTGCTGAGGGGACAAATGTCTCTTCCCACACAGGAGGACAAGCAAACAGGCACTGCAGGACACTGCAAATCCCAAAAGGTTACACCTTGGTAGTCCATCAGCTGGTCCTCAGGGAGATAAACTGCCTCTTGGGACAACAGAAAAGCTCATACAGGAGTATTAATAATTAATTGCACTATATTAAATTTTTTTAAGTCTCAGTATTGTTTTTTCACTCTTCATAATTTGGCAATATTTGTCTGGAAGCAAAAGTACTTTTGGTAGAAACGGAAAGGTGTGATGAAGATAGCATGGGCAAGCTCACTTTAGCCCAGGGTCTCTCTGTGTTTCAGGGTTTTTTGGCCCTGTGACCTTGCCTGAGGTGTGCTGCTCCTATGGCAGAACCTGCCCACTGGTCACCATGGCTCAGAGCAGCTCGGATGGGTGGGAGGTGGGTGTGTGTCCCTCGGAGTGCCCTGGGCTGGGACAGAACACATCTCAGTGGCACCTGCTCCTGGAGCTGGGAAGGCACTTGTGAAAACAGCTGCCAGGTTTTAGTGTGATCCCCAAAGTATGGGAAGGATTTAAAGAGGGGAAAAAAAGTAGGGTCTTCACCCTCTATCTCAGAGGAGGGTGCCAGCCTCTGCTCGGTGGTGCCCAGTGACAGGACGAGGAGCAATGGCCATAAACTAAACCACAAGTTCCACCTCAGCGTGAAGAAGAACTCCTTTCCATGGGGGTGGCAGAGCCTGGCACAGCTGCCCAGGGAGGGTGTGGAGTCTCCCTCTCTGGAGTCATTCCAAAACCACCTGTTCCTGTGTCACCTGCTCCTGGTGACCCTCCTGGGACAGGGGGTGGGACTGGGAGATCCCCAGGGGTCTCTTCTAGCCCTAAGGACTGTGACTCTCAGAGCTTGAAGCCCTCGGTCTGCTAAATCATTTTCACTCTCCACACTGGGGACTTGAATTTGGAAATAGTTCCTCCAGCCTCAAATTCAGACATGGAAAACCTGTGGTGCTGTAGCTTTCTGGGTACCACAATTCCAGTGGTCTTTTGTGGTGTTGGAGATGGGCAAATAAATTGCCAGTTGGAAGCATTTTGGGTTTTATTGCGGCTGAAGACTGGAAAAAACCACTTGTGCCATGACATTGGGCACTGCTGACCTCGAGTCTTGGTGCCCAATGGCTGTTCTAACAACCCAAATGTGCTCTACAGCCTCAGTAATATATTCCTCTAGCAGGAACATTCCCAGTTTCACTGTATGAGGAAGGTTTGGGTTTAAGTATCACTCTCCTCAATGGCCTCCAGGAGCTTTGTAACCCGGGTCCTGGATGCAGGAGCACGTGGGAGGGTGCCAGAGGATGGATTTCCCCAGGAGACCTTCGCACTGTTCTTTCTTTCCTGAGAGGAGATTTCCAGGGAAGCAGGGTTTTATTTCAGCCAGCCAGGCTGGGAGTGACCTGCAGCAGATGGCACAGGGATGTGCTGCTGGTGTTGGAACTTTGAAAGCGTTTTGAGATTTATAGAATGTCCAAAGAGCAGAGCACAAAGTGTTTATAATTAAACCTCAGCTTTGAGCTCAATGTGTTGGCTCTGAACCCTTTTCTAGGCTTCAACACTTTTTGACTTGTAGCTTTTGAAAGCAGGAATTGAAATAATTTGCTGTGAAAGAGAGAAGAGGCACAAGGTTTTCACGGGATCCTTTTGATTGGGAAAGATCTCGAGGGTCCTCGAGTGTGACCGTGGGCTGATCACCTTTTTGGGCGAGCTGGAGAAGGATCCTGATACTGCAAGCCCTGGCTGTTGGTGTTGTGTGAGGGTGTTGAACAAGGACATACAACTGTATTTCCTGCCCCCAGGGATGACCTGGCATCCTCCCTGCTGTGTTTCTGCTCTCTGGAGGGAGAAGGAAGGGGATTGTGTGTCTTTCCTTGTCCTCCCTGCCTTTCTCTTTCCCCAAGTGCTGCCCAGGGGTATGTGAGGCTGGGCCACAGCAGGCAGGAGGCTCAAGGAAGGTCCTGCCCCCACAGGTGCCCAGGCAGCACTGAATAGCACAGCTGGCATGGCATCTGGGGTGGGAACCCCTACAGGCAGCCCTGATATCCCAGATATTTCAGTTGGGAGTGGCTGGAGTTGCAAAGGTGGTCCAGCAAGTCAGGTGCACGTTTCAGAGGCTGTATTTTTAAATTTTATTTGCAGCATACAGGGTTTGGAAGGCAGCAAGGAACACCCCCATGCCTGAGGAGCCACCACTGCCAGCAGCAGGTCTCCATCCCAGAGTGATGATACATCACTTTTCCTCTTATTAACTTGTCTTGGATGAGTTCCTCAGGAAAATGCTCTCGGCTTTTCAGTGACAAATAGGGGAAGGCAAGGTGTGGTTTGGAGGGGCGGTGGAAGCTACTGGAGTCACAGCTGAGCAGCTCCAAGGCAGCCCTGGGAGTGCTGCTGTGGGGACAGCGCTGGGGGACTCAGCAGCACCCCCAGCTCGGGGGCACCACACCATAAATCTGCAGCTTGGCCATAAATCTGCCGTTTGCCATAAATCTGTGCTTTTCCATGCTCAGAGACCCAAAGCACCCCGCTGCTGTTGGCAGCTGGTATTCGAGGCCTTTCAGGTGCATTAATTTTTCAGCTGCTCTGAATTTTACCTCAAGTCCTTTTGCATTAGAGGATGGGCCTGGCAGGGGGTGAAGTATTTCGAGTCAGAGCCTCAGTGGTACAGAGAACTCCCTGCCTTTTTCAAAGGTATCACCATTTCTACACAGAGTTGCTGCAGTTGCTGCCTATTGGAGCTCAGCTATTTGCTTTCTTCTTCTTCCTTTTTTTTTTTTTTTTTTTAATTAAATAGCTAAGCTGAGAGGATTACATGACTTGAAAAAAAAAACCCAAACTATTGAGCTTGAGTATTAAGTCGTATTATTGAAAAAATCAGCCATCACTTGGAGCTGTGAAGTGTGGTGGTGAAGGGGAAAGGGCAATGGGATGTACAAGTATATTTGCATGTCTTTGAAAAGAAGAATTCTTTCTGTGGAGTTCTGCAGGGGGAATTCTTGGCTGGGAGGGTGGACAGGCCCTGGCACAGGTGCCCAGGGAAGCTGTGGCTGCTCCATCGCTGGAAATAAAGCTTTGTCAAAAGCCTCATATCCCCCTTTTTTGTAGATGGAGAAAGCTTCAGAAAGGAATTTCTGAAGCTTTTTCCAGAAGGAAAGAGCTTTCCCCGTGGTAGACTGGCAGCCTAACCCTGGTGCTGGAGCTCAACTCCCCTCCTTGTTCCCCAAGCAGAGCTGAGACAGAGGCAAAGTGAGGGCTGGGCAGTCGGAGCCCGCCTTGTCCCCTAAACCAGCCTTGTCTTTATCCCAAATATACCCACTGGTATTTGGCTCCCCCCTGGAGCAGAAGGATGATCCCAGTAGGGGATCACCCTGACCACCCAAAATTAGGAGGCACATTCCAGGTTTGCTCCACAGGGAGTGAGACACTTGTCTGCTTTTGGTGCCTCAGGTTTGAGGGGGATGAGTTTGTGTGTCATTGCCTTACAGACAAAGGCTGTAAACAGGGAAAAAGTAGAGCAAAAAATATCGGAGTTGGGAAAATAAACAGACGGGGAGTCAAGGCAGAGGCAGAGCTGGCCTGCAGAGCTGCAGGCAGTGACACCACAGGGCAGGCGGTGTCTGGAGCCTCTCAGTCTGATGGAGACCCAGCTAATGTCATGTTAAGTTTTGGGATTTCAAACTGTAATAGGACAAACGATGGTGATGCCAAAACAAATCCTCCCCAGCTGTCTCTGTCCTGGTATTACCTGCTAATAACCAGAAGAGCTGAGACAGAGCAGTGCAGCCTGTGGCTGCTTTCCTCTCCCAATTAAACTAACATTTTTGTCATCTCAGCTCTCTGCAGAGCTTTGCGGTCCCACATTCTCTCTGCTCACCTTGTGTCACTGCACACAGCTCAGGCACTGCTGATTTTTTGATTAAACTTCTCTTTTGACATTAAATTTGACGTGTTTTTACCAGAGTAGGTGATGCCTGAGGGTGACACCTCAGCTCCCGATTCCTCACCAAGAAGAGAAAGCACCTGATGCTCTCTTCTGCTGGTTTGGGACAGCAGATAATCTGATTTATCCCAGGCTGTCCTCAAACCCCTCACTGAGCCCATCCTGGCTGCCTCACCGAACCCCCTGCTCTTGGAGACCCCTCGTAAGCCCAATTTGCTTTTGTTTGTAGGCTGGGGGCCTGCAGGGACCAGAGACTGGAAACAGAAAACGTGAGTCAGTGTTTGGGAAGGAAGCAGAGGCACCTCCTTCACCAGGGGAGGAGATGATGCAAAGGTGGGTAAGGCATTTAAATAACTATTGAGAGGAAGCTGTCACACCACCGGGGAAGGTTTGGGTAAAATTATATGAGGAATAGTGTTATTTCCTGCCTAAAAGTGGAAATTTGAGTGAGTGCTCAGAACTGGTTACTGTGGAGAGATTTAGGGCACCAGCCTGCTTAATTAACCCCAACAGATAATTTCTGAGCATGGATATTTCAATTTCATATTGTTCCCTTGAAGACAGCAATAATCTGAAACTTTTCTGTATTATGTATGTTGGCCTTTGCCCTCCTTAAACCCAAGATCACACCACAGCATTTAAAATTTTATCCAGAAATCATTTCCTCGCCCTCCTAAAGCCTTTGCTGCATGTCCACTGTGTAGTTCTGAAATTCAATTACTTCTCCTGGCAGCTGGGAAACGAGGGCTGGAGGGATCCAGAGGAAATGTTTGGCTCAAATTTATTGTGGAAATAAGTCAATCTTCTTATGAAAGGACTTATATCTTAGTTGGTGTGTGCTGCTTTCAGCCTGGATATCAATAAATCACAGGTCAGTAAATGGGAAGCTGGAGGCATTTTTGGCAGAGCCTCACCTTTCTGCTTTTCATCTCCACGGTTGTGTAGGTTCAGATTTTCCCCTCGGCCTGGAATGAGTCTCAGGTTTCAGTGGAGACTGGTCAGTGCTCCTGGACCCTGGGTTTGCACTGGGAGGTTGGGTTGGGAATGGAGGCTGCAGGTGGGAGGGATGGAGCGAGTCTGTCCATCCTGGGGCAGGAAATGCTGCTCTTTGGAATAGATGTGAGAGGGAATTCTCCGAGTTATATGAACCCACTTAGTACTGCTGCAGCTTTTCTAGCACAGGCTTAGTGTGCATGCAGGGGGATTTACTTTCCTGAATATAACTTACATTATTCTCTAACCCGTTTAGTTTATTCAGCACTGTCAGAAATTTACTGCAGTCAGTCCTCCCATTCTTCATCCTCTGGATGAACATCCCCTGGTTGCTCTATCCTTGCCCTTTGGCACACACTGGGTTTCATTAAAACATGAAAATCATAACAAAAGTAATCCTGCTTAATACCTAGACCCTCTGCTGTCTCTTCCTTTCCCGTGGCTTTAGCACTTAGCCCAGGACTAAGGACACATACAGCACAGCTATTCCTCAAGCCAGGGAGAAGTTGTGTGGTTAATCCCTGGGAAGCAGCTGGTGATGAACTTTGGGACTCATAGATTGGTTTGAGTGAGAAGGGACCTCAAAGCCCACGCAGTGCCCCCCCTGCCATGGGCAGGGACACCTCCCACCAGCCCAGGTGGCTCCAAGCCCCGTCCAACCTGCCCCTGGACACTCCCAGGGATGGATCCAGGGGCAGCCACAGCTTCTCTGCCCACCCTGTGCCAGGGCCTGCCCACCCTCCCAGATACCAATTCCATCCCAATATCCATCTAACCCTGCCCTCTCTCACCTTCAGACCATTCCCCTGTGTCCCATCACCACTTGTCTACCTGGACTACTAGCTTGGAGGGTGACTTTCTCAAGTCCTGCTCATGAATCCAGCATACCTGTTGTATTATTGTCACCTGGATTTCTTCCATTTTCTTTGCAAACTGTACTATGAAGATTCCTGTCTCATCATGGCAGGTAACTCTGGCAGGCAGGGAAAACAGAATCCCTGAGCTGGGAGGGACCCTCAGGGATCATCCAGTCCAACTCCTGGCCCTGCACAGACACCCCAACAACCCCCCCTGTCCCTCCGAGTGTTGTCCAAGCGCTCCTGGAGCTCTGGACATGATCCCCTGCTCAGTATCCCCTGTCTGGGGGCTCTCAGGTGGGCCAACATTTCCTGCCTGTTGGTATCCACAAGACACCTCTTGCATATTCTCTGCATGTTTTCCACGTGCTCCGAGGGACACCAAGCCCTGTTTGCTGTGGGAAAGGCTCCCTGGAATTCAGGAGCCTGTGCTGGGTGCCCGTGATGTCAGACTTTGTGCCCTGGTCATTCACACAGAGCAGGCACGCTCAAGATGCAAAAGGGACCTGCACATCCAACTCTGCCGGTACAAAAGGGCAAACAGCAATGTATGGAATGGTGTTACTTGATTTGGATTCACAGAAGTGAAATTCTGTTCAAAATACAAAAGGGAATGAATCATTCCTGATGGATTCATCAGAGCCATTTATGTTCTAAATACTCATTCTCCACCGTAGCTGCCTCAGGTTGTGCGAGGAATGTAAAGGTTTTAAATGCCATTTTTTTAAAAAAGCAGTTGGTTTTATTTCAAATAGAGCCTTTTCTGTACTTACTATTCTTGCGCAAGAACCTGGGAAATTGTGAATTCTGTGGCTGACTGTAGAGGCTGCTGTGCCTGGCTGACAAAAGCTGGTTCGGTGGCAGGGCAGGGCTGGCACAGCCGTGGGCAGCGCTGCCCGCAGGGGCAGGGCTGTGCCACGCTGAGCACACACGGCAGGGGCGGCTCTGGCAGCCACATCTCTCATTTCTGCCCGTCCTCTCGAGTCAATAATTTTATTGACTGAGCCTGGCAAATTTACGTTCCTTCTTTTGCCTGTCTGCAGAGCCATGAGCCCCCACGCGCTGGTGTATGCGGGAGCTGCTGCACGATGCCCAGGTGCCCCCACGCAGCAGCTTCGCTCCACTCCCTGTTCCTCCTCCCCTGGCACACGGACACCTGGAAGCCCACCCAGCCCTTGGCACAGCATTTCCTAAATCATGGAATCATCCTGGGATGCCTTGGGTTGCAAAGGACCTCAAAGCCCAGCTTGTTCTGATCCTGACACCTCCCACCAGCCCAGGTGGCTCCAAGCCCCGTCCAACCTGCCCTTGGACACTCCCAGGGATGGATCCAGGGGCAGCCACAGCTTCTCTGCCCACCCTGTGCCAGGGCCTGCCCACCCTCCCACCCACCAATTCCTTCCCAATATCCCACCCAAAGAGTAGGAAGCGCATGACCTGCAGGTCCTGGGAGGAAGGCAAAGCCCAGGCAGGTGTTGAGCTGAACATCTGAACTCTGTTGTGGGTAAGAAGGGAAAAGTAACTGAAGAGGCAGGTTAAATTAAATGGGATGGAAAACCTGATTAGCAGGTATCTTTTCATTAAATTACTAATTTCTGATTTCAAAAGGTTAAATGAAGCTGGCTTTGAGTAAATTGTTTTGAATGTTTTTAGGCTACAATTATGCAGACTGTGGGGACTAAGACAGGAAAGATAAGGCAGGTTGGGCTCACAGTTTCAGATGAGTTATTTGGAAAACTTCAGTAAAATGACAAAACCTGAAGAAAATTCATGCCCATTTAAATTTATGTGATTTCCTCCCACTCACTTCTTGCAGCCTGGTCTTAAATAATGTTTCTCTTCAATTTTGTTGTGCTGTGATGGGGAAGTGTGTGGTTGCCAGAAGAGCAGACATTGTAATACAGACACAATGCACGGCAAGAGGCTTTGAGCTCACCAACCTTTCCACTTTTAAATCCTCAGTCAAGTGGGTTCTCTCTGCCTGCCCTCACTTCACCAGGTGTTTTTTGCCATTTATTTCTGCCTTTTTAAAATATATGCTCTGGAATTCAGGTGTGTATATAATGGGGATGATATACAGTTGTACTTCGGACTGAATGTGAGCCATCTGTCAAAAACAAAAGCAAAATTCTGGGTAATAAAAGCCACCAAAAGATTGATATTTCACATTAAAGGGAGACCTGAAAAAAAAAGCAATTTTGTTTATGGGCAAACCTGTGTCTGGCACATTTTTCATGTCATATAAAGATGGAAATCTCACCTTATGGCTATAGATTGTTGCCATATTTCAGGCTCCACAATTGTGGACAGATATGCAAGTGCTTCTATGTTAAGAGAGATAATTCCCCACGTATTTTTGATAGCAATGAGTCCCTTTGAACCCATTTCTGCTGCTTCCCAAAGGTGTTGCATTTCCCACTGGCTGCCCTTGATCTTTCTGGTGAAGCACATTCTTGGAGTAATTTGATTAGTAGTGAAACCATTTTGGAACTTTCATCTGATGTCAAAGCTGTTCTGGGTATCTCAGGGTGGGCAGAGAAGCTGTGGCTGCCCCTGGATCCATCCCTGGGAGTGTCCAAGGCCAGGTTGGATGGGGGTTGGAGCAACCTGGGCTGGTGGGAGGTGTCCCTGCCCATGGCAGGGGTGGCACTGGGTGGTCTTTGAGGTCCTTCCCACCCAAATCATCCTGGACTCTGAGATGTGTTGTGTCTGACCTGCAGTGCTGGGTTTGTACGTTGGACATGGAGCTTCCTCTGAGACTTCGGGCTGCAGATGACAGTGAACAGGACATGAGGACAGGGCCTCAGTCTGTGCCAGGGCAGGGGCAGGTGGGACATGGGGAGGAATTTCCCCCTGGAAAGGGTGGTGAGGCCTTGGCAGGGGCTGCCCAGGGAGGTTTGGAGTGCCCAGCCCTGGATGGAGGTGCCCAAGGCAGGACTGGCCGTGGCACTGAGTGCTCTGGGCTGGGGGACAAGGTGGGCATCGGGCTCAGGGTGGGCTCCACAGGCTGGCAGGGCTTTGCCAACTCCAGGGATCCTGGAATTCTGTGAACACCTCAGTCGAGCTGCTCTCTCTCTCTGTTTCCAAAGTACCTTTCTCCACCTGCTGACCATGCCTTTATTCCAAGGACATCTGCTGGGAAGCTGTTCCTGCAGAAGGTGGTTGCTGTTTTCCATGGGAAGTTGCTGCCCCAGCCCCACCTCCAGGTGCTGCTGGACACAGGGGAGTGAGCTGGATCTGTCTGCAAAGCAAGGGATTTTTTTACAGCAAAGAGCCAGTTCAGCCCCGCTGGGATGTGGAGGTTTCATTTAATGGGACTTTTTACACCTCCTTAATATCTCTTCATGCAGCACATTCTGTGCAGGTTTGGGGCTGCTCGTGGCTCTCGGTGCCCCAGGATGCCGTGAGGAGCATGGGGCAGCACACGGTGGTGCCTCCAGCAGCAGCATCCTGTGGGTGAGGTGGATCCCACTCGTCCTCGGGGAATCTCCTCCTGGGAACACCCCGCGCTTGTGGATGCAACCCTGGCCTAGTTTGGGCTGTCAATCTCTTACACAAGCAAAAGGTGATGCAAATTGCATGGCTGTGCCCCTCCAGCCTCCTGCTCCCTGCGCTGCACACCGATTGGATTCGGCTGCCTTGATCACAGGGGAAATTCCCAAGGGAGAGGAAAACCTGCCAGAACAGCCAGGGGACTGTGATGCGCAAAGTAAATATGCACAGGGCTAAATCTGAAAGGAAAAAGTCTGCTTTGCAAGGAGGGTGGGCTGGAAATGCTGATCCGGGGAGCTGTGAGAAGGCGGCAGGTCTGCGTTTGCATCCCAACCTCAGCTGGTCCTTCCTCAGAGCCTGTGGCTGCTGTTGGGTGTGCCAGGGTTCTGCTGGGCGTGCCAAGGTGCTGCTGGGTGTTCTGGGTGCTGCTGGGTGTGCCAGGGTGCTGTTGGGTGTGCCAAGGTGCTGCCGGGTGTGCCAGGGTGCTGCCGGGTGTGCCAGGGTGCTGTTGGGTGTGCCGGGGTGCTGTTGGGTGTGCCAGGGTGCTGCTGGGTGTGCCGGGGTGCTGTTGGGTGTGCCGGGGTGCTGTTTGG
>VWZG01009899.1:478318-517748 GCA_013396735.1 Grallaria varia | reverse complement strand
GTGCCAGGGTGCTGCCGGGTGTGCCGGGGTGCTGCCGGGTGTGCCAGGGTGCTGTTCGGTGTGCCAGGGTGCTGCCGGGTTTGCCAGGGTGCTGCTGGGTGTGCCAGGGTGCTGCCGGGCGTGCCAGGGTGCTGCCGGGTTTGCCAGGGTGCTGCTGGGTGTGCCGGGGTGCTGCTGGGTGTGCCGGGGTGCTGCTGGATGTGCCAGGGTGCTGTTGGGTGTGCCAGGGTGTGCCAGGGGCTGCAGTGCCCAGCTGCCCTCTGCCCTGCTGGGGTCACAGACAGGCCCCTCTTTGAGGAGAGCTGAGCTCTCTGACCCCAGGAGGTGTAAAGCACCCACACAAGGAGCAGTCTCTGGGGGTGTACAGTCCATTTTCACATTCCCTGTGTCTCCCTCTCAGCATGGAAAAACAGGAGCTCTCTGGTAAAGAACCAGGGGATGGATGAACAGGCACCAGCTTCTGCTGCAAGAAAGTGCCCCCCAGCTGCTGGTGTCCCTGCAGCTCCAGTGCTGGCACTTTGCACCCAAAGATGTGCCTCTTTCCCCTTAGGTGACTCCCCAGCACTCGAGTGATCCGCCCTAGGTCATGGAATGCCAGGATGGTTTGGGTGGGAAGGGACCCCAAAGCCCACCCAGTGCCACCCCCTGCCATGGGCAGGGACACCTCCCACCAGCCCAGGTGGCTCCAAGCCCCGTCCAGCCTGGCCTTGGACACTCCCAGGGATGGATCCAGGGGCAGCCACAGCTTCTCTGTTCCATCAACTTACTGATTTTATTAAAGAGATTTCAGTTTTGAACTGAAAAAAGTTTTCATTCAATTAAAGAATGGAAAATAAGACTCAAGGGGGAGAGACACTGTGGGCAAAGGAGTTCAGTGTTAGTGTTTTCTTTCAGAAATGCTGCTTGTTGGGAGTGAACTGGGTGGAAGGCAGTGAAGTTGAGCTGGTTCCTGTGCAGCCTGAGAAGGGCTGAGTGTGGGCAGTGGGCTGGGCAGGGGCTGTGCAGGGCTGCAGCTGGTTAAATCCTCATCCGACACACCCGTGGCGGGCAATGAACTGCCCCTGCTGCTGCTGACCAACCTCTTGTGGGGAGGGAGGGAATGGGGGGCTTCAAACCAGGCAGCTCTGAGGCCAGTCTGACCAGGGCAGGTGGGAAGCAACTCCTGCCATCCTACATCCCAGATGTCCCCAAAATGCTGCTCCAGGCTGGGGAGCACTGCCTGGATCCCACCCTGGGGCACATCCACACTGTCCAGGGGCTTTCCTGATGCCCATCACCCCCCAGAGCCACAGACCTGCCTCAGCACCTGGGGTCAGACAGGTGGGAACTGTGCTGTCCAAAGGGTTTGGAACCAGTGGCATTGCCCAGGCAGAAGGTGGGTGTCCAGCCCTGGTGGACTGGGGCTGGAGGAGTATGGCCTTCCCAGTTGGAATGAGCTGGGAAACTGATTCTCCGCTCCTGCTTCCCTTGTCCAGTGGGAACAGCAGCAGCAGGTCTGGGTGGGAAGTGCAGGAGGAGGTGTTTTGTCAGAGGAAAAGGGTGGGAAAGATGGAAATGATGCTGTGGTGGTGCAGAATGGAAACCTCTGGAGCTGGAGCTCTGGTGGGGTGTGGGGTGGGACATGGGGGGTCCCTGCCGTGTCCCCTGTGGCACAGAGAGGGTGTCCAAGCAGCCCCTCGTCCCAGTGGGGGCAAGGGAGGGTGTTGGGCTTGGAGACCCTGGGATACCCACCCCTCATCTCCTGGAGCCGGGATGCAGCTGTGGAAGTGTGAGGGACATCCTGAGCAAGGGGAACCAATGGAAGGGAAATCCAGAAGTGAAGTGGAAGTGTGAGGGACATCCTGAGCAAGGGGAACCAATGGAAGGGAAATCCAGAAGTCAGCTACAAGGGAGTGCCTTGGCATTGATGCAAACAGGTGAAATCTGGTTTGTTTCTGAAGTTTTCAGAGATATATTTGATGCCCTCAATTTTTCCCCAAACAGAACATTCCCAAACTCTTCAGACTGGGAAAACAACTCATCATAATAAAGTCCTGTCGAGCTTTTCTAATGAGGAGTCAATGTTAGTTCAGGACTATAACTGTCCTGGCAAGACTAAATCACACTTTCACTATAGCTAAGCATGTATTTAGCAAGTGAATTTGAAATGTGCATCTGCAGTGCTTTCTCTGTCATAATCTTTATGCCCCCAGTTCTGCAATAACTGAGAGCTGGGATGGCTGTGCTGGAGCTCCAGTGACAGCTGTAGCTCAGCTCCCATTTGCATGCCTGTGGGTGTTTTCCTTCCCTAGGAATCCTTTTTCAAAGCCTTTTCTGAACTGAAAATTGAAAAAAAAAATATATAAAAATAGGCGAGACAAGAGCACACCTCCTTTGTGCAGTGGGTGCTTTCACACCCTGCTCACCCCACACGGAAAACATTCCCTTGGCTCCCCCATCCCACAGGCTGTGCTCAGTCCCAAACACTCACAAACACCACACGTCTAAACCACGAGCTCTTCCCTTTAACTTAAAGTGGAGAAACTCTGGCAAGGTGAGAGCAGGTCTGGCATCAAAATCCTTGTGGGGTGGTCCAGGGGTATTTTGTGGCTCAAAGGGAGAGTTTCTTCTCCCTTTGCACAGTTTGACCAGAGGTCACCAATGTGAGATGAGAAAAATGGGGGAGATTTCAGCCTGAGCAGTTGTGTGATATCAGCCCTTGAGACCTGGTTGAACACCTTAGCCCAATGACAACTTCCAGGGATGTGACCAGCATTTAAAAGCTGGAATTCTGTTGCACATGGAAATACTTGAAATGTTGAGGGTTTCTTTAATCGAAGCCTCTTCTTGCCTAGGCTTTTGGGATAGGTTGGAATTAACTTTTCCCTTTAACCAGTTTGAAGGGTTTTTGTGTCACAGAAGATTTTCTAAGAAAAATTCTGATTTACTGGGAGGGTGGGCAGGCCCTGGCACAGGGTGGGCAGAGAAGCTGTGGCTGCCCCTGGATCCATCCCTGGGAGTGTCCAAGGGCAGGTTGGACGGGGCTTGGAGCAACCTGGGCTGGTGGGAGGTGTCCCTGTCCATGGCAGGGGGTGGCACTGGGTGGGCTTTGAGGTTCCTTCCCACCCAAACCGTTTTAGGATTGCCTGAATGTTTCCTGGTGGCCCTAAGGAAGTTGTGGTGCAGTCAATGCACCTTGAAAAATTGCCGAAAACTTAAAAAAAAAAGACCAGTCCAAACCCCCACAATTTTTACAAAGTAGGTAAAGAAGGGGAATGTTGAATTAAAGGTTCTCCTCAAACTGTTTCATAGGTGCTTCTAATGTTAAATCATTGTGCTCCTGGCATATCGTTGTTATTTACGGGAGAAAATAAAAAAGGAGTAATAAAACCTTGGTTTTTGTTGTTTGTTTGTTTGGTTTTTTTTTAATGAAATGAATGTCTGACAGGTTCCTGCAGCTCCCAGAAAGGATGGAGGAGGCAGTGCTGTGGAAAGCACGTGGGAATTGCAGCTTGCTGAACAACAAGTGTTTCATGAATAGTTTCTAAAAGCTGTGCCAAGGTGCGGCTGGGGCTGGAGTTGGGGACTTCACTGTGCAGCTGAACCAACCAGAACAGAGACCGGCCACAAGGAAGGAGAGTTTCTCTTTTCAGTCGGGTAAAAGGATGGGAGATGCACCTGAGTCAAGGTGTGCCCAGGTGGGCAGGAAGGTCCTGGGCTGTGACTGTCCCTGTGCTGGCACTGCTGGGGCACATCCGGGGCTGTGTCCAGTTCTGGGACCCTCATGGCAGGAGAGACCCGGAGGGGCTGCAGCGTGTGCAGGGAAGGGCAGGGAGCTGGGAAGGGGCTGGAGCAGCAGGAGGGGCTGAGGGAGCTGGGGGGGCTCAGCCTGGAGAAAAGGAGGCTCAGGGGGCACCTTCTGGCTCTGCAAGTCCCTGATGGATCCAGGGCAGGGTTGGGATCTTCTCCCTGGGAACAGGGACAGGAGGAGAGGGAATGGTCTCAGTGCCAGGGCAGGGGCAGGTGGGGCTGCAGGAGGAATTTCCCTCTGGAAAGGGTGGTGAGGCCTTGGCAGGGGCTGCCCAGGGAGGTTTGGAGTGCCCAGCCCTGGATGGAGGTGCCCAAGGCAGGACTGGCCGTGGCACTGAGTGCTCTGGGCTGGGGGACAAGGTGGGCATCGGGCACAGGGTGGGCTCCACGGGCTGGCAGGGCTTTGCCAGCCCCAGGGATTTTGGGATTCTGTGTGATATGGTGAGGCAGGAAAAGTGTGTGTTCAGGGCTGGCCTTGGACCCGGACACATCGGAGGGTGTGGATTTCTGTCCATCAGTCAGGGCAGTGACAGCTGGAATAACACCCATCATTTCTTCATGATACTTGTAAATTCCCTGACAACCCGCTGATAAAGATTTCTACTTAACAGGAAAGAGCTGAAAAGTGGATAAATGGAATTAAGGATCATACACAGATATGTGACCACATATGGTTTTAAATGAATACAGAATGAAAATTATTTGAGATATAAAAGAGCAATTCGGAGCTTCCTCCAAAGCAACACTCACACCAAGAGCTCATCCTGCTGTTCTGAGAGATCAAAGGATCATCAGTGTAACAAACTGGCAAGAGGTTTTTATACTTAAAACAGAATACATCCTTGATTTCAGTAACATCACAAGTAAACTTTGCTCCTTGGGTTTGGTCACAATGACCTTGGACTTTTGGGAAATAATTTCTGTGTGATGGGCCAGCTGTGAGCCAAAAAACAGAGAGAAGAATCATTGGGTTTCCAGCTGTTTGTAAAACAATCTGATGGTCGGCAGTTCATCTGGAAGAAACAGCAGAATGATATAATTTGAATATCCATTTCTAAAACAGACAAACAAAACAAAAAAAACCCCAAACAACAAACAAACGCCAGAAACATGCAGAACCAAGCAGATTTCATTTTGAAAGAAAACCAGTAGAAAAACTGTCAGGATCAGTTTTCTGTTTTGACATCTTCAGAATATGTTTTTTATAAGAAAAGTTTGTGTACTTTATGAGAATAGGCATGTTTTACTGAAACAACAAGTTCCAGTTTGTCTCCTCCTAGCCCCAAATTGACATTTTTCCTGAACATTTCTCTCTGAGGAATTTGCATTTTTCATGATTCATTCTAATTAAGGATGAAAACAAGCACTAAGATCTTTCAGAAAACTCAGCCTCGTCCCTCTCTCTGTGGTATCTCTTGGGTGTCCTGAAACGAGCCCTGGTCACCAGAGTCCTGTAGGTGGCATTTCATCACAGAATTGACAGGAACTGACATAAAGGCTCAGCATTTCAGCCACCAGGGAATGTAATTTGGAATACAATCAGGAAAAACAAAGGCAAACATGAGACTGTGACTGAAACTTAGGCTGACAGAATAAGCTTTTGTGGTTCACAAGAAATCCAGGATAAAATCAGGAAATTCAGGTAAATTTAGTGCAAGGGTTGTCTAATAAACCATAACTGGGCATCCCCAAAGGGCTGGTGGATGTTCCAGCACTGAGACCTCGGTCCAACCCCTTGCTGCTCAGAGCAGACCCTGCTGTAGCAAAACAACTGCCCCAGGGTGCCCTGGAGTCCTGTTTTGGGATGTCCAAAGGACAGTGGCCCCGTGCAAGGCTCATCTGCGAGGAGGGGTCACCTTCAGCGCCCCCAACACTCCCTAGGGAGTGCCCACCTCCCACCTGGGCTGCCCCCAGTCTCCCTCCCCCAGTTCCTCTGCTCATCCCAGCTCTCACCTGCACCTTGAATCCCTTCTCCAGCTGCTTTGAAACCCTTTTAGATGTTTCTGTTCCTCCTTCTGTTTGTTTTTGTTTTTTTTTTCCCCTACTCCTTTTCTCCTTTAATGAATTCCTCAAAGCAGATGGGCTTCAAACCCTGTCTCACTTTCAAAAGACTCTCTCTCTTCAAAAGAGACATGTTCCTCTCATCCGAGGGGTGTGCAAGGAGACTTTATTGCCTTGGGAAGGACCGTTCACACCCAGCACAGGCACACTCTGCAGGGGCTCTGGCCTCTGGCGAGGAGCACAGGCTGAGTTTGCTGCTCTTTCTGGGGCTCTCCCATTTTCCTGCCTTGGATCTGGGAAATCTGGAATTTTGAAGATCCATCTAAACTACAGAATCATGGGATGGTTTGGGTGGGAAGGGACCTCAAAGCCCACCCAGTGCCACCCCCTGCCATGGGCAGGGACACCTCCCACCAGCCCAGGGTTCGCCAAGCCCTGTCCAACCTGCCCTTGGACACTCCCAGGGATGGATCCAGGGGCAGCCACAGCTTCTCTGCCCACCCTGTGCCAGGGCCTGCCCACACTCCCACCCACCAGTTCTTTCCCAATATCCCATCTCTCCCTGCCCTCTGGCAGTGGGAAGCCATTCCCTGTGTCCTGTCCCTCCATGCCCTTTAAATAGTCTCCCTCCATGTTTCCTGTTGGCCCCTTCAGGCACTGGAAGGTGCAAGTGGGTCCCCCCAAAGCTCTTCCCGAGGCAGAGCAGTCTGAGCTCTCTCTCTGGAGGCAGCAGGAATGCTGACCCTGTGGGCTCAGGTTTTGGTCTCAGTACCAGACTCTGGTTCAGCATTCCTCACCCAGGAACTTGTGTTGCGCTTGGGGTTGCAGGGGCTGCTCCTCACCAATTGTTAATCAACAATTGTTAATCATTTGTTCATCTCTTACGCCTCTGCACCATCTGTCAGTGGAGGGGGTGCCCAGAGTCTGGAGGGTGGGTGCTTGGAGGGGCAATGCCATCCTGCTGCAGTGCCCCGGGCACAAAGGAAACCCCAAGGTTTGGTTTCATAGCCTGGAGCTGATGAGTTCACACCGAGCTGGGGCTGTTTTCTTGCCTCCTGGCTGTTAATGGGGGGGAGAATGAACAGTGCCTTCTGCCTGGTACCCCCTGTGCCAGAGGCACCTGCTGGGGTAGAGCTGGGCTGTGGAACTCTCTGAGTTCCTCTGAGTTCCTTCTACACAGACACACATTTGTCTCCCTGCCACAACAGCTACGGAAATTCCTGGATCCCTGATAGTTTGGGTGAACCTCTTTGTCCATGAACTCATCTGCTGTTTCACTGAGCCAGCTGGATAAAAAGGCACTGTTCTTACATCTGTCAGTGAGCAGAAACTGTTATTAACGTCTATGAAATGAATGCCAAGTTGTAACTGCACTAGAATATTTAAATCCATCTTGTTGGATAATATATTCTGTGATCACTCAAGGTTTGCCAACTTTCGTGGATGCCAAAGTTTCTTATCTACTCGCTCTGATATTCAAATTCCCTGGAGCCATCCCTAACTGCTTCAGAACAGGCTTTGCACACACCAGTGGGTTTCACTCGGGAAACAAATGATACAACTGGGTGAAAAACCTGAGAAAATGGGTTTCTAAATGCGTGGGCACAACTACTTGTGTCAGAAGAGTTTATGGGTTTGTGCAATCGCTGCAGCAGGCACCACATACCTTCCTGTGAGCGACACAGCAGAGCACACATCTCAGATACCCACCTGGCAATGGGGACAGTCTGGGGCAAAACACATTTTCCCCGGATCATGGATATTCAGCAAGAGTCACAGGGTTGCTCTGATAGGTCTGATTCTGTCTGTTTATGTCCACGGTCTGATAGTAGGGCTGAAATGTTTGTGATTGAATGGCTATTTTCATTTAAATATTCCCAGAGGGTTTCTTTGGGTCATTGATTGCTGCAACCCTTGAGGGTTAAAATGTTTTATTTTTCTTGGAGAGAAAGAAATAACACTTTCAAATGAAAAACTGCACATCTGTGGAAGGCCTGCCTGAGAAAGAGGAACTGAACTTGGAGTTTCAGGGATCCAAGGTACTGGAAATTAAAGTGGGATTATCAGCTTCTCTGATTCTCCTAGGAATGAAAACCTGGCTGTTTTCTGTGCTTCTCTAAGCCTGAAGCTTTCTGCTAAATTTCTTACTCTTAAACAAAAGATAACAGAGAAGATAATAAATGCAGGAACTCAGTTCTGTGCAGGAGAGCCCTGTTTGCTCACTGGTGTGTAAAAAGTCCTTATTGAGGACTTATATCTCAGTCATGTAGATTTAATTTTATTTTGTATCATGTTCTTCTAGCAAGTTTCTTTCAGTTTTCCTCAGTGCCATTGGGTGCCCTGAATTCAGATAACAAGATGGAGATAATCCTCTAAAAAAGGTTCTCTGTTTGCAATTTAACCTGCGTGTCAGACAGATCACTGTATATCCATGGAAATCCCCTGTGGGTCAGGTCATTCCGGGAGCAGTTTCATAAATTAGGAGGGATTTGATCTCTGGTTTCTATCCCAGAACACTTTAGGTTGGAGAAGGCCTCTGAAATCATGGATTCCAATCAATGATCGATATCCTGCTTGCTGATTTAGCAAAAAGTTCTTGTTTTTCTGACTCAGGTGCTGGTCCCAAGCTGGAGACTTGTGATTAATCCTTGGATGGAGGAAGTTCTGCTCCTTGTAATTACAGCAACAAAATATTGACTGAATGGGGTGGGTTGAAAACCTGGAGGGCCAGAAAATGGAGTATCTTTACAAAAGTGATGCCCAGAGGTGAGGTGGGGACAATGTCCTGTGACTCAGTGTCCTGTCACAGAGTGTCAGCAGCACTGCCTGATCACTGTGTGCATTCCCTCTGGTTATCAGACCCCCAGATCCCCCAAGTGCTTCCCGAGGCCGTGTTTGGGGGTGCATTTAAACGCCTTCCCTGTGGTGGGTCCTGCCGAGAGCTCTTCTGGCTGCCTGCAGTGGAAGCAGGAGCAGCACTCCTTGGTGGGCTGGCCTTGCCCTCTGCGAGAGCAGCTGGAGTCTTCATGGGGCTGTTGTAGGAACAACGTGGAAAGGATGTTACTGGCCAGCTGACCTGCCTTGTTGGGAGGAAATACAAGATAAAGGTGGAAGGAAATACAAGATAAAGGTGGAAGGAAAGGAAAACTGCAGTGCAAGTCCTTGTGGCTGCGTCTGCCCAAAATGAAGTGCTCGAGGACAGAGAGACTCTGCTGGGAAGGGGTTTTGGTTCACAGGGGCTGCTGTACTGGATCTGTGCCTCAGATCCAGGGGGTTTGCTGGGGGTCTCCCTCAGCATTGCGAGGGCTGGCTTTGTACCAGGTCTGACCAAAGACCCACCTGGGCTGAACCCCACTTTGGCAGAGACTCCCAGCAGATCCTGCAGGAAGAGGAACTTGGAGGCATATTCCATATCAGCCCAAGCCTGGAAAGTCCCAAGGAATGATAGAAGAATTTTTGGGGAATCCATCATGGTTGGTGTCAGGGTGTGTGTTGGTAAAAGGGTGATGGAAAACGTTGAAAGAAGTTCCAAGCCCTCAGTGTCTTCAGTTCTCCCCTCACCTACAGGATCCATTTACACACCAAAACCGCTGGCAAATGGTGCCCAAGGATTTCTGTGCTAAGACCTCTTGCAGCAGATGTAAAATTTCCACCGGTGACTGAGCTGTGGTTTCTGACAGACAAACTCCTGGGAAAGAAGGAAGCGTTGTATCTGGAGACATAAAATTTGTGTTTGCTGGGAAGCGGTGCTGGGTGGTGCTTTGCTGGGAAGGGTTTCAGGTGACAGTCCAGGTCCCAGGGAAGCTGTGGCTGCCTCTGGATCCCTGGGAGTGTCCAAGGGCAGGTTGGACGGGGCTTGGAGCCACCTGGGCTGGGGGGAGGGGTCCCTGCCCATGGCAGGGGGGGCACTGGGGGGGCTTTGAGTTCCCTTCCAACCCAAACCATTCCATGGTTCTGTGAGTCCAGCTGCTCTTCCAAGGGCTGGAGGTGCTGCATCGTGACCCCAGCTGGTTCTCCTGCCCCTCTGTCCCCTGTCCCCAGGGCAAGGATGGCTGGGATCTGCCTTTCCCACCCTGCCCTTGGTCCCCTCCACCCAGAGTGTTCTGCTGCTCAAGCTGAAGAACAAAGCAGGTTTTGCTCAATTCCCAAGAGAGCTCTGGCGTCTCTGTGGGTCATGACGGCCCAGGGGATGGCGTGTGGGTGGCAGAGCTGCCACCAGCTGTCCTGTCACTTTGCTTTGGCCATGCTGTCCCTCCAATCTGCCTCGTTTGGTGTTTTCCCCTGAAGTCCGTGACAAATTCCTGAGTCACCCACTCTGAGAAGGTCACTGAGCTGAAAGCTCCTGGAGCTCAGTGCCCAAGTGCTGCAGAGCTGGGCAGGTGAGGAGCCCCTGCAGGGCCATTGGGACCTGGAGCCACCTGAGACTCACCTGAGTCCAGGAGTTTCACTGTTAATTGTTTTCTAAATAGCCTGATTCGTGTCTAAATTCTATCACCATGGCAACAATAATTTCTATGCATTACGAATATCAGACACCTCTCGAATCAATTTGTTTTCCCTTGTTGCCATGGTGACAGACATTTTGTCAGAATTATTTAGGGAGGGAGAAATCCAGAGACTTTGACAGGGAAGGAGCTGCAGGAGGAGCCCCGTGGGAAACTCAGCCCCCCTTCCAACCTCCTCCTGCCCCACTGAGGGGGGGTCTTGCAGGTCTGAGGGAACACTTTTTGGTTTGGATGCCAACAGCCCTCTCAGCTGCTGCCCTGTCTCCATCCTTTTGGCCTCCAAACTCCAGCACGTTGCTAATGACCATCATCTGCTTCAGCTTTGGGCCTCTTCCAGCCTGGCCACCACCTGAGCCTTTCTCCTCTGCAGGCTCTAAAGGCTCCTCCTTTCAGATCTGGGGCTTTGGCTGCCCCTCAGCCTTTCCAGCCTCTGTTTTCTAGAGTAACATCGATTGAACGAGGTTGGAAAACTGCCTGAAAGTGTGTCCCTGGTATAATCATTAGTGATGCTGAAAAGGTGGGGTTTGGAAAGGCTCAACGGCACATTTCATTGCCCAGGTGCTCTGAAAACTGGATTGCAACGTCTACCCTGCAGCCTCCTTTTTGTTTGGGGTTGGCATCCTTTCACAGTGGCAGTTCAGAGGCAAACCCTGCTGCCAGTTAATGAAACCCTTTGGGGACACTCTGCCTTCTCCACCCCTCTTGCTCAGCTGGGGGACTGGCAGGACCCCCCACCCTGGCTGAGGTGGGCTCTGAACC
Source organism: Grallaria varia (assembly GCA_013396735.1). Taxonomy (NCBI): domain Eukaryota; kingdom Metazoa; phylum Chordata; class Aves; order Passeriformes; family Formicariidae; genus Grallaria; species Grallaria varia. The sequence goes on along the minus strand of VWZG01009899.1, from coordinate 506,694 downwards.
AACAGAACCCCCAGTCCTCAGGGCTCCACGAGATGCCTGGGGTGAAAGAAAAGTCACAGGTTAAAACAAATCATCTGAGCACAGTTGTTTTGGTCACCCACATGGTCCAGGCTCCTGTAATCTCTTATGGGAAGGATAATGATGTCACTTCTAGGTCACACCTTATTGACTCCACATTAGGCTGGGGCAGCTGGGGCTGTTCAGCCCCAGAGCAGACACTGAGAGGGGACCTCCCCATGGGCAGCAGAGCCTGCAGGGAGGGGGCAGAGCAGGGAGCAGGCTCTGCTCGGGGGGCCCAGCCATGGCACAAGAGGGACCAGGGGCAGCAACTGATGCTGATGGGAGAACTTCTTGGCTGAGCAGTGCCCCAGCACTGAGCAGAGAGCAGAGAGGGGCTGGAGTCTCCTCCTGGGGCTATTCCAGACCCCTCTGGACAGAGTCCATGTGCTCTGGGGTGGCCCTGGTGGAGCAACCAGATGAGCCACTGTGGGTGCTTTCCAACCTGACCCATACTGGGATTCTGTGGTTCTGTGTGGCAGTTTAGGAAATCAAAAAGACTTGAAAGAATCTGTTTTTAAACCCACGAGTGCTCAAATTATCAGTCAGTTTTGGAAAAGAAATCAATCTTCTGAGCATGAGTTGGGAATCTGCACTGTGGGCTTGGAGGCCCCCGCAGCACCCAGGGCTGTGTCCTCTCTGCTGTTTCTGCTGCCACGGGCTGTTTCTGCCATGGCAAAGCCCTCTCTCTCCTTGCCAAATAACACTTCATGCTCCCTGCACTGGAAATGTCCAGGCAGAGGAGCCAGAACACTGAAGCAGCAGGTTGACACCTGGCAGAGTGGCTGAGGGATTACCTGGGGGCAGACAAATGCTGCTCCATCCGCCTGCTCCCTAAATCCAGGCAGCCTCCGAGCGTAATCCCGAGGCTCGGCGCGGGGCTGCCGAACGCAGAAATAGCTGCAACTCAGAGGGCACGAAACCTACTCCTTCCAAACTGAAGATAAGCAGAAAACACAACGTGGTGCTTCTCTTCCCAGAGAAATCCCCGGGAGCCCTGGCAGGGATTTACGGGAGCTGTTTGTGCTGCTCTCCCTTCCCCTGCAGTGGCGGCTTCGCCTGCTCGCCTCCCTCCACTTGGTGGTAGCATGTTCTCGGTGTTCCCTGCTCCCTGCCAGCGCTTGGAGCGCCCGCGGATGGGACCAAGGAGCCCCTTCCCTGCTGGAGGTGGCATCGAAGGAGTGGTGAGTGTCTACTCTGTTCTGACACGCATTGAAGTTGGATACCTGGATCCTTCCCACGCTGGTTTGCTTCTACTCAAACTGCTCTCTTCTAATGTGAGAAGGAGAAGGAAAAACCCAAAAGCTTGGGAATGCTGCTCCATGGCCAGCTCTGCTTGTCCTCAGGTGGGTTTGATGCCTGCATGGGCCTGACTGCTGGCGGTGACAGTGAAGGGTCAGCAGGAGGGCTGCCCCCAAACCAGTCTGAAATCTGCTCTGGGTTAGGCAACAGGAGATGCCATGTCCTCTCCAGCAGCTGTGGATTCAGCTGGAGAAACCATCATCATGTCCTGTCTTGGAGGTGTCTTCCCAATTCCTTCTCTCCTGGTGAAAGGTGTTTTTGTGGAGAATCTGAAGTCAGGAGTGAAGGTGCAACAGCAGCAGCCCATGGGGTGGGAGGGATGAGCATCCATGGTCCCAGTGCAGTGTCATGCTCTGGTGGGACTGGGACCTGCTGAGGGATGCTGGGGCTGCCTGACCATGGCTCTGGTGGGACTGGGACCTGCTGAGGGATGCTGGGGCTGCCTGGCCATGGCTCTGGTGGGATCAGGACCTGCTGAGGGATGCTGGGGCTGCCTGGCCATGGCTCTGGTGGGATCAGGATCTGCTGAGGGGTGCTGGGGCTGCCTGGCCATGGCTCTGGTGGGATTGGGACCTGCTGAGGGATGCTGGGGCTGCCTGGCCATGGCTCTGGCGGGATCAGGACCTGCTGAGGGGTGCTGGGGCTGCCTGGCACTGGAGAGCCAAAGCTGCTGCTGAGGGGCCGGATCCCCCCAGCCAAGCAGGGCAGGAGGGGCTTTTCCCATGGAGAGCAACGATGTGGATGCAGCAGGAGAGCCGTGAGCAGCCGAGGCAGTGGCTCAGGGATGGGGTCACAGCCAGAGCTGATGTCACTGCTGGCTTCATTTTTTATTCTATCTCTTAAAAAATCTACAAAAATGCTCCATCTTGAGAAGGGGCTGCACTCACTCTGCTCTGGCTGCTATGGGCCCAGCTGGGATTAAACACAGGCTGTGTGTTGTGCTGCAGGGTTTGCTGCTGCACAGGTGCATCCCATCCTCCACAGAGCAAAATTGCAGCTCCACCTGCTGTCAGTGAAATTATTGTAATATTGATTTTAGTTTTTTTAAATTGCAGTGTGCCATTTATAAATGGCTTGTCTGAGCGCTGTGACTGCTGCTCTCCTTCCTGGCAGCAGCAGGTTCCCAGTCACTGGGAACTCGTGGTTATTAAAACATCATAAATTGGTTTGCAAGTTAAAAACTCTTATCCTTTTCTGAAGAACTGATTGCCACAGGGGCTGGCTGAGTTGGGAAAGGGACGTTTTTCATCTCTTAATATCTCAGGGACATTGGCAATGTGGATAGTGGAGAGAGTTGTGCTGTGCTTTGAAATCCCTTTCTGTGGCTGTTACATCTGTGGTTTATCCAGAGACACGACAGGGAAGGAAAAGAGTGGGAAAGGCTGCATGGATCCTGGTCAAACCCAGCTCTGTGTCTCCCTGCAGAGCCCCAGGGCTGCTGGGCACTCTAGTTCTGCCTTCAGAAACAGTTTGCTTAGAAATATTCAGGAAACTGTCCCTGCCCAGCCTTGTCACTGCCCCCCCAGCCCTGTGCTGGGCTGCCACAGCCCCCAGGGATGGACTGGGAGGGCACTGGTGTCCTGCTGCCCCCCCCTCCTCAGAAGGGATCTCTTCTTTAAGAAAATCGTTGTTCTGCTCTAAAGTGGGTGGGGAAGGCGGAGATTGTTCTGCTGATAAAAGCTCTGGGATGGCCGGGGGGGCTTCTCTGTGCTGTGGGGAGGGCTGAGAAAACACAGATGGACTGTGGGACTAAAATTGTTCACTTCCCCTGCCCCAGTTTTTGGGGCTGCCCTGCTGCCCACTGCCTGGCAGAGGATGAATGTCACCCTGAGGTCACAGTGATGTGGAACAGTCCCATGGATGTTCTGTATCACAGAGTTATGGAACGGTTTGGATGGGAAGGGACCTCAAAGCCCACTCAGTGCCACCCCCTGCCATGGGCAGGGACACCTCCCACCAGCCCAGGTTGCTCCAAGCCCCATCCAACCTGCCCTTGGACACTCCCAGGGATCCAGGGGCAGCCACAGCTTCTCTGCCCACCCTGTGCCAGGGCCTGCCCACCCTCCCAGCCACCAATTCCTTCCCAGTATCCCACCCATCCCTGCCCTCTGGCAGTGGGAAGCCATTCCCTGTGTCCTGTCCCTCCATGCCTTGTCCCCAGTCCCTCTCCAGCTCTCCTGGAGCCCCTTTAGGCACTGGCAGGGGCTCTCAGGTCTCCCAGAGCCTTCTCTTCTCCAGCTCTCCCAGCCTGGCTCTGGAGCAGAGGGGCTCCAGCACTCAGAGCATCTCCATGGCTTCCTCTGGACCTGCTCCAGCAGCTCCACATCTTCCTGACCTTGGCGGACCCAGACCTGGATGCAGCACTGCAGGTGTGTTCATCACATCGCTTTTTTCTCTGATTTCCTAATGAATTTGGCTGGTTTGCCCTTTCAGATGCTGTGTGAGAGTCAGGAGGTCTCACACAACCCTCCAAGAGCTGTGGCAGAGGAAGAAAAGGCAGAGTCTCCTTGTGCTGGGAGGGAAGGAGAATGTTTGTACTGGAGAATATCCACGATGCCTGTGCTGGGAACTGGGAGAGAAGGGGGATGTTTGTACTGGAGAATATTCACGATGCCTGTGCTGGGTGCTGGGAGGGAAGGAGGATGTTTGTACTGGAGAATATCCATGATGCTTGTGCTGGGTGCTGGGAGCTCACCAGGGGGATGTCTCCTCTGAGAGCCAAATCCCAGGGAGCCTCTCCACCCCCTGGAGCCGGGATGGGGTGGATGCTGCAGGTTTGTGATGGCTCCATAATTTCCATGGCTCCCGAATCTAATGCTCAGCTTTGGAAATCATTATCTGGGATGAGACATAAACCTCTTAACAGATTACTGTTGCAAAATGTATGATACTCGGCTTTCTTGGGAGCAGCAGCTTCAGTCTGTGTCAGGAGTGCTGTAATTACTGTAATGAGCTTTTGGCAGCCTTGTTTGGGAGCGCAGTTCTTACTCTTCTTGGGAGAAAGCACAACAAATATGTGACTGTGGCAAAGGAAGGATTCCTCCACATCCCTTGTCCCCGCCTTTCTCAATGCCCAAAAACAGGAGAGGGCTTTGTGAGTGTCTTGCTAATGGCAGATTCCTCCCAAAGTGATGCCTTGCAGTGTGAGCAGCTGCTTTTGAGAATTCCACCTTAGAAGACATCTGTTCCAACTGCTTTGGATGTGGTAGAACAGGGGGAGCTGGCTTTCATAGCGATTACCAAAACTCCTGGAATTTTACAGTGAGAATAAAGCAAGAGGCAAGGGCACGTGCCCCTTTAGGCACTGGCAGGGGCTCTCAGGTCTCCCTGGAGCCTTCTCTTCTCCAGCTGAACCCCCCCAGCTCTCCCAGCCTTTCCTCCCCTCATAGAAGCGATGCAGCAGCCCTTTAACCAAAACTAAAGCAGAGAGATGAGCTGGCCAGGCTGGGTATGGCCAAGGTGACCCTCAGTCAGCACAAGCTGAGGTGTGTGTTTGGCTTTGTGTGTTTGCAGCCCCTGGTACCCAGGGGAGGCTCCACTCCGAGGGGCTGGGCAGCCTGGGACAGCAGTGTCAGCCACTCCAGCAGTGGTGATGTCCCCAGACTCTGCTCAGGCTGCTCTAAATCATGTTCACAACTAGATGGATTTATTTTTTACTCCCGTCTGCTGATGAATTGAGGATTTAGGAATATGTTTCTGTTATATGACTGACTCTGTGGCCCTTGAAGGATTATTCTGAATAAACGAGACAGACAGAAAAGAAGGGTTGCCAAAGCCTTTCCAGCAGCTGATCTGTTTGGGGTTTGCTCTCGTGCTGCCAGCTCAGGTTTCAGGGCAGTAACACGCAGAGCTTCTGCAGCACAGAAGTGATGCTGATGGCAAATGAGCTGCAGCCTTCCCGCTGGAGGAGAGAGAGCTGGCCTTGGAAGAGCAGGGAATGTCCCAGGGACTCCCTCCTGGGGCAGGTCACTGGTGAGAGGCAGCACAGCTCACCCACAGTGGGGGCCTGCTGCGTTCATCTGCATTTTGAGTTAATTAGTAGGAGGGCTGGTTGTTAACAACTTAGAATTGCCTCTCCTGTAACCCTGGGACTGGACTTGAAAAACGAGGAGGGACTGGGGACAAGGCATGGAGGGACAGGACACAGGGAATGGCTTCCCACTGCCAGAGGGCAGGGACAGGTGGGATATTGGGAAGGAATTGGTGTCTGGGAGGGTGGGCAGGCCCTGGCACAGGGTGGGCAGAGAAGCTGTGGCTGCCCCTGGATCCATCCCTGGGAGTGTCCAAGGGCAGGTTGGACAGGGCTTGGAGCCACCTGGGCTGGTGGGAGGTGTTCCTGCCCATGGCAGGGGTGGCACTGGGTGGGCTTTGAGGTCCCTTTAACCCAAACCATTCCAGGATTTGATGGAAATGGACCCAGCCCCGTGTGCTGTGTCTGCCCATGCCCCCACCCAGGCTCACCTGGGGCTTTGCTGCCTCTCCCTGCTGGGAACCTGGTTCAGAAAACCATTCCTCCAGCAATTAAAAACCCTGTTCTGAATGTTGTGGCTTGAAGTCCCACCATTTGAATTTTTAGAGCATCCATCCCCTGTTTCTGGTTTTCACCTGCCCATCCTGGTGCTGCCCACGTGGTGAGCCCAGGACAGGGTCTCACAGCCCCACTTGGCTCTGCCCTGCCCTGCCCTGAAGAGCAGCCACGAGGAGCCTCCTGCAGCTCCTGCAGCCTGTGCTGGCACAGCCTCCTGCCACTGCTTGTGCCTGAAGCCTTAATGCCCCGTGAAGGAGCTTATTGTGCTCGCAGCTCGAGAGGAGATTATTTTAGGGCAAAGCTGCAGATTGACATTGCTGGAGGACCCTTCAGCACAAAACTTTGGAGCGGGAACAAACAGTGCTGAGGGAATGATTTTGTTCACGTATTGGCATGTTTTTGATACCCTGAGAACTTGAATTTCTGTACTTTCTGGTTTAACCTGGAGCTTTGATTCGTCTGAGGAAGGGCAGCACTAGAAATTACACCTTAGGAACGTTTTTCAAGGGAAAAAACCCAGCCTGTTGTTTGTATAACAAGCTGGAAAAGAAAGCAATTGCAGGCTACTCAGAGTGTAATAAAGGCCCGTATAAAATGTATTTTGCTCAGCAATGTCAGCTTTATTTAAATCTTCATAGTGATTGTTTTGCATTTAAGCATATTCTAATGGCTGTCTGCATTGCTGCATCTGAAAATCTAATTTCTCTGACAAATTATTCTCCCATTCAGTGCGTCAGGTGAAAGACTCCACGTCTCCAAAGCTGAGCTGTCTCATGTTAACAAAAGTGCTTACAAAGATGCTGCAATTGCTCCTGGCACCGAGTCCTGCTCATACAGAGTTTTCCCTGTGTTGCCTTAAAATAATTCCGTTTGCAGCTCCCAGCTCTCTCTGCCGAGCTCTGGGTGTTCTGTAGCTCTTCTTTTTCCAGGGACTGTGCCTCCTCCGAGGGTNGGGAGTGTCCCAGGGCAGGTTGGACGGGGCTTGGAGCCACCTGGGCTGGTGGGAGGTGTCCCTGCCCATGGAACAAGATGAGCTTTAAGGTCCCTTCCCACCTGATCCAGAGCAGTTTGCAGCAGTGCTTGGTGATGCAGGAGCAGCTGAGGGTGGGAGGTCACCCCTCATCTCTCTGTTAGTCTGCCTTATTGGTCCTGAGGGACTCTGTGGAGCTCACTGGTGAGAGGGATGGTGCTGCAGATGGATCATTGGTGACCCCAGCAGGTGCCAGGTGCTGCAGATGGATCATTGGTGACCCCAGCAGGTGCCAGGTGCTGCAGATGGGTCACTGGTGACCTCAGTGGGTGTCAGATGCTGCAGATGGGCCACTGGTGACCTCGGGGGGTGCCAGGTGCTGCAGATGGGTCACTGGTGACCTCGGGGGGTGCCAGGTGCTGCAGATGGGTCACTGGTGACCTGAGAGGTGCCAGGTGCTGCAGATGGGTCACTGGTGACCTCGGGGGGTGCCAGGTGCTGCAGATGGATCATTGCTGACCCTGAGGGGTGCCAGGTGCTGCAGATGGATCACTGGTGACCCTTTCAGCAGCACAGCTGCCTTGTGGCTTGGGAACTGTCATTTATGGAGTTTGCACCAAAATGCAGGACATGAGGTGAAGGAGGCAGCTCTGAATGGGCCATTCTGGCACTGCAGGGGCTTCAAGCTGTGCTGGCCGTGGGGACCAGCACCACTGGAGTCCTGGCAGATTTGCCTGGTGCTGCTGGAGGCAGCGCTGACCCATGGCCCTGCCACTGGCCATGGTCTGAAGCGCATCACATGCACGATGCCATCGTTCTTATTCTTGCTGACATGATTACCCAGGTGTGAAATGCCAGGTGGCCACATGGCAGGGACAGGTTGTGGTGCCACCCCAGCCACTGGCAGGAGAGGGGTGCTGAGGGTGAAGGCAGGACAAGGTCAGGCTGTGCCTTCCCTGAGTGAAGTCTGGGATGGTGAGAAGTGACAGGAGGACAGCTCATTGCCTTCAGGAATTGTAGTGCACATAGATGTTGCTTGCTTGAGGGATGGATATGTAAATGTAAGCCATGATCTGGGCCTTCAGTGGCCTCTGTTCCCCTCCTTCCTCTCCTGCCCTCAGGAGCTCGAGGTGCATCTTCTGCAGCCCCTGCAATGCTCTCCTTGCTCCTTGCTGTCTCTCCTCTCCTCATGTCTCACTGGTGACATGACTATTGCCTCGTGCTCCCCACTGCTCCTGCTCCATTTAACCTCCTCCCACCCATGTCCAAGAGGCAGATCCAAGAGCAAAGGCCTTTCCTGGTTCCCAGTCACAGCTGGAAGAGCTGGTGTCACCATGCTGGGCTCCTGCTCCATGCCAGGGACCTGAACCAGGATTTCTGGTACTGGGGGATGCTCAGAGCAAGTTATCAAGACCTATCTGTCCAAAAGCTCGCTGGGTTTGCATCTGTAAAAGCCCAGAAGAACTACTTTGGCCCCACTTGCCTCATTTTTTCTCGTGGACTGCTTCTCCTCCATGTTTGCAGCAGTACCTGGGTGCAGTAGGGTCAGACCCCAAGCTCTCAACTGCTGCACTATGTCAGGCTTCACGTGTATCCAAAGCTCTATTTTCTGATACCAACTCCTGCCTGATTCTCCAAGCATCAGTAATACTGAAATGCTTTTCTCATGACACAGCTCCCTTAATCACTGTGCTGAAATCATATTCAGGAACCTACAGGAGGAAAATGGGCTCTTCAGCACTTGGAGAGGTTAAGGAGCAATGCTTGGTCAACTTTGCAAAGCAATTTGAGCTCTATCTGTGAAATAATAAGTACCAGATGAGAGCTATGCATTATTAGCCACCTCTTATCTCCAATTGACCTTTCCTGGTCAGTTGAACGCCCAAAGAAGTGAGGGCTCTCATTTCATGCTAACCTGGCAACGTGCTGGGAGCATCTATTAGGATGTCCCAGAAGTGGCTGTTCCTTCATCACACGGACCATTGTGGTCTGCTCTGGAGAGCAGGGATGGAACCAAGGCAAAGCCCTGCTGGCTGGGCTGGGACTGCTGCAAGGTATTGGATCAGACTCTCCACCAGAGCACGGCAGTGGACCTTGGCCAGGTGCTGGGCAGCTGGAAGGGAGATGTTTTATTCCCCTGGCTGGGCTGACTGACTGAGGGCCCCTCCTCTGAGCAGACCCGATCTGTGGTGCTGTGGCTTTGTGCTGACAGCCCTTCCCTGCCGGGCACCGCTGCCTTCTCCTGGGGCACTGGGGTTTGGGACCCTCCTGGCATTGGAGCATCAGCTCGGCTCAGAGGGATGTTACAGGCAGTGTGACAAAGGCTGTAAGATGGTCTGGGACAGGCCATGTCCTGCTGCAAGGTCTGACCCACCTCCCTGACCAGCACTTCCCTCCTCTTTTCCCAGCCTGCTGTTCTTCCACAGCTCTGGGGATGGAGGCTGTTCAAGGGGAAAAGTCCTTTATTTCAGCCGGGTTCATATAATTCTGGAATGGTTTGGATGGGAAGGGACCTTAAAGCCCACCCAGTGCCACCCCTGCCATGGGCAGGGACACCTCCCACCAGCCCAGGTGGCTCCAAGCCCCGTCCAACCTGCCCTTGGACACTCCCAGGGATGGATCCAGGGGCAGCCACAGCTTCTCTGCCCACCCTGTGCCAGGGCCTGCCCACCCTCCCACCCACCAATTCCTTCCCAATATCCCAGCTAGCCCGGCCCTCTGGCAGTGGGAAGTCCACTGTTATTTCCCATCAGAGCCCATTCTCTGAGGTGTGCTGGGTGAAGGAAGGGCTCATAAATCACTCTGCTGCTGGTCACAGCCTTCCAGCACTGCCTGGCTCTGGCACTGAGTCCTTCAGGCAGCTCCTGGGCCTGCACTGACCTTTCCCAAAGGCCAGCACACACTGCCCTTTCTACATGGAAACAAAAGTCACTAAAATGTCCTTTCACTCCAGGTTTCTCATCACACCAAACTTTAAGGGAGGAATTAAACACTAGAAGGGGCTGCCCAGGGAGGTTTGGAGTGCCCAGCCCTGGATGGAGGTGCCCAAGGCAGGACTGGCCGTGGCACTGAGTGCTCTGGGCTGGGGGACAAGGTGGGCATCGGGCACAGGGTGGGCTCCACAGGCTGGCAGGGCTTTGCCAGCCTCAGGGACTCTGTGTGATGCTCTGAATTGTTATTGAATAATGAACAACTCAACTCTAAATCAATTTATTCCATTTTATGTTCATGTCGGTTCTCACTGTGATTAACATTCAATACGCACTGGAAACAAGGAATTCACAACTGGAATGATTCTCCTAAACTGTGTGTTTGAAAAAACACATAACCGTATTATTGCTCAAAGTGAAGATGTGAAGGTTGGTGGAATGGGGTCAGCTGGTCTAGGACTGCTCCCTCCCAGACACATCACTACAAGATTTGGGGAAAGGGGGGTCTGGACTCAATGAAGGGACTGTGTTTGCATGACACAGGGCGCATGGTACTACACAGGAGGTGGAGCTATATGGGCATTTCCAGCATGGAACGGAGAGCAGGAGAGCCAAAAACTGTGGGAGAACCTTCCTTGTGCTCTCTTGGTGTTCCAGTTCAACTTGTGAATTTGTTGTGTCCTGAAAACAAGAGCGGTAGGCAGGGCTGGGGGAGGCCCTGGCTGGTGTGTCTGGAATGACCCGATGCCCAGCCCAGGGGTTAGAGCCCAACCCTCGGGCCCTGGCAGAGCAGCCGTGGCAGGAATGCTCAGGAGGACAAGGTTTGCTCCCAGGAGAGTCTGAGAGATGAGGGCAAGGACACCTGCAGTGGGTACACGAGCCCTTTGTTCCCCTCTCTTAATGTTGTTTTAAGTGTTTCTTCTTTAACGTCTAACACTTTCCTGTCTCTTTTGAATAAGGCTCATTCCAATGAGCTTTTGTGCTGCACGTTTCTGGGGAAAGTTTCACTTGTGTATCACTCTGGGGACAAATCACTGTGATGAGCAGAGAGGACAGAGAGAGGCAAAGACATCAGGCTGTGGTGGGAAAGCCTCTGGAAAGTCACTCGCAGAAGCAAAGGAGAAAATCAGGGACCACTGGAGCCAGCTTGTTCTGGTGTGACTGACCCAGGGGTCCAAAAAAGGCCAAACTCCCACAAAACAGATGGAGACCCATATAAGGGAGATTCTGCACCTGGCAGAGATGTTTAACCCCCCCTCTTGTCCTCTGGGGATCTCTAATAATTTAATCTTTCACCTTGAAAATCCTATTCTGCCTGCAGGTAAGAAACATCTGGCAACAGCCTGCCCAGGGCAGTGGGCACGGCCCCAAGGCTGCCAGAGCCCAAGGAGCCTTTGGACAACACTCTGAGGGACAGGGGGGGATTTTTGGGGTGTCCTGGCAGGGCCAGGGCTTGGACTGGATGATTCTTGTGGGTCTCTTCCAGCTCAGGAGGTTTTGTGATCTTGGCTCCCCTCCACAATTTTTGATGGAGACATTTCCACACTTCTTGTATACAAGGAGTCATTTAAATTGAGGAGCTGAAGAAAAGAATTGTTTCCTGTCCTGGAGATTTAGAACCATCTCCCCTCCTTTTGGCACCAGGAGAGGTTCTCCAGCAAGAGGGCATCTTCCTGTGGATCTCGTGTTTTCTGCCAGCCCGCAAATAAGAGGCCTGATGCAAATCTTCCCTCATTGCCACCCTTTGGAGCTGCCTCCAGAGCCAGGCCAGAGCTGGCAGGAGCCAATGCTCTGGGTGCCTGCACATCCAACTGTTTTTCCAAGGCCAGCTGTCCCAGCTGCATTCCCATGTCTGTGTGGCAGAGTGTCCAAAGGCTGTGTGTCCCTGGGCAGGTTATTCAGGTGTTTTGGACATTTACAGCCTGAGCTCTGCCTGGGGTGTTCTCTGCTCCTCCTTTGAACACTCGCAAGGAAGGAAAAGAGCTCTGAGACCAAGAAACTGATTATCCAAATTAAGCTGAATGCATCTGGGAGGAATGCAGTGGTAGAATGGTGTCTCCAGGTGTCTGGAGAGCTGGAATGACATGCCTTGGTGGCCGTGCCCCTGCAGAAGGAGGTGAGGATTGCCCTCAGTGCCTTGGGAAAGGTGTCCCACATCCCCCAGTGCCTGAGGTGAGAGGGCATCGGGGCAGTCTCTCTGTGTCTTGCTGGGATGGAAGGGCCTCATGCAGCTGGAGATGGATGTGTCTCCCCAGGAATGATGTCCCTGCAAATTCCCAGCTCTGAGGGAAGGGCTTATGGACAGGAGAAGGGATGGTGCTCTGCTGCCTGTGTGCCTGCCATCGATAGATCTGCAGAGAGGGTGATGTACTGGTGGTTCAAACAGGGCTTTGATCTGCCACATCATCACTTTACACTCCTTTAATCCTTCAAACTCCAGTGTGGAAGCTCTGGATCTTCTTGCTCCTCTCTTCTGCTCTGCCTTTCCCTCAGTATCCCCTCAGGACACAAGGACTCCACAGCTCTGCCTGAACTGCCCCCAAATTCTGTGTTTTCTTTCAATTCATGATGGTTTTTTGGCAACATAAGTAGTATTTATTCAGAAAAGGAATGGCTCAGAAAATAATTAATTGTTCTTCTGCTTCCATTTATTCCAGCTCTCCTGGTAGGCATCCCACTCAGTATCCCGTAAATAAATGGGAGTTAAAATCTCTTCACCATCTGGCTCTGCTGGGAACTGGCCTTCTGGCTATGTTGTACTGAAGGTGCAATTGCTGGAAGAACCTGATAATTTACCATTTCTACCCTAATGAAATATTTAATCAGATTAATCAATGGATATTCATTAGTCAGTGAGCTTCTCAGGCTGGGATCTGGTGCCATGGCTTCTTTGTGCTTTTGTTGTGTGCTTTGGAGAACTGGATTTATTTGTCTCCAGCACCTCCGCTCTCATCTCCGAGTTGCTCCAGCTGGACTACAAAACCTGCTGCTCATTGAGCAGCTCCAGGGAAGCATTTTTGAGGGCTGGCTGGAGAGGAGCTGCTGTGTGATTAGCCTGCAATCAAGGGGGCTTCATTTGGCCTCTGGAAGGGCTGAGTTTGGTCGCTCTGAGGAGCAATGGCCATGAGAGCTCCATGGGCTGAGCACTCCATAGGCTGAGAGGTCCATGGGCTGAGAGCTCAATGGCCATGAGAGCTCCATGGCCATGAGAGCTCCATGGGCTGGGAGCTCCATGGGCTGAGCGCTCCATGGGCTGAGAGCTCCAGGCTGTGCCATCAGCAGCTCCAGCTGCAGGGCCGGGCAAGGCTGGGACAGCCACGGCAGGACATCTCATTTCTACACAAATCTTTGCCTGCTTCCAGACTCTTCTCACAGCAGAAGGTGGTCTGTGAGGCCGTGGGGTGGCCTGGCACAGCCCCCCATGGCTGCTGCTCGCTGGGTCGGGGCTTGGCTCCTGCCGGGCACTCTGCTGGTACCTGGGGCTCTGCAGATGGGGTGGGCATGGGTGGAACTGGGCCAAGAGAAAAGCATTTTGCTGATCTAATTTCTTTTTGAAACAATCCTCAGATCCACAGAAGAGCACGATTTTAGTGTTTTTTCCCCCTCATCCCATGTCACCAGCAGTGCTGGTGATGGCACAGCAGAGTCAGTTGGGAAGAAGTAACTTCACTGTGAATTTGAGGTTTGTTTGCAAGAAAGGAAATAATTAACTCATCCAATAATCAATTAACCATCTGAAGTGAAGGGGTGATTTATAGCAACACCCCTTCCAACACTATTTTCTGATGAATGCACTTTATTATTTACCAGAAAAGCTGTGACTGCCCCATCCCTGGAGGTGTCCCAGGCCAGGCTGGAGGGGACTTGGGCTAGTGGGAGGTGTCCCTGCCCATGGCAAGGGGTGGCACTGGGTGGGCTTTAAGGTCCTTCCAACCCAAACCACTCCATTTTATGATTTTTTTGATAGTTAGTTGATTTTCCGTCCCTCTGAGCAGTGGCCCAGGGTTGTGGTTCCCTGGGACAGGGTCTGTGTCTCTGGTCTCTGTTCACTGGCCACAGCCCACCCTCTCTCCTGCCTGTTGCCCAGGTTCCCACTGCCCTGCGGGTGTTGGTTGTCAGCAATGGCTCATCCTTTGGGTGCAGAATTGATTGCCCTGGTTAATTTTCGTGCTGTGTGTCACAGATAAGTCTGTGCAATGCACAACTGCAGCCACTGCTCTGTTGGCAACCAGTAATTTGAAGTTTTACTCTGCATTGTATTGCAGGCTACAGACTCGCTGACTTTCTCTGGCTGATCTCAAACGCACTTAAATCACGGCTGAATGAACATATTTTTCAAAGATAAGCCCAGAGCAAATGAATTGGATTTATTTTTAATGCTGACTTGTTTCTAATGCCCAGTGACACATGAACAAACGATTGCCATTGCTTGTCCTCTTTCTCTGTAGGATATTGCTTTGGGCAGGATAATATCAGTGTATTTAGTATTATAAATCATCCCTCTGGCTTGATATCTCCTCTTTGAGGAAGAGGTTTCAAATCGGCCTCCAGAAGACAGATGAAACCTTCCTTATTGTCATGGTGCCGCTGAAGTCAACAGCAAAACACGTGATACGATCGAGTCAGGGACATCAGGGCACGGATGTATCTCCATCAAGGGACCTTGCTGATTGCTGGGTGATGACGGGGATGGACACTGGTGGTGTGAGTGTCCCCAGAGCCGTCCTGCCCTGCTGGGGCCGGGCACAGAGCCCACAGGGGCACGTCTGCAACCAGAGCTCAGGGTTCACACACGGGCTGTGTCACCCCAGGTGTAAAAGCCATCCTGCACTGCATCCCCTGTGCCTTTTCAGCTCTGCTCCTCACCCTTTTGCAGCTGGGGGCAGCGACAGGGCTCTGGTGTCACCTTCAGCTTTGCACGGTGACCTGATGTTTTCCAGCTTTCTCTTCCATTCCTTTCCTGCCTCTTTAAAATGCTGCTTTGGCTTTTGTGGTTCCTGCTATGGCCAGGGCCGGTGTATTCCCAGAGCCCTCTCAGCTCACAGAGGATCTCGCAGGGCGCCCCGTCAGCCCTTTGTGAAGGGGAGCGTTTTGCCAGGCTCGTGTGTGTAAGCCATGAAAAGGCTGTTCCCCTGCGCCCTGCACACCAGATTAAAACACACCGGCAGCACAAAAGAGTTCTGCAGAGGACACCCCCCGGTGCAGCTAAAAACTCAATGTGCTTAAGGGCTGTGATCTATCTCTAATCTGGCCACGTTTTCCAAGGAAAAGAAGAACTCCTCCCTGGAGGGAGGTGTAGGCAGCTCTCCTGCCGTGCTGTCTGCTGGGTGCCAGCTGCACGGCAGGTAATGCTGCTCTGGAAAGGGGGAAAAGGCACGAGGTGATACCAGAATAGAGAGGAGGTGAGATATAAAAGCTTCCAAGTGTGTTTTCAGCTCCGAGGCACCCGCGCATGATGGGGGAATGAGCTTCCCTGTGCCTTGATGGAAGGAGAAGTGCTCAGTGCTTTCTGCAAGGGCATGACAGGGGATGTTCAGATGAGATATTAGGAAAGATTTCTTCCCCTAAAGGGCTGTGCAGCCCTGGCACACCTACCTGGGGCAGGGGTGCATCCCCATCCCTGGGGGGATTTAAAAGCCCTGTGGATGTGGCACTTGGGGACATGGTCAGTGGTGGCCTTGGCAGTGCTGGGCTAACAGTTTGGACTTGAGGGTCATTTCCAGCATAAATTATTCCATGGTTCTATGGCCAGATTCTGCCCTGCTCCCAGGAAACCCTTGGACATCACCCAGCAGTGGGGTCTGGGCATGTCCTCAGCCTGCACTATTTGGCCTGGAAATGAGAGAACTCAGCCCAGGCAGCAGCTCCTGGAGGCTCCTGCAGCCACCACCAAGGTGTTCAGTGGAGTCTGTGTTCCTTTTTCCTCTTCTTTCAGTCTGTTTGCTGACATTTAGGCGACGGTGCCATATGTTGTTTTTCACGGGGTAATGATGTGCAGCACTGCAATGATGAGGCTCTGGCATAATGCCCAAAGGTAGAGCAGGAGAAACTCCTTCTGGCTGGTGACAGTCCCTGCCAGCTCTTTGGATGGGCTCCCATGGGAGGCTGGTGCTCAGGAGCAGCTGCAGCTCCCGAGGAACGGGGCTGTCATGGGATGTGCTGCTCAGGTGGGGCATCTCCTGGAGCCAGGACATGCATTTGATCCCTGGATGGGCCGTTCATTAAGAGCTGGACTCAATGATCCTGGGTATCCCTTCTGACTCAGAATAGTCTGTGGTTCAGAACATGTAATTTTGATGTCTAATTGAAGAAGACAATGCTGGAGGGGCAGGTGGGTCCCCTGGGGAGTGAGGAGATCCCACTTGGATGCTGGCCCATGTTTCCCTCTCTGCACTGAATCACAGAGTCATTAAGGTTGGAAAAGACCTCCAAGGTCATCAAGTCTGACCCTGAACCAATCCCATAGTGCCCACTGAACTGTGTCCCCAAGCGCCACGTCTGCCCATTTTTTGGACACTTCCAGGGATGGTGATTCCACCACTGCCCTGGGCAGCTGTGCCAGGGCTGGACAAACTTAATGGCTGGAGCTGTGCCAGGGCAGAGTCAGGTTGGATCCCAGGACAAGGTCCTTCCCCCTGCAGAGGGTGGTGGGCACTGCCCAGGCTGCCCAGGGCAGTGGGCACGGCCCCAAGGCTGCCAGAGCTCCAGGAGCCTTTGGACAATGGGGCAGGGTGGGATTGTTGGAGTGTCTGTGCAGGGCCAGGGGTTGGACTGGATGGTCCCTGGGCGTCCCTTCCCACTCAGGATATTCCATTGCTCTGTGAACATTTTCAGGGAAGAAATTTTCCCTCCTATTCAACCTGAGAGGAGCTGAGCCAGGTCCCTCCCACGCGGGCACTGGGGCAGTTCTGACCCCTCCACTCCTCCCCTAGTGGTGCCAGAGCCTGTTTGCTGTTCTCCACATTTCTATCTGTCATGGCAGCACCATTCTAATGACTTTTAAAAGACCCTTCAGCATATGCTGGAGATGGGAGGAGCCACTAATAGTGCTTTAAATCTCTCCAGGGTTGTTTATGGCAGCCTCGTGTGAATTTGCACAGGAACCATAACTCTGCTGGGGAAGTCAATTATGCCAAGCAGTTTGTTACATCATTTTTCAGTGTATTAATTTTAATTTCAACAGAGAAAAAGGCATGGTGAATGCATCTATCATTTCTGAACAAGGTGCTGTACAGTGGCCTCTTGGGTCCCCTCCAGCCCTGCAGTCACTGCTGTCCATAAAGGGGAAGGAGAAATCCTGGGGAATTTCTAAATATGGGAAGTTATTATAAATTGGAGTGACCCAAAGAATGCAATTAACAGCCCAGGTTTATTCTCTGTGCTGGGGATGCAGCAGTCGTTTGGCTCCAGTTGAACAAATTAATGCAGATAATGATGTGATAACACACAGATATTTCAACACCAGGGCAAGAGGGCTCCTGGGTCGGTGCGGCTTCATTTGTTGTTACCAGGTTTGGAAACCCCTGCCCTTGCTCAGCTGTGGTGCATCATTGAACCTGGGATTCAGGTTCAGAGCATTTCAACTTCTTTTTAAAGAGAAGTCACTTAAAATGTCAAGTTGACTTCTTAAGCATGGCTTTTCCCTCTGGAATGGGATAACTGCTGTGCTGGTGTCTCATGCTGCATCTGGTGCATTAAAAAATAACTAAAATTGCAACTCTACCCATATGTTATTGCGAGACCCTCTGTATCCCCCTTCAATCACAGGATTAATGTCCAGGACAAGAAGAATAAAAGCATTTCATTGGGCTACTGCAATTTTAAAGGCAAGTATAGACCTTAAACCATTCCCATGGCTCCCTCAGGTTCTTCCTTATCTAGAGAAAGATGTCACCCTTCTACTGGAGCTTTTAATATGAAAACAGGGATTCTTTTGTATTTCGTTTTTGTCACTGTGGACATTGCTTCCCTATCTTTTCTTCCCCTTCTTTATCCCACACATCTCCATTAGGACTGAACTGGAAGAAGGGGAGAAAATCAAAGCTGAAATTTTATCTTGTTGTTTGAGTCTGCTGTGTCATTATGTGGAAAAGGAAGAGCAAATGGTGACGTTCATATGAAAACCAGGAAAATGAAAACTGATTTGAAAGACATTTTTAGCCTGTTCTATTTCTTTCCAGCTCTGCTTCTGGGTTTTGTGAAATTCCCCCATCCTGTGTCCATGCATAGAATCACTGTGGGCAGAAGCTGCCCCAGGGCTGGGAGTGGGACTGGCTACAATGGAAAGCCTTTTATTACTGATTTCATCTGGGTTCCACGATTCTCACTGAGTACGAGCAGGAATGAGCCCAAGTAATAACAGTGGAGATGCTGAGCATCTGAAGTGAAGCCCTGGGAATGCTGCCTCCTGTGAGACTGGAATACCCTCTGGAACACCCTTTGCAGGCTCTACTCAATTCCCAGGATCACACATTCATTTGGGTTGGCAAAGCCCTGCCAGCCTGTGGAGCCCACCCTGTGCCCGATGCCCACCTTGTCCCCCAGCCCAGAGCACTCAGTGCCACGGCCAGTCCTGCCTTGGGCACCTCCATCCAGGGCTGGGCACTCCAAACCTCCCTGGGCAGCCCCTGCCAAGGCCTCACCACCCTTTCCAGGGGGAAGGGAAATTCCTCCCCATGTCCCACCTGCCCCTGCCCTGGCACTGAGGCCATTCCCTCTCCTCCTGTCCCTGTTCCCTGGGAGCAGATCCCAACCCTGCCCTGGATCCATCAGGGAGTTGCAGAGCCAGGAGGTGCCCCCTGAGCCTCCTTTTCTCCAGGCTGAGCCCCCCCAGCTCCCTCAGCCCCTCCTGCTGCTCCAGCCCCTTCCCAGCTCCCTGCCCTTCCCTGCACACGCTCCGGCCCCTCAAATTCCTCAGTGGAAGTGTGAGGTGTCCCAGTTAGGAGTCAGTATTTTACTAAGAGGAAGGAAAGCCAGGCAGGGATGTCCTGTGTGCACACTGAATCCTTTATTTCATGTTTCTCTGCCTACCTGGGCTGGGCAGAGGGTGGAGTGACTCCCCCTGGCCGTGCTTTGGCCCCTGTGTGGCAGCAGGGAGGATGGGGCAGGAGGGCAGGGGGAGGATGGGGCAGCAGGGCAGGGTGAGGATGGGGCAGGAGGGCAGGGTGAGGATGCTCCAGCCCTGGAGCGATGCCTGGACTCTCAGCCACTCCTGGCTGCTGACCAGTTCATTCCCTGGAGTGCTTTCCTAGAAACACAGAATGGTTTGGGTGTTTCCTCATGCACACCCACCCTGGTTGCTCACATCTGCCACCACATGTTTTATGATGGCATAAAAAGCCTGAATTTCCACCTGGAGTAATTCCCCCTGGGACTAAACCATCCAAATGCTGCAATATAAATTTCAGGTCATAAAAATCTGCTGCGAGTTTGCACCAGTTAAGGAATAAATGGCCATAAAGGCACATTATGTTTGAGCACATGGATTGGGAAACATCTCTCTGGGAAAAGCAAAGCCCTGGATGTGGGGAGCAGCCGCGCTAGGCTGAGCAGAGGGGAGTGGAGCACATGCCCCGAGCTGAGGGTGGCTTTGCTCCCTTGGGCACCCGCTGAGGGATGTGCAGGGGAAGGTGAAGGTGCCCTGGCCCTGCAGGTGGTGCCTGGGTTTGAGCACTCCTGGCTGAGCACACTGGAAGGCTCTGCAGAGGTTGGTGTTTGCAGCAGGCTGGTGAGTCCTGACTTCATCGCCTCCCGTATCATCTGCAGGCAGCAGGAGCAGGGAATCAGGAGGGCACAAAGGGCCCTGGCCCCGGCTGTGACAGCGCCTGTTCCAGCTGTGCCTTGTGCCTGCGGCTCTTCCTCAAGTGCCTGTTTGCTAAACAGGTCTCTGCTTACAAGGTACAAACTCGCAGTGCTGTCCAGATAACAGACACTCTGTGAGCCCCTGCAGGGAGCTGCTGCTGTTTCCCTGTGTGACAGGGACAGATGAGCCAGGGCTGGAGCCAGCGGAGCGTGGAGCTGAGTGCCCACATCTCCCGGCCCAGACAACCTTTATCAGGCTTCTCCTACTCTGTAATTAATGAATTTCCTTATCTGCCTGCTTAGCTCTCAAGCACCATCCTGAGTCTTGCACAACGGCAGCTCATGAGCCACCTGTGGCTCTCCGCTCGTGCTGGGGGCTCTCCAAGCATCCCTAAGAGCTTCTTGTGGCATCATGGATCATCCCACCAGCCGGAACAGAGCAGCGCCGAGAGGAGGAGGCACAGCAGCCTCCTGGCTCCAGTTCAATCCACCCTGCCACCTCTGCTGGCAGATTTCCATGGGAGGAACAACTGCCTCCAGCCCAGTTTTTGAGGCTTCCATGCAATGGGGCTTGAACCAACCTGGGCTGGTGGAAGGTGTCCCTGTCCATGGCAGGGGTAGGAATGAAATGGGTTTTAAGGTCCCTCCCAAGCCAAACCATCCCGGGATTCCATGAAACCCCTCCAGAATCATCCCTACAATCCCAGATTGTGATTCTGTGACAGGGATCAATAGCGATGATTAATGACAAGGACAAGAATAGAGATTTGGAAGGTCCTGGAAAGATGAGTGACCCCCAGCAGCAGAAGGGTCTGCAGAGGTTTGGGAGCCAGGGCTGTACCCTCCAGGTGTGATTGTCACCAGTGTCCCTGGTGCCCAGGAATTTGTCCATTCCCCCAGTGCCTTTGAAGCCTTGGGCTCCGCAGTGTCCCAGGGAGCTGAGCTCACACTGCAGCCCAGCACTGTGTGAGAAATATTCCATGGGGGGATAATCGATTCCTGCCCTTCCTTCTCTGTCAGCTCCTTGGTCTCTGTCCTGCCACAGCCTCCAGCCCCTGGCAGGATGAGCTGGTCCCCGTGGAGCTGCTCCAGAGGGACCTCAGACCAGCCTTGCTTCCCTCTCCCTCAGTTCCCACAGGAGCAGCTCCGGGTTACCCTGCCCTGTCCCACCTGCCTAGGTGGGCTCTGCTGTCCCTTCCTGCCCAGGTGTTGCTCCTCCTGGAGCTGTGGTGACCAGAAGCACTCCTGGTGTGACCAGAAGCACTCCTGGTGTGACCAGAAGCATTCCTGGTGTGACAGACGTGCTGGCACCGCTGGCTCACAGGGAAATGGTTTGTTTTTCTGTGCAGGGGAGATCCTGTTCTGCATAACATTAACTGGAGCCCATCATTGCTGATGTACAGCGGAGGGTATTTTTGTTCTCCTGGGCACCGCTGTTTATTGTTAAATGAAATTCCATCAGCCATTTTATTTCTGAAGATTCAGGATCATCAGAGCCTTCGTAGCACTCAGCATTCAGCTGTAATTCTGATTAAGCTGAATAATTTTGCATTTGTTCTGCACAAGCATCACAAAAGGCTGCTATTTTTTCATGGCAGTGGGAAAGATAATCAGTAAACTGGTGACCATTAGGGTGAAGATTTTATAAATATGCATGACCTGTATAGTTAAGTATGCACATGAATATATATAATATATTCATAAGTAAGCAGGTTTTATTTGTGTATCACACATATATCTCGAAAACTTGCAATCATTTGAGGCCCCCAATGTGTTCCACCCTCCGTGAGCTTGCCCCATGACCCCCAACTCCATCGCCTGCACTTGGGGGGCTGCAGCCACTCCCATGGAGGTGCTTCCTTCCCTTTGCCACCCCACAGTGATGCTGTTGTCTCTTGCTGAGCCAGCCTCTCCCTCCCCTTTTCCTGGGGCAGGACAGGAGACACTTCAGGCAGGAGTTGCAGGGAGAAGAGGACATGAGCCATCTCCTGCTGCTCCCATGTGCCTCAGCAATGCCCCGCTCCCCCAGGGACACCCTGGTTTGCTGCAGATAGTGGTGGAAGGAGGAACAAAGGAGGCAGCGGAAACGATGATTAATGCACCTGTCCTCCAGTAATCAAGAGTAATTAATCATGGGAATGACCTCTCTCAGTTGGCTGGACCTTCTGCTTGGTATGTTCAAGCTGGACCTGGACCTGCAGGATCACACTCTGGCTGAGAGAGGGGATCAGTGCCTCGGGTGGGGATTGCAAACTGGGGCTGAAAAGGGTCCCCCAAAACACCGGGGACTCCCAAACTGGGGTGAAGAGGGTTCCCCAAATCCCCTGGGACCTCCAAAAATGAGGTGAAAAGGGTCTCCAAAAACACTCGGTGTCCCCAAATGAGGGGTGAAAAGGATACCCAAATAGGAGGTGAAAAGGGTCTTCAAAAACCCTTGGGGCCCATCCCAATTAGGGGTAAAAAAGGGATCCCAAAAACTCTTGGGACCCCCAAATTGAGGGTGAAAAGGGCTCAAGCTGAGCTCTTCCCCCACCACAAAGCCCTACCAGCCCCAGGAATGGTCTGGGTGCCTGCCATCCCACTGGGAGCTGGACATCCCAGTGCTGTTGAGGTCCCAGAACTGCCACTGGGCTCTTTGGTGGGTCAGAAAGGCTGAGGAGGCTTCACAGGGGGAGGAGGAGCAGCTCCCACAGCTGCAGAGAGCAGAAGAGAAGAATTAACAGTGCAGGGGAAAGAGGGGCCAGAAAAAACCCTGAGCAGTCCCATAAATTAGAAATGCCACAGCCATGGGGGCAGTGCAAAGAGAAACATCCAGGGGGAAAACAGGTTTATAAAGGGAGTGTTTCTCATCAACCCAAGCCAGGGAGAAGGAATGAGAAGGATGAGACTTGGGGTCAACATGGAGTGGTTGGAACTGGATGATCTTTGAGGTGCCTTCCAACCCAAAACATTCTATGACCCTACCCCATTTTATCCCACCTTATTCTATCCAGTCCTATCTAATTCCATCCTAAACATGTGGCTTTATCAACTGGAAATTGCAGAAGTCTGTGCTAATTACCCAGGGCTTTTATAAGAAACTCCTAAAATCTGAATTTTTTGGGGGTTAATGTATGTTTTCATCCTCCCCAGAAACACCACTTTGAACTCCCCCAGCAATTATTTCCTTTCTGAGGAACACAGTATCTTGTTTTCTGATCGTGCTGGGGAACAAGCTGCTAAAGAAACAGTAATTATGCTGGAAAGCCTGTTAGATAATGGCAGGCTGCTCCTGTAATAGTTTGGAGATTCAGCTCTGGGAATTATCCGGCTACAGTTGAAAGGGAAATGGTGTTCCAGTCCTTGTCATGTTTAAAATTAAAGCTGCAACGAGAACTCTCCAGCTGAAGCTGCCCCAGAGGGGCCAGGGCTGGCAGGGCTGTCCCAGCTCGGAGCAGTGCCCCACTGCCCAGGGAAGCTGGGGCTGCCCCTGGGAGTGTCCAAGGGCAGGTTGGACGGGGCTTGGAGCAACCTGGGCTGGTGGGAGGTGTCCCTGCCCATGGCAGGGGGTGGCACTGGGTGGGCTTTGAGGTCCCTTCCCACCCAGACCAGTCTGGGATTCTGTAATTCCATCATTCCCATATACACCCATCGCCTTGAGGAACAAGGTGCATCCTCCTAATTTCCTGCTGATACATTTCTATCATTTTTTTTTGTTAATCACATCCTGCTCTCCAATTTGAGTGTTTATTTTTCAATCTCTGCCCTTTCAGCAGGCCCAGCCATGGCTCTTGCTGCTGCTGAGCTGCTCAGGAGTTTAATCTGAGCCTCACTGCAAAATTCATGAATATTGGAATAAAGATGCGTGTTTTCCTCTCTGGAAAAGAAAGGGAAGGGAAAATAAGCAAAGCAAAACTCTGCTTATTTGGAGGAAGCTGGGAGGGAGCCACGGGGCAGGGAGGAGCATTTCCCACTTGAAGGCTTGTGAGAGATTGTACCTGCATGGTTGTTCCACTGCATGCCCTAAAATAGCATCGCTTTTATCTCAGTTTTGGGATTCTCACTGCGTTCCTTCATGTTTTATTAATCCCAGTTGTTTCCAAAAAGATCTCTGGGTTTTCCCAGCTCGGAAGGCAGGGAGGGAGGCCCCTTCTGCAGCGGAATGCAGAGGGATGGAAGTGGCTGTGCAGTGGGATGTGTGGAACAGAGGAAAGCTGCACAGCACACCTTTGCCATCCGAGGGTGTATTGATGGGGTTCGTTGCAATGAGATACAAAGCTGGCAGTTTATTAGGATTCAAGATGCTTTGAAGTCTCTCTGAGTGAGATGACCATCCCCAGTAGTATCAGGCAGGATGAAAAACAGTGCAGGTGCTTTTGCTTCCAAGTACATGTTGTCCACAATCTGATGAGCAGCTGGGAGTAAAATGGCACTTATAGGCAATTCATAGAAGCATTTAGGTTGGAAAAGACCCTTAAAATCAATTCCTTTCCTAAGTTGCCTCCATGATTTTTTTTTTAATTCCCTCTTTGAGGGCTGAGCAGCTGAGCCCATGGTAAGAAGGAAGGAAAGCCTCATTGTGCCTGCAGAGGAGGGCAGTTCATTCCCATGCTGGTGGCTCACGGGGATGCTCTATTTCCTCATCGCTTCCTCCTGCGCTCACTTGGGCAAGGGGTTTGCAATAGAGGCTGGAGTTTGTTCTCTGTGTGACACCCAGAGCTGACCCGCTCCCCAGATCCAGCCCCGGGTCCTTCCCCTGATGCCAAGGTTCGGTGTTGGGTTGTTCTCGTTGGGCTGTCCTTGCCTGCACATCAAAGCAGCCGCCGAGGGAAGCTCTGCCCTGGGGCAGCCCTGCAGCACCTCCCAGCCCTGCCTGCCCCTGCCAGCAATCCCTGCCCCAGCAGGGAATTCCAGAGCCCGGCTCCCCATGGGGAGCTCCATGGGGGATCGCAGTGCCACTGCTCATCTTTCCCCCAGCCCCTAAACCTGTGATTCCCACTGGTTCCCACTGGTTTGCCAATTTGCCCCCTGGAATTGCAGGCATTCCCTGATGTGTGTGTTGCTCTGACACCCCTGAGTGTGTTCCTGCAGGTATCCAGGTGTGACCCGGGATCTGGGAACCATCTCCAGCAGCCACAGGCTCCTCACTGCAAAGCCTTTATAACTCTCCCACAGCAATGCCCAGGTCGGTGCCCCTTTATCAATGATGCTCTTCAGAATTCCCTCATATACATATTATATTTTAAATTTATATAAACATCTATTCTATATTTTATATAGAATATGGAATTTACTATATATGAGAGTATCCATTATGCAATACTAATATACAATGTAATTTAATTTGTATTTTTATTAGCATCAATAATGTAATATAATAGTATTATGTTATGTATCATATATCAATGCAATATAATACGATAACATAATTACAAAATATTGAAGCCAATCAATATACCATATAATTATATGTAATCATATATTGGTATGTTGATTTGTTGTATGTTAATATTTTTAATATATGTGTACATCTGTATCTATATGTAAATATATGCATTTTATCATCTACACCTATATCTAAGCTTTGTCTCTGTCTATACCTGTATCTACATAGATTATGTCGATACAGATTAGATATGACACCTATTTGAGCTCTATCTGATCTATAGGTCTATATTCCATATATCTGTAAGTTAGATATCTATCTGCTCATTATTATAGATACAAACATGTAACTCCAGATTAGAAATAAATAAGACACATATTTTTCTCCTGCTGA
Source organism: Grallaria varia (assembly GCA_013396735.1). Lineage (NCBI taxonomy): Eukaryota > Metazoa > Chordata > Aves > Passeriformes > Formicariidae > Grallaria > Grallaria varia. Next base: position 481,348 of record VWZG01009899.1, on the reverse strand, counting down.
ACTGACAGTAAAGTTGAAATGCTGCAACTGCCATTGTCAAAACTAAATATATACATTGTCAAAATCTGCATGTTTTCCTTTTACCGCAATTTGTTATTGTTCTTTTTTAGCAGTGAAGTCTTTGAAGTGTTTCAATCCACCAAACACATCCAATAAAATGTCAGTGCCATGTTCATCTGAGGGCCTCAGGAATGCACCACATGGACAGAGAATTCCTGTTTATGGGTTCAGAGGGGGAATATTTTGTGTATCTCAATTTTTTAAAGTAGACCTTCCTGAATGGAATCAATACAAGTAATTTTTTGAGCAGAAAAAAGTACTTTCAACATCTGAAGTGTTTGTATTTAATACAAATAACCTCAAAGTGAGTCTGCATTATTTTTCCATATATGTATAATTATATATATCTATCAGTTGTATATCATATATATGTATATCATATATAAACCACATATTGCATATAAATATATAGTAATATGTGAATGATGGCTTTGCATTATCATGTGTCTTATTAATCACATATTTCATATTTATATATAATCTATATTTTNTATAAATAATATGATTGTCATGTATTATCATTTTATATTATACACACTATTTTATTACCTTTTCCATGTGTTATTTATATGGAGGTTTTTTTATATTATTTAAAAAAATAAAATTATTAAAAGAAAAATTCAAAAATTAAAAATTGAAAATAGTGCCAGGGGCTGGTTTCCCTGGGCAGCTCTCCCAGTCCCTCTGGGAGAAGCTTCTCCCTGAAGCCTTTCCAATCCCTCACCCATTCAGAAATACATTCCCGAGGTTCTGCAACGTCCCTGCTGGAGCAGCTTTGGGACCTTAAAGGGAGAATGGGAGTTAATGCCCCGCACTAAGTCTGAGTGGCACTGGGGGTGCAGGGCCAGGCTCCTGCAGAACGGAACTGCACCCAAAAAATCACATTTCCTTTCCTTCTTGTCCCTTTTTCTCCTCTCCCCAGGAGCTGCTCACCAGCCTTCTGGGATGGGGGGAAATTGCGTGAGGAAAATGAACAGCAGCGCCGGAATGAGGGGGGGCAACAGCCAAGAGCAGATGGGTTTGAGATGCTCTGCAAACCCCCAGGTCTCAGCACAGCAAACGCCAACTTCGGTGATGTAAAAGCTGCACGATGTTGGAAAACCATGGAAACAGCACTGGGGAGGAGAACCAGCTCCCAACATCTGCAGCAGGAGAAGGGGAAGGCAGCGAAGGGCAGCTGCTGACAAGTGGTTAAAAAATAACTCATTCTGGCAAACCCAAAATCCCAGGATGGGTTGGGTTGGAAGGACCTCAAAGCCCACCCAGTGCCACCCCTGCCATGGCAGGGACACCTCCCACCAGCCCAGGTGGCTCCAAGCCCCGTCCAACCTGCCCTTGGACACTCCCAGGGCTGGGGAACCCACAACCTCCCTGGGCAAAAAAACATCGATGGGAACTGGGTGAGTTTGGATTTAACACGAGCTCCACACAGGCAGGGGTCGATCCCAACAGTGGGGGACACACGGATCTGGGTCAGCCCACCATCTCCCATCCCTCTGCGGGGCTGAGCCCCCACATCCCACGGGATTCCCATGGGAATCACCTCCAGTGCTGGGACGCTGCTCTGTAGGCTCATCCCTCCTCCCGGAGCTGAGTCACTTCAATCCCAGGGATTGAAGCATTCGGGAATGCTGTCAGCCCCTGTTCCTGCCTATGGACACCCAGCCAGGCATTTCCGTGAGCACACAGCAGTGGAACATCAATATTGATGTTGATCCAGCCAAGAGGAAAGAGCCAGCGAACCAAAACCCTCCCTCAACCAGAGCTCTTCCTCTGGCTGAATGGCACGGAAATATCAAGCCCCAGAGCTACAAATATTAATGGCATTATTAAAATGGGACCTTTAATTTTGCATTAAGATCATTTTAACGTTGGAATTCAGGGATTTAATTATGCACAAGCCCCACACTCGATGCTGTGCTGAAATCAGTTTGCAGTTTTCTATTTCTACGCTTAAGGCACAATTCAGCCTCTCCTGTTGAGAAGGGCTAAGTGATGCTAAATGCTGCTAAATGCCTGTTCGTGGTGGGCTGCAGTCCCCCCTTTAGAATAAACCTGCTCAGGAGGAGTTGTGGAAGTTCATGGTGAGAACTAAGAAGTAAATTTGGGAAGTTGATCCCAAGGAGTGTTGTGGGGCAGGGCACAATTTGAATTCTCTCTGACATCAGCCCCGAGGTTTTCTGTTCCCAGGGGTGGGAAATTCTCTGCCAGTTTTGCTGATGTTAATGCAGTGAAAACATGATGCTGAGTCATCTTTCATGAAATCATGGAATGGTTGGCGTTGGAAGGGCTTTTAAAACTCATCCAGTAGCATCCCCTGCCATGGGCAGGGACACCTCCCACCAGCCCAGGTTGCTCCAAGCCCCCTCCAGCCTGGCCTGGGACACTTCTCTGCCCAGCCTGTGCCACCACCACCTGTTAGACCTTCACCTAACCTTGCAGGCCCCTTCTCTGTGTTTTTTTGGTTTTTTGGTTTTTTTAATTTAACAAGGTAAATTTTGATTTTAAACTATTTAAATGTTGCCTTGATTAATTTTTATTTTCTTTTATGTTAAGTATCTCACACCTGTGGCATTGCTGGAATAATTACATTTCTGATACTTTAACAAATAGTTGCAAATTAAAGGTGTGCAAGCTGAAGTCAGAGCAGATGGGCTGAATAAAATTATTGATTCGGGAAGAATACCAAGAGAAATAACCTCCCTTTTTAGGGCAGAGAAGAACAACCAGGACAAGGAAAATTAATAGTTCAGTTATCTCCAGATAAAAATGCCATGAACCCAGATGGGCGGGAAGCTGGGAGAGGAAGGAGGTGAGGGAAAGCCAGAGAGGGAGAGACTGTAACACCTGAGAGGCAATAAGGGAATGGATGGGTGGGGGCATGGATGGATGGATGGATGGATGGATGGATGGATGGATGGATGGATGGATGGATGGATGGATGGATGGATGGATATTTGGGTGGATAAA
>VWZG01009899.1:403839-478228 GCA_013396735.1 Grallaria varia | reverse complement strand
ATGGATGGATGGATGGATGGATGGATGGATGGGAGCCCACATGGACCAATATCTGTGGTGGGCACATTGTAAAACCAGCTGACTTGCCCCAAAGCTGAGCTGCAAATGCTAATGGACCTGAGCAGCAAACAAGGCACCTCACACAGCTGTGCCAATCTGGGAATAATTATTTCCCTGCTCCTGCTTCAGTCAGGGAGGCAGCAGATCTGTGTGTGTCGGCAGCAGCTTCCCACTTCCAGCAGGGACCTTTCCTCCAGTTTTCTCCACTTTTCTATTCTCCAAGGACAATTTTGGCCCTGCTGAGGTGCTCCACAATGGGCAGCCACAAGGATCCTGTACCCAGGAGCAGCCCCGGCTCCCACCTGCTTGGAAGCCCGTGGCTAATGCAGGTGAACTCAGTTCCTGCCTGGTGGTGGTTGCTCCATGTGCTTCTACAAGATGGTGCTTTGTATTTGGAAACATCACAAGGGGAAAGGGTTTTAGACTAAACGGGTGTCAGTTTAGATGGGATATTGGGAAGGAATTGGTGGGTGGGAGGGTGGGCAGGCCCTGGCACAGGGTGGGCAGAGAAGCTGTGGCTGCCCCTGGATCCCTGGGAGTGTCCAAGGGCAGGTTGGACGGGGCTTGGAGCAACCTGGGCTGGTGGGAGGGGTCCCTGCCCATGGCAGGGGGTGGAATGGGATGGAATTTAAGGTTCCCTCCAACCCAAAGCAGTCTGTGATTCTGTGACATCCCGTGTGGTTATGATCTGCCTGGGGGGACCTTGGAACCAGCACAGCTGGAGGGAAATGGCAAATCTCCATGTTGGCCTTGGCCATGCAGACTGGGATGCACAACGGCCATTGGAGGCATGTTTGATATTGATCAGCAAAGCTCCAAAGCATCCATTAAGAGCAATTACTTTAATGGAAGTGAAACCTCCCAGTTCCAGGCCTTAACTCAGGCAATGTACAGGAGATTTGGAGAGGGGGTGTGTCACCATGAGGTGCCTGTGCAGAACATCCCTCTGTGATCTCTGAGCATCAACGGGGCCATTTCCTGGTCTCAGGGATCAAAGGCTTTTTGTATTTCTACACAACAGAAGTTCAGAGAGGAAATCGATGTGTTCAGCTCCCCTTTCTTCCCTCCATCACTCTGCCCGTGTGCTGTCCATTTGAAATGCTCTGCCTGCACCGGCAGGATGAGCCACTCCTGCAGCTGAGTAGGGACTGCAGGAGCTGCTGGGAAGTCACTGCCCTTGCAGGTCTCCCCGACATTTATTCCCTGGAATTGTGGATGTTAAATCAGCAGAATTGCTGCAAAGCTCCAGCCAAACTAATCACTGGATCTCTGCATTAATTCTCAATTTCTTTAGGGAACTGCTGAAATGTGGGGCAGACGAGGCTGGAAAAGGAATGGCAATCCAGAATCAGGGTGTCATGCAAGATATCTGTTAAATGTTTTTATTAAAGCATTATTGCAAGGGTTTAGGAGCAGGCTGCCAATGGGCAGAGAGGGATTTGTATTTAAAGGAAGTGACAAAACAGGTTAAGAATTGCAATGGAGCATAATTAATCTGTCCTTTATGTACTCAGAAAACAGGATGGATCCTTTTGTTGGCTCAGAGTGAATACAGTGGGCAGATTGCTGGTGGTTTGGTCTAAAATGTTCAGTAAAAAATACAACTCTTTTCTGCAGCCTGGTTGTAGGATCTTACAAGTGCACCTTGTGATGGGAGCAATAGAGAGATGCATAAAAAGGACGTGGTGGTGTTTGGTCAAAGATTGGACTCGATGACCCTGGAGCTCTTTGCCAGACTTAGTGATTCTGTGGCTCTGCATGGAGAATGTGCCAGAGAAATTGTCTGAAGATGAAAACTGCTTTTGACACTGTTTTTGAAACTGAATCACCACAGTCACATAACACTTGAGAGGATCCAATGTGTACGTCTCATATTTTCAGAGGTCGTTCCAGTTCAGACACAGGTGTGGAGGGCAGAGTCTCTGCCCTGCCCAGCACAGCCAGTGAGGGTGATTTTGCTTTTAAATTCCATGTTCTCTCTTCTCAGCACTTGACACTGCACAGATTTCCACTCCCCGTTTGTCAGCTCAGTTTTTCTACTCCACAATCCCCCCTTGCTCTGCTCCTGCCCAAAGTGATGAGAGTGGGGAACACTCTGAGAAACCCAGATAGGTCCAGGCTGGCTCTGGGCAGGTGGGACATGGCTGTGGTGCCACTGCAGGAGCACAAAGCCCGTCCTGGTGCCCTCCTGGCAGCCCCCTCACCGTGGCTGGATTCCAAGCTGGAGGCAGCTCTGTGTGTTCCTCATGGCAAAGGCCAGGGCTTAGAGACAAGTGCCAGAGGGCAGGGTGAGATGGCATAATTGGGAAGGAACTGGTAACTGGGAGGGTGGGCAGGCCCTGGCACAGGGTGCCCAGAGAAGCTGTGGCTGCCCCTGGATCCATCCCTGGGAGTGTCCAAGGGCAGGTTGGACGGGGCTTGGAGCCACCTGGGCTGGGGGGAGGTGTCCCTGCCCATGGCAGGGGTGGCACTGGGTGGGCTTTGAGGTCCCTTCCAACCCAAACCATTCTATGGAGAACTGTTGTTTGCTCAGATAAAAACTTTCCAAGTTCCTACAAATATATTCAGTATTGCCCAGCGATGTGCTGATGTCGCTGGATGGATCTGCCACAGACAGAAATCCAGCTGGTTTCTGGTGATCCCTGCAGTGTTGAAGCAGTGATGGTATCAGTGATGAGACTCAGATTTCAGAGAAACCTCAACCTTCTGAGCTGCTCTAATATATTTTATATGTTTAAATATATTCTTACTTGCTAGTTCCAAAAGGCAAAGTATTGAATAGACAACTCTCTGGTCTATATTAAGTTTTGTTTTCTGAAAACTCTTTTTAGGAGTAAAAACAGAAATTGAAAGTATGGAAAAAAACTCTTAGTAAAATAAATAGTGACTGGCTTGTAGCAGAGCTCCTCTGGGAAGGATATTGTGTCTGTAGCACTCACACCTGGGTCCCTGGGATGATGATGTCCAGGATTTGGTTTGCTCTTCTGAAGTGTCAGCAGTGCCAAGAGCCTTCCTGTGGCTTCACAACACTCGTGTGTCCCTGGTTTGGGGATGACCAAGTAATGCCTGACCTGATCTGACACTAAAAGTAAAATCCAGCAGCCTGGCCTCCCTTTTGCCTTCGTATCATGGGGAAAAGGGGCCTGAGTCAGGTAAAACTCTGTATTCCCACCCACCCACCCACCCCAGCAGAGAGTGAGCCCTGTGCAGAAACTCCAACAGGGCAGTTGGATAAAATATGGAAAAAGACAATAAGGCAAGACTAAAACCTTGCTGTACACCCTGCTGTCATTCCAGTGATCCCCTGGATCTGCTTTTTGTAAGAAAAATGCTAAAAACTAAATTTGGAAGGAGATTCCTTCCAAGAATAAGTGACCACAGCCCTGGGCTGTCCCGATGCTCTTCCTTGGATTTGCCTCCACCTGGCCTGGGTCGCCCTCCTGGAGCCACACAGAAAATCAGCCACCTGAGACTTGCAGGTCCAACCCCACCACCCCCAAACTGCCCCTCGGTTCGAGAGGGATCTGCAGGGGCCTCGTGCTGGACTGCAGAGGAAGGGCTGCATTTAACAGGTGGTGGGAGGGAAAATCTCCATGTTCCTGGGGCACTTCTGTGGGTACCTTACACATGAAGACAATTTTGGAAAATATGCTTCATTTCAAAATGTATTTTCCCCCTCATTTTTCTCATTAAGCTGTTCGTGGAGAATTAACAAATGAGGCTGTTTGCCAGAATTGTCCAGCAGTGTCTGGACTAATTTCTGTGCTGCTGGAGGAGGCCACGTCCTCGTGGGTGGCTTTGGGCACAGCTGGGGGGGTCTCGCTCAGCTCTTCCAGAACTGTCATTTTTTGTTCTTTCCCCATGTTTAATCTGCTCGTGGAGCTTTTGCCTCCCTTCCTGACGGCTTCATCTCGATGCCTCCCTGCACCTGAGAGGGACATCAGGCTCAGCATTCCAGCACCCCCTCCCTCCTGCAGGGCAGGGACCACCTGCTGGAGTCAGCCCTGCAGAGGCAGCACTGCCGGGGTCCTGTCATGGAACGTGGTGGATTTGCATCCTGGAGAAGGGACTTGGAGTGTGCCAGGTTGTTCACCCCACGGGGGAAGGGGGGGCTTTCATCCCTGTGCTGGTACCCAACCCCACCCTGCACTCCGTGGGCACAGACCCACGTTTGGAAGGAGGAGGGAGCCCTTCGATGGGGCAAAGATGCTCCCAAGGGCTGGGCTGGAGTCCCAGCAGGCTTGGCCTGGCCTTGGAACACCTGAATCCTTCCCCTGTGTCTGTGGGCACCTCATGGGTAGGCACAGACGTTCTATGAAGTCAAAAAAAGGGGAAAATTTCCCAAATTTTTGTGGGAAGAGGCATGCAACAATATTTACTCCAACACATCTTCATATTTTAACAAATTCTTAAACAAAGCTTCTCCTGGAAATATCAGAAATACATCATACAGATAGTGCATGAGTAGACGATGTAAATGACTTGGTGTCATAATTTAGCTTTAGATCAGTTCTTTTCTGACTGCACACACATTCAGAAGACCTGAGCATAGAAAAAGCAACTTGTTTTCTGGAAAATAAGCACAAAGAAAGGTTCTGTTTTCCTTGCAGGCTTTATGCAGTCAGGCTCTGGCAGGGGCTGCCCAGGGAGGTTTGGAGTGCCCAGCCCTGGATGGAGGTGCCCAAGGCAGGACTGGCCGTGGCACTGAGTGCTCTGGGCTGGGGGACAAGGTGGGCATCGGGCACAGGGTGGGCTCCATGGGCTGGCAGGGCTTTGCCAACCTCAGGGATTCCACAATTATGTGATTCCCACTGCATGAAATTGTTTAGGAGGACATTTCCTTCTCTAAATTCCCCCCTGAAGGGCAGACGTTTCGTGCCTTGCTCTGGGTAGTCCTGTCTGTCTCCACCTCACCTCAGCAGGGTGATGGAAACAACTGGACAGTTATGGATTCTAGCATATATCAGCCCCCCAAAAATCAGTATTCTGGGAGATATTAATAGAAAAGTGCTCTGAGAATTTGCATATCATGAGGTGGCTCTGATGTAGTTAATCTTAACATGCTGCATCTAATTTGGGCAACTAGACTGCAAAGAAGAATAAAAATCATAAGGATCCTGCAGAATCAAAAAATCAGCGATGATACTGGGAGGCTTAGAAAGTATTACAGACCAGGAAAGGTCAGGATAATGTTTCCTGGTGAATTTTTTGAGTGGTGGCATATCTGGCAGGGCCCTGAGGAACCCTGTGGAGTTTTCTTCAGAGGTTTTAGAGCATGGGATGGGTTTTGCAGAAGGTGGAATAGGCAGGATGAGGTCCTGAGATGTTCCAGGCCTCCGGCCAGGGTGTTGCTCCTGAATTATGGGAGGGGGGGGTTTACACCACACAGCAACCGAACAAAACCCAGAATTTTGCTTTCAGAGGTTGAAGAAAAGGTGGAGATCAGGAGTAAGAGTGAAAGGAGAAGGAAAGGGTGAAATTTTAAATTTCACTGATGTTTCAGTTCTCCAAAAGCAACGTGAGAGTTTCAAAGTTCTCAAGGGAAAAATGTTTGCTTCCTTTATGGGATTTGTGGAAAGGCTTTTTTCTCCTTAAGTTGTTCTGGAACACCATTTTTAGTGAAAAGCCTTGAAAGTTATATTAGTATAAAATATTGTCCAAAAAAAGAGGAAATACTCATAACTGGCCTCAAATGGCCTCACATTGTGCCAGGAACATGGATGGGGCTTGGAGCAGTCTGGGAGAGTGGGAGGTGTCCCTGCCCATGGCAGGGGGTGGCACTGAGTGGGCTTTGGGGTCCCTTCCGACCCAAATCGTTCTGGGATTCCAGGGTATTAAGCATTAGAAAACATTTTTCCACACAAAGGGCTGTGCAGCCGTGGCACAGCTGCCGGGGCAGGGCTGGATCCCCCTTCCTGGAGGTGTTCAGGGATGTGTGGATGTGACACTTGAGGCCACTTGTTTAGTGGGGAGCGTGGTGGTGCTGGATTGTCAGCGGGGCTGGCTGATCTTGGGGGCCCTTTCCAACCTCAGCTATTCCATATGTTCCCAGCTGAGGAAGCCTCCAGCCAAGGCAGAAAGGGTTCACTTTACAAGCCCAGGAAGCCTCCAGCCAAGGCAGAAAGGGTTCACTTTACAAGCCCAGATTTCTGTGGAATTTGCCTTAAACCATTAGAACAGTTTGGAGTTCAGCAGTTACGTGTGCACTCATTTGCATTTCAGGCTGCGTAACTTTTAATGATCTCCCTGGAACTTGGTTCAACGCCTTTGGTACTACTGGCAGGGACATCATCTACCACTTGCCTCCTTTAGCACTTCCAAATAGTTTTCCCCACCACGTGTGTTGTGACAGAGCCAACCAATTCCTCAGCAGATTCTGGAGCTCGTTAATACTATCAAAGGTTTGTGTGGGGATGGCAGAGACAGTTCACAGCATGTGCAGAGAAATCTGCTTTTCAAAGAGTAATTAACTCGAGCTCTTGCTCGGTTCAGAGTTTATCAGCGAGGTTAGGCTGGATTGTTTCAACCTCTATTTTTAAAAGGGTTTGTAGCTTCATTATCAAAGCACTGATGACCTCGGACAAATTAAACGCTGCTCTGGCTCTCGCTGGGGCTGCAGGAGCTCTGCTGTAGGTGGGGAGGAAGGGGCTGGAGAACCTGCCCAGGTGGGAGCTTTGTGACGGGGCTCTGAGCAGGGAGTTCCCACCCCTGGGGCACTTGGGGTCCTGTCCAGGAGCATGGCCAGAGTTCTCCTCACTCTGCAAAGCCCTGGGCAGGGGCTGGAGCAGCCGAGGGTGTGTGGGGCTGCTCCTGGGCTTGGCCAAGTGGGGCTCAAGGAGCAGCAGCCACAGCTGGACTGGGGGCAGAGACCTGGAGGAGAGGCAGCCAGGGTGGGGAGGGGACTCTGGGGGTCCCAGTGGGGGCTGCTGGAGCTAACAGAGGCTGGCACTGGAGGCCACGTGTCCCCTGGGCCGTTCCACACCATGCAGAGGGTCTGCCCTGGGCAGCCCGATGCCCTCGGGTGTCCCATGGGAGATGGAGGGGCTGTCACCCCACAGGTGCTGCTGGGGGGCCCATGGGAACCCACCCTCCGGTGACCAGGGCAGGGGAGCACCGTGGGGACCCACCTGGGCAGCTGGTGGCAGCAGGGACACGGGCTGCAGGGGCCTCAAAGGGGTGGAAATGTCAGTAATGGGATAGAAAATAAAGAACCACAGAACCGCTGTGGTTGGGAAAGCCCTCCAAGCCCATGGAGCCCAAAGGTTCCCCAGCACTGCCAGGGCCACCACTGCTCCATGTCCCCAAGTGCCACCCCCACCCCTAAACGTGGTAAATCAGCAAAGGTTCTGTGATTTGGTCCCTTTGGAAGGCTAAAAGGATTTTTGCACTTAGTTTGCGTTGTGCCCCTGCAGGGGCAGAGCTGGGGGCAGGATTGCTGTGTCCAGGATCTCGTTGTTTCTCTAAGCACAGGCAGAGCCCAGACCTTCAGCACCTCCCTGGCCACTGCGGTGCGGGATTTTCTAGAACCCCATCGAGCTCTTAATGGTGTATTTGAAGCAGCAGTAAGTCACTAAATCAGGAGCTGAGGTACCAGAGCAGCTTCAGAGAATTAGAATTCACTTGCCAGTTCTGTGCAAACCTCTGCAGGACATCGTGTGGCTGCCTAGTTGGTGTGGAGCCCCTTCTTTGTGGGAGGGCACTGGTGGGGACAGGGACAGGGGCAGGGACAGGGACAAGGACAGGGAAAAGGGCAGGGACAGGGGCAGGGAAAAGGGCAGGGACAAGGACAGGGACAGGGGCAAGGGCAGGGACAGAGGCAGGGACAAGGACAGGGGCAGGGACAGGAACAAGGGCAGGGACAGGGACAGGGAAAAGGGCAGGGACAGGGGCAGGGACAAGGGCAGGGACAAGGACAGGGACAGGGGCAAGGGCAGGGACAGAGGCAGGGACAAGGACAGGGGCAGGGGCAAGGGCAGGGACAGGGACAGGGTCAGGGTCAGGGGCAAGGACAGGGACAGGGGCAGGGACAGGGACAGGGCTGGCTCCTCTCTCCAAGCAGGGGGAGTGTGTGTGGAACCCAAATGCTGCTGCAAGGGGAAAGGCACATATTTGTGCCTGGTGTCTGAGCCAGAAGGGACTGGTTTTGTCATGTCCTTGCTCTGGGTTATGGATGAGCAGAAGGCAGAAACTTCCCAGGCTTTAGGAATATGAGTTCAGGCAGATGCAGGGAGATGCTCCTCACCTCCTCTTCTCCATAGTCATCTGCCCAATTAGTCCCTTGGGTGAGTTGTAACCAGATGTGGAAACATTTTCCTTACAATTTATTTCAGCTCTATTGGCAAGAAGGCTTTAATTTATCCTCACTTATCCTTTGCTTCCCACCCTGGTGTGATGGAGGAGCCACTGAAAATGCACCACGTGCCACCCTTTTCCATCTCCAAACTTCTGTGGTGGGAGACCTGGAGCTACCTCAGAGCCTCTGGGACTGGAGTTTTCTGGGAAACTTTGCTCCCAGTGACTAAGGATGTTCAAAATGCCTCAGCATATCACGGGGCAGTTTCCATTGGTGCTTTCAAGAGACTTTAATGATTTCCCCATCCCTGGAATTGTCCAAGGAAGGACTGGATGTGGCCCTCAGGGCTCTGGTCTGGGTGACAAGGTGGGGGTTGGGCACAGGGTGGGCTCTGATCATGGGAGTGTTTTCCAACTTCAGTGTTTCTGTCTAAATCTACTTAAAATTCAGCCTTCTGGCAGCAAATTAACATATTTCAAGGGGCTGCACTGAAAACTGAGGTATGTGTGGGTAGGAAAACCCATTTGTTTTCTAAAACAACTCACACAGGGCAGTTCAACGTGAAAAACTTGAGCCCAGGATGAGATCTTTATATACCAGCTTTGGCAGATGAGACTATTATTCTTTTAAGAGCAAACACAACTTGAAAAAGTTTCATCTTTAAATCACTGTTCCAGAGCCTTGCTCTGACACCATTTAGCTCCATTAGGAACAGTCAGGACCTGTGTGAAGGCATCAATTATGTCTGGAATTGCCATCAACATGGGAACCCTTCCTTTTGTTTCCTCCCAGAGCTCTGGATGCTGAGAGTGTCTCAACGTGTCTTACCTACAATAGGCCATTCAAAACTGCAGTAACAACACACCATTATACTCCACTTGTTAATATATTCCGAGTCTTGTTCTTTTCTGACTCAATTCAACTGCATAAATAGGTAGGAATATACATTAACCCTTGGTTGGCAGGAGAGTCTCCAAGGGAAAATGCAAAGCCAAGGGTCAGGGAACACCAGACAGTGAAGGGCTCCAGCAGCCAGATGTTTTTCCAGGACTTACATTCCCTGATGTGCTGATTTGAAGGCAAGATGTGTTGACTCTGCTGTTCTTTGAGCCCTTTCCTGGCAGAGAAGAGATGCACATGCACCCAGCTCACTGGAAGATAACGCTAAAGCCTGTCTTAGGACCTAAATCCAGTTTCTGTTTGAAGGTTTTAAGGCTCAGTGAGTCAACTGGGCCACTCAATAAGTGATGATGCTGTTAATTACCTTGGTAATTTCAGTAGGAGTGTACAAAACAGCTGCTTTGCTCGGCTGTGATGACTCCCATGGGAAAGTTTCCCCAGTGGAAAGTTATAAGAAGGAGTCGATAAAATGCTTCCCTTTTCTTTATTTCCCTTCTGCTCGTGATGACCAGTGACCAGTGTCTTCTCCTGCAGAGTTGTCCACATTTTCCTCCTGAGTGCAGATTGAACAGGAGTGTTGGGTCTTTCGCTGCCCTCTGCCAGTGGGAACACATTCCCTCCAGGCCCTGGTCCAAGGACCCTCTCCAGCTTTCTTGGAGCCCCTTTAGGCACAGGAAAGTGTTTTTATCTCCTTTGAACAGTTTTTTCATGGACAGTTTCCCCCTAATAAACCCCAGGATGCAGGACTTGATGCTCAGGAGAAATTGCTCATGTTACCAAGGAGAAATTGCTCATGTTACCATGAATTCTTATCATACAATTAACAACAGATTTCTCCACGTGAGCTGGGGGATAAAAGTAAGAAGTGATTTGGTTACTTCTATCCCTTTTGGGGTGCCTGGTGGTTCAGAGTTCCTTCCTGATCCAGCAACTCTTTCCTGCAATCCCACCAGTAAAAGGAAGGGAAGTGATTGTGCCATCAGTCCACTGCTGTCTCATGCCATCCCTGGCCTTGGCAGGAAGGCTGCCCTTGTCAGGGCTCAATACAAACACACTCTGGGGTGGCTGTGGAAGCAGCGGATGTGTCAGGAATGAATTAAATGAATTTTCCCCAAAGGAGCTGATGGCAGGATTTCCATGGATCAGCCCATCCTGGGCGGGCGGCAGCGGCAGTCGGAGCTCGTTCCATCAGCTGCCCCTCTGGGAGCTGTCACCAGCTGCACTCCTGGCTTTCTCGGACTCTTTCTTCCAAAAACGAAAATGAGATGACCCTGGGACGTGTTTGGTTCCCAGGAGTGGTCCCAGCCCCACTCCCAGGGGACAGGGCAGTGCTAGGAATGCTCCCTCTCCGACACTCCTGTGTTAAGGCTGCACTTGCAGGAGAAGCAAGAAATGGCCCATCAGCATTCCAGAGATACTTTGCAGATATGTTGGCTAATGGAAGGACTGTAATTAATTTTTTAAGGACTCCTAAAATATAATTTTGTCTTCGTGCATCACTTTAGTCAGTGCCTTTGAACTCCCTTCTGTTATCACAAGGACAAGCAAGACCCGAGCCTCTGCTCACACATCTCTGGGGAGCAGCAGCATCAGGATAAATCCAGGAAATTCAGCTTTATTTAGGTCACTGGCTGTTGAAGAAAGTTTTCAAATGAGTATTACAAGCCTTAAGGTTTTCCTTTCCCCTCCCTAAAGAAGTGGGCTGCTCTCATTGATGCTCTGCATGAATGCAAATGGAACAGAAGGGGCCCTGGGGGCTCCTCTCCTGGCACAGCCCACCTGGGCTTTAGGGCAGCAATGAGGATGCCTTGGAAATAATTGTTCCTTCTAAAGAAAGTGAAATTAAGCCCAAGAAACAGAGGAGACAAGCGGTAAAGATGAAGGATGTTTGGATTTGATATCTCAAGAATAAAATAAAAACAATCTCCTCGGCCAAGGGGGCGTTTGGTTACAAACACTCCGAGATGCTCCCAAGTTGTGTTGGTGCTTTACCTGTGCCAGTGCAGGGGTGTCCAAACATGGAACATCCCTGGGCAGTTCCAGAGATCAGAAGGTTCCAGAAAGAAAACACTTCTTTTTCTGCTTTGCTTTTGTTCAGTGGGTACTGGGAGCTTGCTGATGTCACAGCCCTGCCAGCAGGAGCGGGCTGGGGATGGTGGGAGGTTGTCCATGAAAAACGGGACAGAGACTTTTTGGGAGGTGCAAAGGGAGTTTCTACCTTTTAAAAACTTTTCGATGTTGTATCTTCCCTCAGAGCATTCTGTGCCGAGTGACCTGTTTGATTTCATTAGACCACAATAATTATTTTTGAAATACGCACTGGTGTTGAAGTTAAAAAAACATTGAAATTGAAACAGTTCCTGCTGTTTTGATGCCCCCAATATCCCCCAAATTATTTGTCTAGTAGGCATCTCCTAAAAGGAGGTTTTCCTTTGTGATTTATGTTCCTCCCTTCATTCCCTGCTTTTTGCAGGATTTCCCTTGAAACTGGAATTTCAAACCGCAGCTGGCTTTGCTAAAAATACACTTGTTCAAACCTTTGGGTTTCATTTCAGCATATCGTACGCTCAGCTGTCTCTGGGTGTGGGGATTTTCCCTAAAACACAAACATCTGGGGGAGTGGAAGCTCTGTCGGGGCTGCTCCTGCGCTCCCACCCTTCCCCAGGGATGGGAGGCAGGAGTGGGATGCTGCACCAGCCCGGGGGGGTTCAGCTGCCACAGGAGGTCAGCCAGCCACAGCCAGGTACCAAATCAGGTAGGAAGACTTAAGGATGAAGAGTTGAACCCGGGCTGGTGGGAGGTGTCCCTGCCCATGGCAGGGGGTGGCTCTGGGTGGGCTTTGAGGTCCCTTCCAACCCAACCAGCCTGGAATTCTGTGAAGTATTTATTGAACACAGCTTTGCTGTCTGTAGGAGAAGTGTGTGGGTGGGACCATCCAAGGAGGAGCATGTTCTGCAGTGCTCAGGCCCCAAATCAAAGTGTGAACTCCTCTGGGAGCTGTAACCACAGGGAAAGTTCTTCATGCTCATGATCAGATATTAATTCCTTAATTTTCTGGTCTGTGGGAGGGCTGGAGAACACTGGTGAGTGAACACTGTGGGTTTTGGTGATGCCTTGGTTCTGGCTGCTCATGGGCTGTCCGGGCTGAAGGAAATAGCTGGGATTTACCTGCAGATGATGAATAAAATGTAAATAAAACTGGGGCCTGGTAGACATGGATCAGACCATGGGATGAGCTTATTTGAAAAATACAGGTATTTTAACACAGCCCAAGGGAGAAGTGTCTCTTGAGCACCAAACTATCTGATATTTATGTGCAGAATGGAGGTCTGGAACCCTGGGGGATTTCAGCAGAGGCTTCTGTGTGAGCTCTCAATAGGATGATGAAAGAAAAAGGATAGGTGTGATTATTGGAGCTACAGGTGATGGATGTGGGGCTGAACATGGCCTGGAGCTGAAATATCCCGGGAATATTGATCCTCAGTGTGGATGTGGCTGGAAATCTTTACCTGCTGGCAGCTCCAAGCATCTCCCTTTTGCTTGGAGAGTCAGTCAATGAGATGGTATCAAAGATGCTCTTCACTGGGCTGGGTTCAAGCCCATCTGAGAGGTCTTCTACCACCTTCTGTGGTCCACAGAGCAGGAATAAAGGTCTCCATTTAAATAAGGAATGGCAAGACTACAAATGCTTTGGTTTACCATTCTACCATGTCATGCAAGTGAAATGCACTGAAAATTCAGATAAGATAAAAGGTGATTGAACTGTTTTGTGAGTATATCATCAATATACTGCTGCAAATTCTTTGCTATTTACCCACATGGCCCTATTAAATGATTATTATTGCAAGCACACTTTCTCCTTGTCAGATGGAGGAATACACACCATTAAAAAGTTAACTTTAATTTCCCAAGTAATACTGTCATTAAATTTCTGTAAATTAAAATGGGACTCCCTCAGGATTTTAAAGAGATTGTGTGTCAGAGTGAAGCCCAGCAATGAACACATCCTGCATCTGTTTAGCCAATAACACCAGGCTCTGAAAATTGAAATACACTGCCAGAATTCTGCGTGGAAGAACTCCATGTCTTTGGAATATTTTATACGTCGTGTGTGTAGCAGAAATCATTAGACCATTGTTGAGAATGGATAGAACTTTTGTGGAAGCATTTAGAGAAGGAAACCTTATTAATATTTAAAGAGAGCTTGTGCAAGCCCAGCTCTGATTTGTGCCCTGGTCCTTCTGGAGTGTGGGATGTGGTCCTGGAGGTGGGAGATGCTCAGTGGTGCTGGTGGGGTGTGGGATGTGGTCCTGGAGGTGGGAGATGCTCAGTGGTGCTGGTGGGGTGTGGGATGTGGTCCTGGAGGAGGGAGATGCTCAGAGGTGCTGGTGGGGGGTGGCATGTGGTCCTGTAGCCGGCNTGTGGTCCTGGAGGTGGGAGATGCTCAGTGGTGCTGGTGGGGTGTGGGATGTGGTCCTGGAGGTGGGAGATGCTCAGTGGTGCTGGTGGGGTGTGGGATGTGGTCCTGGAGGTGGGAGATGCTCAGTGGTGCTGGTGGGGTTGGTCAGGGGCTTGGATCCCACCCTCACAGGGAGATATTCTGCGAGCACATGGCACTTCATGCTGTATCAGGCTCCAATCCAGAAGCCACCACAGCTGCCATGAGCAGGTGTGAGGACCAACTGCCTCTGCTGGGGGGCTGTTTTGGAGAGGAGTCCTTGTGTCTGTTCACCTTGTGAAGAAGAGAGACGTGGAGAGGATGTGGCTCAGGGGATGCAGGTTTTGCTGCTGTGGCTGTTTATTAACTCTCAAGGGGAAGAAAGGGGTGACCTTTCTCACAACTTCTGCATGTTTTAAAATACAGTGAGGTGGGACAGAACTTCCTAAGGGTCTGCCATAAGCTCCTGGGGACACAGTGCCCTGGTGCTGGAAACTCCCCCCAGAATCTTCAGATTCTCTGTGTCTGTGGAAGGTGAGCCCACGGCTGGGAACAGCACAAAGAGCAGAACAGGGAGAATGGTGGTATTTTTATCCTTGCTGAGCACATTTTCTGTACTGAGCTGGAACAGCATTGTCTGACTCCAGCTGGAAGCAGCACAGACATCAGGAGGAAAGGCAAACCCACCCATGTACAACTCCTGTCACTGCACCACTGACACGAAACCCCAAGTTACGCAGGCAAGTGCACTTTGGGCTGGGGGGAAATATTCCACTTGATGATCCACAAAAAACCTGGCAAGGAATGGAGGAAACACTGCCTTTCATCAACTAAAAGTCTAAATATTTCAGAGTCACAGCCGCCGTGATCACAATCCACGTGCAGCTGGCCAAGGCTGGCTCTGCCTGGGGGGACTTTGTCAGGCTGGGGAGGGGCAGGGCCATCACACCCACTCTGCAGATTAAATGTTCTAATTACAGCTCCATCTCCTGCTGCTCTGCCCTCAAACTCTTATCAAAGTGAGCAGCTGGGAAGCAGTGCCAGACCCAGCCATTGACCTTATGCAGGCAGAGATGTTTATCCTGGAGCTCCAGCAATAGCTGGGACTTGGGAGCTTGGAAAATTGTGAAACTTTTCCATTTGTCTGTCCTCAGTGGGGAAAATGGTCCTCCCCTTCATGTGCGGTATCTGTTGTCCTTGTGAGCCACAGGAACACCAGGACAGTGGGGTCAGGCTGTTGTGCCCTTGTCTCCTGGTGTGGGAGTGCTCTCCAAATGAGGTCCAGCCCTTGGGAATCACCTATGGATCAGCCTGGGAGGGCTCTTGTCAAGTCTGAAACATCTGGAGGAATCTGGAGACATGAGGGGTTTGGGAAGCTGAAGTTGGGATGTTCAGGGCCAGGAGCTGGACTTCAGTGACCCTTGTGGGTTCCTTCCAAACAGGATATTCTATGATCACATGAGTTTGGGGTTCAGTGAGCCAAGGGGCCAGGACCACGGCCAGCCCCATGGAGCGGGGCTGACAGGCTGAAGCTGAGCTGCATTTCTAGTTCAGCTCACAACCAGAGGGAGTAAAAATGAATAATGGATCAGTTCCTCCGAAAGCTGCGTGTGGAGTCAGAGACCTCTGAGATCACACAGACATCCCTACCCTGAGCCTCCTCCTCCCGCAGCGTGTGCAGCTAATTGGAGAGGGGGGTCAGGTAGGGCTGAGTTAGGAGGGTAATTTTGGAATATACAATTCTGTAATTGCTTTACTCTTGCGGTTTGAGACGTTATTACCAGAATTCAACAATGGAATTACAGCCTTATTAATTTAAACACATTGTGGGGGAGGAGATGAGATGATTGCCTTTCTTTGGGGGTGGTGATGGGAGAACTCCTGGTGCAGCTCTTGGTCCTTCTTCAAGTGGGATCATGCACTGTCTCCTTCCAGCTTCAGAGGTGTTTCTATTTCTGGTTGCAGGCCCTGACTCAAAGGTAGGCAATAGTAGTGGAACGGATTTAAATTATAGTGAGTTTAAGGGGTAATTTTTAGCTTCCTGTGAAGCTGCTCATGCTCCTGGAAGGTTTTTGAATCATGTCATCAGCAGCAATGCATCACTTGCTCACTCAGTTAAACAACTCAGCTGGAGGGTCTCTGGGCACCTTCGTGGACCAAAGCTCTGGTTCTGCCTGGGGCACAGGGGTTTCCTCCTGAAGTTTCTCATGAAACAAAGTCAAATTTTCATTTGAAAATGAGCCTTTTTCTTCTTGAAATCCAGAGCTGAGAAGTTTGGTATGGAAAGCAGACGAAGGGAAGGAAAGTATTTTCGCTCTTGTATCTCCCAGCTGTATTTGGGGCTGATTCCCCAAGTCTTCCCCACATTTACGGCTGACTGAACCTGCAGTCTGGGCCTCAGACAAACCACGTCCCAGGGCTCCAGCCCAGGAAAGGTGGGTTGTTTGAACCTCTCTGGGGCTCTCCGGGTATGCAAATACCTCCCAAGGGGTTTCTGCAAATTGCTGCTCTGGTAATTGACTTGATTAGGATGGCGACTGATTAGTCTCCTGCTAATGAAGTATTGGCTGAGGCTGCAGCAGCTTCTGATATTTAGAACTTTTCTCCAGCCCAAACAGCTCCCTTGTCAGCAGACAGCTGGTACCTGCTGCCCCCAGCCCCTTGGCTGGGCAATGCTAGACTGTCTGGGAGGTGTCCCAGGAGCAGCCACCTCAGTGGAGAAAACATAAACCATTTACTGCAGACCATCACACACGGGCAGCCGAGGGCAGGGTTTCACAGCTGCAGCTACCAGCCCACTCCAAGGCCCTCCAGAACCGACTGGGACAACTGGTTGGACTTCATGATCCCCAAGCTCTTTTCCAACCTAGCTGACTCTGTGACCCTGTGATTCCCACCCTGCTTTGTCCCAGCTCATGATTTGTGTGTCTGAATTTATTGCATGGAATAAATGTGCAGGGTGGGGGTCCTGAGCCCCTTTCTGCACGTTTTAGTGCTAAATGCATTGATCTGCACATTAAACAGCCTCTCCTCCACACTGGGTGTGAGAAATGAGCTCCTCTGGCAGAGCTGACAGTGGAATTAGGAACCAGCTTCTGGAAGGCAACAGTGAGCAATGGTTTAATTTTTTTTTCCCATGGAAGAAGTTAAAAATGGAAATGGAAGCTACTGTAGGTTTTTTCCCAATTATGAATGTTCAAGCTGTTTACGAGGCAAAATGACAACAAATTTCCTTTCCATTTAATGAGCTGAAGAGAACTGGAATTGGTGTGTGAGTCAGTCTGAAGAGCCACAAAAACAAGGGTACAGCACCTGCATTTTTATGGTCTCCAGAATGGTGGGGTTAAAATGTCTCTCCTTGCATTTTTAGAGGTTCATGGCCATCAGTCTGATAATGCACTTACCTGAATTTTTAGTTTAAACTGAGTACCTGGGTTTGTCCCTGTCCAGCACAACTTGCAACTGCTTTTCTAAGTCCCACAGAATCTGAAACTGTTTAAAGAACTTGGGTTTGGCACAGAGGGGCCTGGATGGAAAGTAAAGTTGTAGTTAAGCAGTTAGATGGACTTAATCTTATGAACGAGCTATTCAACAGATTTTACTCCATGTTTTTAGATGACATGAAGGGTTAAAAGTCAGCCTGATTCAAACCTCGTAACGCCTGTAAGATGTGACAGCAACAGAATGGAGAAGTTCTGAAGCTTCTTGTCTCCAAAGAAGAACTGGCTTTGAAGAATGCATAGCACAAGGAGCACCAAAAGTGTGACACTTTCTAAGTAATGACTTCCTTACATTTATTGATCATTTTCCAGCTCTGATTGGGGCTATTGGGCAGTAAAAGGATGAGTTAGTGACTCCTCTGCCCAGTGGATGCTCACGCCACCCATCCTGGCCTAGGCACTGCTCCCACCAGGCTGGGGGAGCCTCAGCCATGGTGGGATGCCCTTGGGGGGAGCAGAGGAGCTTTCCCTGCAGGTCCCCCCAGTCAGTGCCAGAGGATCAGCCCCGGCGGGCTGGGGATGAGAGATGACTTCACAAAAATCTCTGCAAAGGGACTAATTAAGGTGAGCAATTTGCCTTTGTTTCCATTGCTCACAGCAGCCTAATTGGAAGGCAGAAGCATTTTCACTTGGAGAAGGATTCATTTTAACTGATAAATGCCCCAGTCTTGGATAATTTTCCTTCCCCTGCAGCAGGGACATCACTCAGCGAGGACACAGCTCTGGCTGAGCCCAGCACGGCCCTTCCTTGTGAGCCTGAGGATCCAGGGCCACGTGGCTCAGATTAATAAGAGATATTTAACTTAGCAGAGGCTGAAGAAGCTCCTTGACTCAGTTTCACTCCACTAATCCTCAGTAACATTCTCTGGAGCTTTCCAGAAAAGCTGTGTCTTTCTATAGGGAAAGCTGAGCAATATCATGGAATTGTTTGGATTGGAAGGGACCTCAAAGCCCACCCAGTGCCACCCCTGCCATGGGCAGGGACACCTCCCACCAGCCCAGGTGGCTCCAAGCCCCATCCAACCTGCCCTTGGACACTCCCAGGGATGGATCCAGGGGCAGCCACAGCTTCTCTGCCCACCCTGTGCCAGGGCCTGCCCACCCTCCCAGCCACCAATTCCTGCCCAGTATCCCACCCATCCCTGCCCTCTGGCTGTTGGAAGCCATTCCCTGTGTCCTGTCCCTCCAGGCCCTTGGAAATAATGTCCATTTTTTCCTTTAGGGCCCCTTCAGGTCCTGGAAGGCTGCAACAGGTCAATCCTTCTCTTCTCCAGGCTGAAGGATCCTGGTGGTGCTGGAGGGTGTACAACAGGCATTAAAATGTCCATCTCTGAGTGTCCTTCCAATGTCTCCTGTTAGTGGGTGAAGGGACCACTGGCCGTGCTCCTGACTAAAGGATCCATCTTCTCTGCCCCATTTCCAAGTGCCATCCAAGTGCTCTCCCCTCTGTTGCTCCCCTGGGATGTAAGACAGCCCTGGCTGCACATCTGGAAGCACGTACCCACATCTGGTGGGTAGCACAGTGTTCCCAGGCCTACCTTTTTCTGACCTGCAAGATGAAATCCTCAAATATATTACTATTTTATCATCATCATCATCACCCCTCTGTTTTATGAGAAATCTTTATTTCATTTTTTTAATGTTCTTTTATGCAGAGAGAGAAAATGCTTTTGTTATTTTACTGCTTGAGATTAGGATTGGTCTTTAAGAAATTTGAGTTCACTTTATGACCTGTGTCTGATTTCTCTGCCTTGTGTTAGAAGAGCACAGTTCATTTGGGCACCTCAGGGCTCAGGGATGTGTAGTTGGAGTCTGTACATGGAATCATAGACCCATTGTATCCTTTATAGAATATATATATAAGATATTATATATTTTATATATATAAATAAAACATCTCTCCATAAGTATGTCTTGAGGAGATGATGGTGCCAATAAGCTGAATTGACCTGATACAACCAACTCAAGCAATACTGAGTTATCCTGCCCGTTCTGCCCCCTCTGCCTTCTTCCCCACCCAGCTGGAGGTGCTGGATGGACTCCCCTTCCCAAACAGGCTGGATATGGATACACAAAATTTATTAAAGATGTCATTACTTTAATAGTGTGTAATGCATTCAAGCCATGTCCCCAAGCCTGTCTGAAGCAACAAGCAAGGTCAAAGTTAACGTGCTGAAACTTCCAACAATGGAGCAGGGAAGGGAGCAGGGAAGGGAGCTGATCCATGCCCAAGGAGCAGCCATGCTGCAATAACTGCAAATGCTTTTATTTCCTGGAACAACAAATACCTACGGTGCTTAAAATTCCCAGGCTTCCAGGCGCTGCACAATTTCTCAGTGATAGCAAAGAATTTCAAGCAGCTTTTGCACAGAATGATCAAGTTTGCAGAGAACTGCCTTGGGTAGTGCTTAAAAAAATGATGGAAAAATAAATTGAAGAGCAAGGAAGGCAGGGGACAGAATTCCTTCTTTCCACTTAAACCAATTTTTCTGGAATCAGTAAAAGTGACTGAACTCCGTGTTTCCCATGCTCAGACAGAAACAGAACAGCAACAAGTTCTCAGCTCCTGGAAAGGTTCCCAGGCTAGGCCCGAATCAATTCTGCCCAATTATGACTTTTCAAAGAACTGCTGCAGGATGTGTCTGTGACCTGCGGGGGTTTCCCCTCCACTTCACCACTTCCATTTGTAGGTGTGGGAGGGTTCCTCAGGAGGAATGTGCTTGGATGGGGGTGATGGTGCCAATTTCATCTGTCACCCCAGTCCTGGGACGTTTGTTGGATCAGGTGCCGAGGCTGAGAACTCAGCAGGACCATTCCATGCTCTGAAATACAGCAGGTGTTTGTTCAGTGAGTTTTTTCTCCAAGACTAAACATGTCCATAACCCACCCAGTCTGGGGGTCACTGTGTTCCCAGCGCTGCAGGAGCAGCTGCAATGAGTTGGCACCAAAAAAATATTGAAAAATAGGGATATTTCTGGGTGGAGATAAAGATGCCATGCCTGTTGTACTGATGAAAATCTAATAGATGTGGAAATAAAGGAAATATTTTGGATTTCAGTTGACAGCCTACACATTGTGGCACTCCTGACCTGGCGGGATTTCAGTTCCATCCTGGTGAGGCCAATATCTCTCTTTAGTCAGAGAAGCACATTTAAAAACTTTTTTTTTTTTTCTAACTAGAACTATTCTTTACATAGTGTCTGTGTGGAACTGTGGGAGCCCCATGTCCTTGGACATCAGAAAGGCTGAGCAGATTTGGGAAAAGGAAAAAACCAAGCCCACAGAGATCATTAATCCCAGAATGGTTTGGGTGGAAAGGGACCTTAAAACTCATCTCATTGCACCCATCAGGTTGCCCCAAGCCCTGTCCAATCTGACCTTGGACACTCCCAGGGATCCAGGGGCAGCCACAGCTTCTGTGGGCACCCTGTACCAGTGTTTTACCACCAGACACATATGACCAGTCAGACCTTTCGATCCAAAGCAGCTTTCCAAGGAAAAGAGGGGTTCTTTTGTTTTCTTTCTGACTCTAAACATACATTTTCTTTCTTTTTTTCCTTTCCCCCTTAGTGAGAAGGCCATGGAAATGCTGTCTCCTGCAGTTTTCCATAGAAGCATCTTCCCGAGCTTCAGACCAATTTGTCTGAGAGCATGTGTTGGACAGAAAGGTGCAGCTGTAATTTCTCAGGCCTGGCTGGGGATGCCAAATAAATCTATATCTTCTTGACAATTATATCTTCACAAAAGCTTGGGAAAGAACAGCTAGGAAAGCTTGTCAATAAGTGCACTTTTTATTAGAGGAAAGTCCTTTGGAAAGCCCACGAAGGCAGCGTTTCCTGATGGATCTCTGGAGGCAGCTGCTGTGGGATGCCAGTTAGGAACAGCCTTTTATTGACAAACTTGGATTTGGGAGGGAATCTTTACTAACAAAGCCTTGGTTTGAGTCATTTCCCGGCACATCCATAAAAGCAGATATGAAGTAAATATAATTTTTTCTTGAGTCAAAGTAAATTGGCTTAAATGCTTGTGCTGATGGCACAGTGACACTCCACCAATGGATAATGAAACAGTGACTGGGAGAGGGAACAGGGCTTATTAACAGCTCCTGGGAGCGATGCTACAAGCCAAAAGGGAAGTTATTTCCAAAGTCAAATCTGGGATTAATTAGCGTTATGTGGGATCCGGTTGCACAGGAGAGCTGAAGGTCCAATTTTCCTGCTGTTCCACGTCCGTGCCTCCCCCGCAGCCGGGCTGTCGGAACAACAAATGGAGCTTAATTCACTTTGCTATTTAGGACGTCTATATATAAAGCCAGGAATATAGGTTGTGACCCTTGGGGGGACCTTGGCCCGCTCCTCCTCCCTTTGCCCTACTTCTGGTAATTATGTTTTCCAGATAGGTGCTTATTCATGGGACTCCTCTAAGAGTGAATGTCTGTAAATTCTGGAAAATGTGTTTTCTTAAAGGCGTTTTTCAGCCTGAGCAGGCAGCAATTACCTGCCAGCAGCATAACAGTGCAGTTCCTATGTGTCAAATGCTTTCAAATTTCCATGCTTTGATCAGGACCCTGTTTGGGCTGCAGTTTGCTCATTGTCCTCTTGGGAGTTTTCTACGTGGCATTTTTTGATTATTCTCAGCCCCAGTGAAGTTCTTAAAGCAACTTAGCAGGGGCTGAGCTGCAGTAACGAGGGGGGAGTTCACCTGTACAGAGGCACTTGGAGAAATCCCAGCCCCCGAATGCCATGGAAAAGAGACCCAGGGAGGGGCAGAATCGATTCTGAGCTGGCAGGAAAGCTGGCAGGGCTGGCAGGGGGAGCAGCAGCAGCAGCAGCCAGAGGGGTGAGTGACAGTGAGCAGCAATCACAGAGGCACCCTGAGAGCTGTGGCAGGAGATGAGCTGTCTGGTGATGCAGCACGAGCAATGCTGCGGAGGAACAGCCCGGCAATAACAGAGGCAGCAAACCACAGCAGGGAAAGGTTATTTTTTGAGCAGGAAGCAAGTAAAGCTCCTGGAGGAATGTGAATCATCAAGTCCCAGATTGGATTGGGTTGGAAGGACCTCAAAGCCCACCCAGAGCCACCCCTGCCATGGGCAGGGACACCTCCCCCCAGCCCAGGTGGCTCCAAGCCCCGTCCAACCTGCCCTTGGACACTCCCAGGGATGGATCCAGGGGCAGCCACAGCTTCTCTGCCCACCCTGTGCCAGGGCCTGCCCACCCTCCCAGCCACCAATTCCTTCCCAATATCCCATTTATCCCTGCCTGTAACCCTACAGTGTAAAACCTTACCCGGAACTTCCCTGTGTGACCCAGAAAAGTAAATGGGGGATTTGCTGGGGAAGAACTGAGCACAGTCCTCGAGCCCAATTCCCAGAGCCAGAGCAGGGCCATGCCAAGGGTGGGGGTACCCAGGGAGGGCTGTGCTGGCCCCACCCAGGGCTCCCACGAATCCTGCAAGCTCTGAGCAAGGGCATCTCTTCAAGGCTAATCACTTAATTAAGTCTTTAAATATTAGAGAATCTGCTCCATATTAGGTGAGTGGCTTCAATGCTTAATTAACTTTATTCCAACTCTAGATTTGTTTAGTTTCACCTTCCAGCCTTTGGCTCTCATTATTACTTTTTTCGCTAAATTAAGGAGCTGCTGAGTATCAGAATCACCTCCCTGTGATGGCACCAAAGAACTGAGAAATTGGCTGTTCCTCTTCCCTTGGATAAATTGAAAAGGTCAAGTGCCTGTAATCTGACTTTCTGTACCAAATTGGCTCTAAAGGAGTGACCTCCAGAGAAGCCCATGGGGATGCTCCAGGGCTGGAGCCCCTCTGCTCTGGAGCCAGGCTGGGAAAATTGAGGGGGTTCACCTGGAGAAGAGGAGCTCCAAAGAGGCCTGAGAGCCCCTGCCAGTGCCTAAAGGGGCTCCTGGAGAGCTGGAGAGGGACTGGGGACAAAGCATGGAGGGACAGGACACAGGGAATGGCTTCCCACTGCCAGAGGGCAGGGATGGATGGGATATTGGGAAGGAATTGGTGGGTGGGAGGGTGGGCAGGCCCTGGCACAGGTTGGGCAGAGAAGCTGTGGCTGCTCCTGGGTCCCTGGAAGTGTTCAAGGCCAGATTGGATGGGGCTTGGAGCCACCTGGGCTGGTGGGAGGTGTCCCTGCCCATGGCAGGGGACGGCACTGGGGGGTCTTGCCAATCCCTTCCCACTCAAACCATTCCATGGATTTTGTTGATATCACTCTTGTGAGCCTCTGAGTTCTCTGAGGTTGCATCCTGCCCCAGGGTTGACCGTTCAATTTCAGTAAGGCTGTCCCACCCCTCCTTCCTTGGCATCCTCCTTCCTCACGAGTCCCAGCCATCCATCCTGTCCGGCACCCGCCTGTGGTTGGGGTCACCCCGGGGCCTCAGTTCTTCCCAGGACCACAACTCCCTGAGCAAACAGGCATCATAAATAAACATCATGAATAATTTTCTGAGAAAAGCAGAACTTTATCCCTGCCAGTGAGGAGAGGGGCAGGAGGAAAGCACTGATTAGAATATTTATGCAATCCAGCCTTGATTAGATCCATCTCGACAAAACAGCCATAGGTCGATCCATTTTAATTCCCTGTAAATGCCGTGTTTTCCTGAGGAGCTCAGTGCAGTTAATTGCAAGGCTGACCCGTGTCCTCTTGCTCTGCAAACCTGCTCTTGGGTGGAAGTGCCCAGGGGTTCTGCCCCTGGTGCAGCTCAGGAGAGGGAGATGTGCCCACCCAGGGGTCACCAGGACCTGGTGGTGCTGAGCACGAGGGTGGGTCTACCTGAGGTTATGGAGATTTTATCTCTTCAATTCCAGTGTCTGGTGGGCTTGGGAGCATGTGGAAGGCATTGCTGTCCCCTGTGTGCTCTGAAGATTGATTTCAGTTTGGGTGACCCCTGACCCTTTGCTTGCCAGAGCTGTAGGGGATGGCAGAGCACGTTTGTGCCGTGCTGGTCAGTGAGCACCCTCGGGGAGAGCACGCGAGGCTCTCTGGGCAGCACTGGGCTGGCACAGAGGTGGGTCCTGCAGGAAGGATCCGTGCCATGGCAGAGAACTGATGGTGCCCAGGCTGCCCCCGGGCTGTGGGGATGGTGCTGGGCACCCACTGCCCCACGCAGGATTTCATCTGCCAGCACGTGTGGGACCAGCTCTGGGGAGGCAATCCTGTGCATCCCACTGCAGACAAACAGCGTGCGCTCTCATCCTGCCAGAACACACTCGGGGTCCACAGGGGTTTGAGTGCCTTTAGCCACAGCCCTGCAGGTGGGTGGCCACTGGGTGAGAGCAGGTGCAGTTGTAGGGGACTGGGGCTCACGAGTGTCCCTGCAGGTCTCTGTCCTCAGAGGGTCACCAGTGTCCCTGCAGGTCTCTGTGCTCACGAGTGTCCCTGCAGGTCTCTGTCCTCTGGGGCTCACGAGTGTCCCTGCAGGTCTCTGTCCTCAGAGGGTCACGAGTGCCCCTGCAGGTCTCTGTGCTCACAAGTGTCCCTGCAGATCTCTGTCCTCTGGGGGTCACAAGGAGTGTCCCTGCAGGTCTCTGTCCTCAGAGGGTCACAAGTGTCTCTGCAGGTGCCTGTCCTCAGAGGGTCACGAGTGTCTCTGCAGGTGCCTGTCCTCAGAGGGTCACGAGTGTCCCTGCAGGTCTCTGTCCTCTGGGGGTCACAAGGAGTGTCCCTCTGTGCTCACGAGTGTCCCTGCAGGTCTCTGTCCTCGGAGAGTCACGAGTGTCCTTGCAGGTCTCTGTCCTCGGAGGGTCACGAGTGTCCCTGCAGGTCTCTGTCCCCTGTGACCACTCATTTATGTGCCTGCAGCCAAAACAGAGGTGTGACAGTTCCTGTGTCCCAAATGGCCCACAAGCAGGTTTCCCTTCTCCAGCCCAAGGGGCAGGGGCTGGCAGGGGCTCTCAGAATCCCCCTGCCCTGGGGCAGTGTGCCCAGGGGGGAGAGAAAGGAGTCATCTCCAAAACTTGAATACCCACCCAGTTTCTTGTTCTCTCCCCAAAATTTTTAGACACTTTTTGCTAACTTTTAAAAAGAGAAAAACGGGTAAATTTTTAAACATGACATGTTCCAGATTTCAATTAAATTGTTCAGCAAAGTATTAGAGCTAATGATATGGTTTAGGGAAAATAATAATTTTATTGCCCTGCATTTATCATTTTTTTTTGATTAAATGATTTTCTCATTTATATGCACTCCCTCATTTATTTTCTTCCTATTCTTTAGACCCATTTTTAGGTTGTTGTTTTTCTTAAAGTTGTGTAGGCTGTGTTTTGATCTGGTAGTGATGGGTGTCCCAGTCAAGGTCTGGTACTGGAAGAACCCATAGCTTTAGCGAGTTAAAGATAGAAAGAGAAGAGTTATTTAGAAATATGTAGGAACAGTGAGGTGGTTACCTCTGTATTTTGAGGTCAGTGGAGATAAACAGCCAAAAATAAAACTGGACAAATGAATACACTGGCACAGGGTGGGCAGAGAAGCTGTGGCTGCCCCTGGATCCCTGGGAGTGTCCAAGGCCAGGCTGGACGGGGCTTGGAGCCACCTGGGCTGGCGGGAGGTGTCCCTGCCCAAGCTCTAAGGTCCCTTCCCACCCAAACCATCCAGGGATTCTGTGATTTATGATATGAAAACCCTCCTCACCCTTGCTCTGATCAGTTGGGTGCCCTCACAGAGCACCTGCTGCGTGTTGGTGGCAGTCCCACATCTCCCCCCCAGCACTTCCCACATCCAGGTCTGCTCTCCTGGCCAGCCCAGGGGGCCACAGCAGCAAAGCCTGTTCTGCTGGTGGTGCCTCTGCAATTCCTGCTTGAGGACATGAAGGGGGTTTTGTGGGAAAATGCTGCATTCCTGGTTAGTGTAACTTTGTGCTTCAAGTGGACACAGTAACGGAGAAAAGGTCAATAAGCTGCCACATGATACAAAGAGGGTAAATCTGCCAGGAAAAAACAGGCGTACCTTGTTTTCTCCCCAAAACAAATCAGCTGGGAAAAAGCTGAGTCAATAAAGTTCCCTCTGAGCAGCATCCTTTGGGCTGCTCAGGAGATGGATTGCTTGCACGCTAATTGGCGCTTTAATTGCCCTCCCCGTGCTGGGCTGTCTGCCCTTTGAGGTCCAGGGCTGGCACTGCCTGCCATCCCCCCCTCTCTGGGCCCATCCTTTATGGGAACAGGGCTGAAAGAGGCCAAGAGTGTCCCATACCTGTGCTGGAGATGGGCTGTGCACCAGCCACCCAGGGCTCCACTGCAGCTTCCAGCTCTTCTTTGGGCCTTCTTCTGCCAGGTGTCTGCAATTCTCATTTTCTCTTACTTTCTATCACTTTTGTAAGAGCAGAAAAAAAGGAAAAATGAGTGGTTCTTCTGTCACACGAGTGTTCCCAATGAATTTTCAGCTCTATAATGAAGCAGCGCAAAGCTTCACAGGAGTTTGGTTTCTCTGCTAATTAAGATTAAAAGTATAAGCAGTCCATTAGAGGGAAAGTGACTCTTGAAAGTTTAGAAAGAGTTGATGAAGCAAACCCCATTTTGCTTAAAGAACCAGCAGTAATGCAGCAGGTTCCTAGCACAGGTTTTACAGCGTGGTATCGACACTGTGTCTCAGAAATGGGACCTGTGGCACAGGGCCTGCTGGTCAGCCCATGCTGGGCAGCCTGGGAGGGCACCTCGGGGTGTTCCTGGGGGTTGTCACAGCAAACTCCAGGTCTTGGTTTGGGGCTTGGTGGGAGTGAAGCAGCAGAGTTAGCAAAAGGGTGTGTGATTCATCTCCCAGCAAAGCAAACATGGAGTTTGAGAGCTCCAAGGAGAAGGTGAACACAGGTTTATGTCATTTGGAGGTATATTTAGCTGAAGGCTGGTCCAGCTCCTCACTGTTTTCTGTGGTTGGATGCAGGTTGTGCCAAGTGATGAGGCTGAACGTGACATCAAACCCCAAGCAGATCTCTCAGTGGGACCTAATTTTGCCTGTAATTCCATCCTTGATGTGGCTGGTGAGAGGGAAGCAATGGGAGGTAACACAGGAACACCTCTGTGTGTCCGAGCTCCCCTCTGAGCAGGGACCTGCTGGCACACCCACTGCCATGGGCAGGGACACCTCCCACCAGCCCGGGTGGCTCCAACCTGCCACCCTGTCCAACCTGCCCTTGGACACTTGCAGGGATCCAGGGGCAGCCACAGCTTCTGTGCCCACCCTGTGCCAGGGCCTGCCCACCCTCCCAGCCACCAATTCCTTCCCACTGTCCCATCTCTCTCTGCCCCCTGGCAGTGGGAAGCCATTCCCTGTGTGCTGTCCCTCCAGACCCTTGTCCAAAGTTGCTCTTCAGCTCTCCTGGAGTTCATTTAGACAAAGTACGTGGGGTTCTTAGAGAAATTAGAAAGACTGATGTGTTTGGTGGCTGCTATAATGTGCACTACATCATCAGCTGGCTGGACTCTGCCTCTCTAGGTCCATCTAAATTTGTGGTACCAAAGTGCTGTGTCCCAGTTCTTTAGTGTCCAAACCCTCTGTGGTTGTCTGGAGATGGATCATTCCCACCGTCAGTGTGTATCACACCTAATCTGCTCTAGATCCTGCTAAGGAGTGAAGGCTGCACTGAACACATGGGTGGTTTTGGGTGGGGTTGTGCTCTGGGTAGACCCAGTGGGATCTGTAATTTTTCCTTTCCTAATTGTTGGATTCAGAGCAACTTTACAGACACAAAACTTTCCTTGTCCCAGTAGGCACAGCTGGGATGTTCTTCAGGAGCTCACCAAGGCTGGGGTGGGTCCTGTGCTGCTGCCCAAGCCCAGTCATCTTCTCTTAATATTATTATTATTATTAGTTCTGAATTACTCCTGGCATCATGCATTCACTTTGCTTCTGCCTTGGGCAGATGACAGGGCAGATGATGCTCCCAGAGACCCTAAAAATGACACCTCAGACCTGTGTCTGTTCTCTTACGTGTCTGCGGCTTCTTACTGAAGTGACTTCAGGTTCCCTGTGCAACAGATCACCCACCTGCACATTCCAACCTCTCCAGTGTTCAAGAAAACTCATCAACAAAAGTAGAAAATGCATCTTTCTCCTCTCCCCAGAAGGGGATCAGGAAAAGAGCTTTCTCCTGGCTCTTTTGGATGTTTCTACTGGGAATATTTTGTTCCAAGCTGCAGCAGAGCTCTCTGCTGAAGAACAAATCATACTATTATACTTGCACTTTAATCTTCCCTTTGGGAACACAGAGCTTCCTAATATAATCCTGATGGCAGGGAAAAGTGTTGCTATAATTGTAATGCACATAACAAATTGCCATTGTCCCCTCTTTGCAAGGTGAAGAAGAGATCTTTTATGCAAATGCTGGAAGGAAGGCAGGAGGCTCTGCTCTGTTTATGCAGTTCAGACCCAGCTCTGCTGCAGTGAAACCTGATTTTCAGGGTCGATGTGTCTGGATGATCACTGTGAATTAGGAACTCAAAATGTTCCCCTACAGGTTATTTCAGGGACAGTTGTAATTTGTGTATTATCCTGAATTTTGTGATAAAAGAAGCTCAGATTGGATTTACAAGCTGTGATGAAAAGACTAATCATGGAATCCCAGGCTGGATTGGGTGGGAAGGGACTTCAAAGTCCACCCAGTGCCACCCCCTGCCATGGGCAGGGACACCTCCCACCAGCCCAGGTTGCTCCAAGCCCTCGGACAGACATTTCCATGGATCCAGGGGCAGCCACAGCTCCACTGAACAGCCCTGCCCTGGCGTGTCCAGTCACAGGAGGGTGTGTGGGAATTCCTATGGATCAGCTCATCTCTGGTTCTTGGATTCAATCACTGTACGCTCTCCTAATTCTGTCCTTCCCATTTTCTGTCCTTCCCAACTGCTCAGGAAACTTCTCTGGGCCAATTAACTTCTTGCTATTGTAGATGGAAATTCAAAATTTGTCTTCCCTGCAATTACTCTCTGTGTGACTTTGGAGTGCCACAAGTTGCTCAGGGCCTTGAATACCATCGTCATCATTGCCATAACCTTTGGAGCTGGGGATTGGAATAAGGTGGATGAGCTTTAAGGTCTCTTCCACCCCAAACCATTCTGTGGTTCTATAATCAAAAATAAAAATGAAATTAAATGAAAGAAACTAAGTTAATCCATAAAGAAAACTGTAAATGTGTCCACAGAAGGTGGAGATTCTTTTTGCCTTTAGCGGGATTATTCTGGTGGGGTAAACCTTCTGCAGCCCTTTAGTAACATGGGTTTGACATCCAGGACACTGGGAGAGAGTTTTGGCCATGACAAATGAAAAGTTTAAGAGGAAACAACTTGGTGAGGGATAATTTCAGGATGCTGACTAAACCTACATCCTGAGGACTTCGCTGCCACCGTCCAAGCTTGCTAGGCCCTGGCAGATGAACCTTAGGACTAAAGGGTGGGGCCAGTTCCGCGCACGCTGCGCCTCACCTAAAAAATCCACTGCGCAGGCTCGAAGGACTCACCCGCACTGCAAAAAGCCCTGCAGCGACAGGCGAGGGACGAAACGGTAGGTGATAAGGTGCACTGGAAGCCGCAGACCTCGCCAACCCCACCTATGGAGACTTTCTGCTGTGCCTTTTGCAACCGGCCTTGCCTATCTCGCATCGGCCTCTTTAGCCATCAGCGCGCTTGCAGCAAGCGTGGGTAGAGCCCTTCCCAAATCTTCGTTCGCGAAGCCTAGCCATGATGACCAGTTTTAGGTCTCTTTTGTGTTTCTTTTTCTGGTCTGGACACACGTGTCCTGTCACACAATCCCTGTCAGGCAATGAGGGGTATCTGGGAGGTTGCAGCAGAAGCCCCGCTGTCCCTTGTGCTGTCTGGGGCAGGACTGGCCAGAGTTGGACCTGTCCACCAGTTTCCAAGCTGTGTCCCATCTATCCCACAAGGGAGAGCGTGTCCTCTCACCCCCTCAGCAATGCTCCCCAGCTGTCAGCAGTGTCCCAGCCCTGTCCCCTCTGGGTGCTGGCCCTGGGATGGGCAGCAGCATCTCTGCTCCCCCAGCCACCCACCACCCCCTCTGCCACTCCAGCTCCTTCCAGCCCTCCCGGGTGCCTCGGGGCAGCAGTTCTGGGCTCTCCCCACTGCACACACCCTGCCCCAGAGCTGGAGTGTTCCTTTGCACATTCGACACGTCCTGCCAGCCCCTGCAGGGGCCTGTGTAACCAGTCTGGTGACAGGATGACATTATTAACTCATGTTCAATTTGTTTTTGGCTGTCACCATGGCTGCTTTCCCCCATCCCACCTCCTAGCAGGCGATCCCTATTCCGGGAGCCGAATATTTGTTTTCATCTCATTTGTATGTGCTCTTGTCTCCGTTGAATTTTGTCTCTTTGATTTCCGACCATTTTCCAATTTATCAAGATCACTTTGAATTCTAATCCTGCCTGCCAAGGCACTTGTAATCATCCCCGCACTGATGTCACTCGCTGTTCCCTCACTTGTGTTGCTGAATTTGTTAATATTTAATAGAAGCACAGCCAGTCGGGTCCCTGCTCTGGAGTGCTTCGTGTGCCCTTTGCCAGGGAACCCTTTGCAACACTTTTTGCCTGTGTTTTTGGGTTCTCACAACAGAGTCAGATAATTATTTGGTTAAATTAGTATTTTATGATAAATTTGGATCACTGGCAGTGACCTCTCGGTCCTAGATGGAAAAACACATTCAACCTTTTCTCTGGCATTTCATGTACAACTTCTTTGTTAATGGATAATTTATACTTTACTATCTCTCCCTTGTGCTTTAATCTTTGAATTTCGGGTTCCTGCTCCTCCTCCCCAGCTGTGCATTCCCTGGGGTCACAGTTCCACGTCCCAGAGGTGGCTGTATAAGGGTGTAGAAGGAAAGGATGGAAGGGAAGGAAAAGCCCTTTAGGACTTGCCGAGCTGCAAAGGAAGCCCCTTGTGCTGGTGGGAGAGGGGCCGAGCCCTGCAGGGCACAGCCTTGGCACTGCAGCACACAAATCAGTCCCAGAACATGAGCCTGGTCCCAAATAAAGCACAGGCACCCCAGATGTCATCACCCGGCAAGCACTGATGGCAGCAGGGGGGGAATTACATCTGTGGTGGTGCTGGTGAGACACCAAAACACCACTCTCTGATGGGACTTTGTTCTTCTCAGAATTGGGTTGGGGCTGGGGCAGAGCCCCACTGGGAGGCAGCTCTTGGGTAACACCTTCAGACACAAATCCCTGCTTCTCCAGCTCCACTTTGCTGCAGTAGATATCCCAGTCCGTGGCAGTGGTGTGATGGTGCCGTGGCATCCAGGTTCTGATGTGCAGCAGAGCCCAGAGCTGCTCCCACCTGAGCACTGAGGGCTTCGTGGCATCTCACAACTTGGAAGGGCACAAAGGGTTTGTTTCCATCTCAGTGCACTCTTAATCCGCAATGCACAGGGAGGAATTGTTCCTTTCTTCCCGTTTATTTTTCCCATTTATAATTCCATTATAGCATTTTGTTCATTTATTTATTTGATTTAATCCATTGCTCTCTACAACTCCCAAACAGGAGGCTGCAGCCGGGTGAGGGTCAGCCTTTCCTCGCAGATGACAAGTGACAGGGTGAGAGGCTCCAAGGCGCACCAGAAGGGATTTAGATTGGAGACGAGGGGACATTTCAAGGACAGGATGTGTCTGGAGAGCTGATCCGGCCTTTGGCTGGCCACATGCAACTTGTGCAGAGGGCTGGGCTTTGCCTCAGTTGTGCTGAAGAACCTGAGGGAAAGAACCAGGGATTATTTAGCCTGAAAAGCAGTGTTTTCAGCATCAGCTGAGGGGGCTCCGCTCGGTCCACACCACGTGTGACACCAGGGAACCAAACCTGCCTGTCCAGCGCCAGCAGCCACTGGGGTGCCTGGGGAGCAAAGGTGAGTCTGCAGGAAGGTGAACACTAATCAGCTTTAGAATATTCAGCTGGGAACATTAAGTAATTTTAAGATGGGTATTTTGCAGAGTAACGTATAGTTAATGACTGTAGTATTTTAATAACTTTTGGAACAGTTGCCTGGCAGGTTATGGGAAGGAGCCTGCCTGGTTAGATGAAGATTAAGCTGAGATTGGAGAAGGGTTATTGCTCTGATCGATCACAAAATGCAGGTGATGTGACCAGACTGGACACAACTCCTGTTTATTCACCCTGTCACGGTATAACTGAGGAGGTTCCAGCCACTCTGAATCACACCTTTGTCTTTAATGGGGTTTGAGGTTCTTTCCTTAATGCAAAACCAGTACTGACAGGAGAGGGTGAGTCTTGAAGGCAGCATTTTTAGGTCATGGACTGTAGCTTGTGATATGTGTTCTGGGGGTTTTATTTATACTGATGGCTTTGGCTACTGCTACCCACCCCAGGGCAGGCTGGGGCAGGGAGGGCAGGTGGGAAAATAGGCTGCAGGGTATTGGGAACAACAGGGAAGAAAGGGTTTTGGGGTGGCTGGAACCTAAATTTTAATATTTTTCTCTATTAAAAACCAATCACCAAAAAAAAGCATCCTCAAATCTTCTCTTGCTGGGAAATTTGAAAAAGCAGCTGAAGGAAGCAAAATGCNGCTGGTGGGAGGTGTCCCTGCCCACGGCAGCAGCGGGGACTGGCTGGTTTTTAGGATCCCTACCCAAAGCATTCCATGATTCCATGATGGAGCAATGCACACTCACCCCTGCAGGCTCACACTGCCCCAGGGGCTTCATGGGAGAAGTTTGGGGGTGCTGGTACCTGGTGGTCGTGACACTGGGGTCTTGCTCAGCTCTGTCCTGGCAGGAATAGGTGGGGAAGGAGAGAAAAGGTGACTGGGCTGGTTTCTGGGGGTACCCACCAGCACTCCCAGTTCAGGGGAGCAGCCCCTCCCTGGGAACTGGGGCTCACCTTGGCCTCTCTCCTGGGCAGGAATATTCCCTATACATCATCAATTCACACCAGGTCACAGGGTTTGCCCCTGCAACATTATTACTTCATGCAATTATTAGTAAGATTATTAAAAATAGAACTTTCCCCCCTTGTTTCTAGCTTTTTCTCAGGCTTGGTTAATTTTTATGTGACAGGATCAAGTGGTTCCAGTGCACTTCTGGTCAGCTGCTGCCTAAGAATACAGGAAAAAAGAACACAGAAAATACTTCTATAGTTTTTTTCAGTTTTTCTCAGGAATTATCAGACAAGTTAAGAACTTCAAGGGAACACTTTATTATGAAAAGCTGAAATACAGCTCTACAAAAATAAAGTTTAATGGGCTTTAGGCCAGGCTTTTGACATTTCCTGCCTAATTCCCAGCTCTGTGCCATGGCCTTTAGTGGAGTCCCTCGACAAAGCATTCTAAATAACTGCAGGATGACTGCCAATGGCTGTTATTTTATCAATTGGGTTTGAGGGGTTACTTAACACAGAAGGAAAAATGAAAAGCAGGATTTTTTTATCTTTTGGGGAAGAAGGTCATGTGTTGAAAAAGTTTAATTTGTGCCTGCTGTGGAGTATTTTCCCTTAAAAGCCAACCTTGCTGGATGCTTCTGTGGTCTGAAGAGCAGCTCCTTTGGCTTTTTCTGCAGAGCATTAAAAACTTGATAGTGTGGATTTGGGTAATTACTCTGCAGCTCTGATAAATTGTACATTTATGGGCAATCTTTTCTACTGGGTGTCAGCGAAATTCCGAGCAGACATGGGATTCTGTGCTCCTGTTGGATTTATCCCCTTCCCTTGCCCACCCTGGCTCTGCAGCTCCATGTGTGCAGCGAATTTATCTCCATGCAACCTCAGCACCCACGTGCCGAGGAGTTGGATTCCCAAAGGGCACTTTCCTGGGAATGGCACCACAAATCTCAGCGCCCCAGGGAGGCTCCCGGGTGGGAAGGTGCTGGGTGTGCAAACTCCCAGGCTGGAGCTCCCAGGAACTCGTGCCCTGAATGGGGTCAGGGCTGCAGGGATGGGGTTGTGGGCTCAGCCCCCTCGTCCCTCTGAACCCTGAGATCAGACGGTCACAGTGTCAGCACTGCCAGGAGAAGAGAAGGCTCTGGGAGACCTGAGAGCCCCTTCCAGAGTCTAAAGGGGCTCCAGGAGAGCTGGAGAGGGACTGGGGGACAAGGCATGGAGGGACAGGACACAGGGAGTGGCTTCCCACTGCCAGAGAGCCCCAAACCTGCCAGGGAAAGGCACTGACCTAACTGGGCAGTTCTGGAATTCCAGCCTTTGAAATATTTGGGATTAGATCCCTGAGCTGCACCCTCTCCTCCTGTCCTTGCTGCCTGTGCTGTTCCCTGCTCGCTGTGCTCTCCTGCACCCCACATTCCCTGTCTGTCTGACCTGATGTGCTACAGCTGCACTTGCCCAGTGCCTGAATGGTATAAAATCCCAGAATTTCAAACTGGTTTGGGTCGGAAGGGACCTTTAAGCTCATCCTGCTCCACCCTCTGCCATGGCAGGGACACCTTCCACTATACCAGGTTCCTCCAAGCTCTGTCCAACCTGCCCTTTGTGGAGTGACTTGAATGGGAAAATTCACAGGTTAGGTTTACTGAGAGCTGAGATTTAACCTTCTTTGGAGGGGAAAAAAAAAAAAAAAAGCCTTTTCTGCTCTTTTTATGTCCCAGATCAAAGCTCGCTCAGTTAACTACTCCCTTGATATTGCATTTTGTCCTTTGGCTTCAGAAGCGCATTACAGAGACACAATTCCTGCTCTGCCTTTGAATTGCACCCCACGAATGCTGTGATCACAAAGCTGGGACAAACGTGCAGGGAGAGCAGCCCCACGATGCTGTCCAGGACAACCCCTGGCACATGAACAAAGTGCCTCTGACCCTCCTGGGTGCTGTGCCAGGAGCCCCTGGAGCTTCTGCCGTTGGACAACATGGAAGGGACACACTAAAGGAAGGGGAAATAGCACCCATCTTTGTCTTCTGTGCAGAATTTGGATGGGCTGGGCTGTTAGACTGGCTGTGCTGGGCCAAGCAGTGCCCTTGTGTGAGCGTCAGGTGCTGGTGTCCTGGCAGAGCATGGCCAGCTCAGCCAAGACTGGGGTGCTGGAGAGGGGACACTGGCAGGGAAAACACCTTGCTGTGGTGGTGCTGGTGCCCAGGGCAGGCTCCCGGTGCTGGTGCCCAGGGTGGGCTCCTGGTGCTGGCAGCTCAGGGCAGGCTGTGCTCAGGAATCACCTCACAGCACCTGCGGAAGCTGCAGTACCCAATTCCTGTTGCATTCAGAACATCAACCCAGAATGGGGTAGATTAGAAGGGACCTTTAATTTCAACTCATTCCTCCCCCTGCCATGGGCAGGGACACCTCCCACCAGCCCAGGTTGCTCCAAGCCCCATCCAACCTGCCCTTGGACACTCCCAGGGATCCAGGGGCAGCCACAGCTTCTCTGCCCACCCTGTGCCAGGCCTGCCCACCCACACAGGAAAGAATTCCTTCCCAATAGCCAATCTAAATCTACTCCCTTTCAGCTTAAACCCACTCCCCTTGTCCCTCCAACCCTTGTCCCCAGTGCCTCTCCAGCTGTCCTGGGGGCCCCTCCATAGTCTCCCCCATTTGGCTGCTCCCTCACTGGTCCCTGGTGCTCCGTCCCAGCGTGGGAGGCACCTCCAGCCACACCTCGAGGATGCTGTCGAGTTGGAAACTGCACAATGCAACCCCAGTGCTGTAACACAAAGCATCATTCTCCTTTCCTTCCAAAAGGTCCCTCTGTCAGTGAGAAGACCCTGGACGGCAGGAAGACAAGAATTCCTGAAGTGAATGATCGAAGAGCAGCGCAGGCTGGTGGGTCGGTGCTGTGGGAGATCAGATGTTGCATCAGACACACCAGAGCTGTGTCCTGGCACAACTGCTGCCAGCACACGGCTTGTTTGCTGCTCCACGGTGAGCAACCTGAGCGCCAGGGCCGGTGTCTGTGTCCCTCCTTGGCACCCGCAGGCAGCCAGAGCCCCCACGCACTCCCAGCCTCACACAGGACCAGGGTATGCGCTGAGCTGGAAGGGACCCACAGGATCATCCAGTCCAGCCCTCAGCCCTGCACAGACCCATCCCCAGGAGCCCCCCCTGTGCCCCAGAGGATCATCCAAAGGCTCCTGGTGCTCTGACAGCCTAAGAGCCATGCCCACTGCCCTGGGCAGCCTGGGCAGTCAGTGCCCACCACCCGCTGCAGGGGGAAGGCTTGAGCAGACATTTCTCAGTGTCCTCTGTGTCTGAACCCATTTTTTCCCTCAAGGATATGAGGGAGAGAGACAGCCCCTCAGCCCAGGTCCATGCCCTGCTGTCCCTGTGTCCCCGCCCAGCCAGCACTGGGGACTGGGGACTCCATGCCCTGTGGTTCCTTCCAACCCACAGGGATAAATAGCCTTTCCCACCACTGCCTCTCCCTCCCTGCCATCAGATCTCTTATTTAACCATGCAATAGATTTGCCAGCGCATCGTTAAGCGCAGATTTGTATATCCTTAAATTAAATTTAGCTACAAGGGCCTGAGTTATTTCCTTCCTCATTACCCATTTGTATGGAACAACAGCCATTAATCTCCATCCCTTTTGCTGAGTTTACCACAGAGGCCTTGGGAGAACAGAACAAACCATCGTTCCTTTGTAAGAGGATTCCAGCATGTCCTTCCCCTGCTTTGTGCTCCACCTCTGCACATTAAAACCCCCTCATCCTGCAGTTCATTTCTCCTCCACTCTCCTCTGAGTCTCGACTTTCACGTGAGTTCACTGAGAATCTGGTGCTAAAAAATGCAGCTCTTTCCTTCCAGCAAAGCCAAGGATGCCAAGCCCAAGGTGTGAATATGAACTGGTCCTCACTGTGTGGGCAGGGCTGGGGAGGGGATGAAGCTGAACAGGGCAGAGCAAACAGGGAAGGCTGATACCCAAACGGGGGCACTTGGAAGGAGGTTTCCTTTTCCCAGCCCTGCTCACTGCCAATGGGGAAAAATAACTGCAAATTCAGGGACATGGAGTGGGGAAGTCACTTCTCCTGCAGCCTGCTGGGAGGGAAGGGCAGGGAAGAGTTTCCTTGAAGGAATGTGGGATGAGCCCTGGGATGCTGGGCACTGTGTTCCCCCGGGGTCCTGTTTGATTCCCTGAGCTGAGGAGCAGCCCTGGGCATGTGGCTGCTGAGAGAAGCAGCCTTGCAGTACCTAAAGGGGCTCCAGGAGAGCTGGAGAGGGACTGGAGACAAGGCATGGAGGGACAGGACACAGGGAATGGCTTCCCACTGCCAGAGGGAAGGGATAGGTGGGATTTTGGGAAGGAATTGGTGGCTGGGAGGGTGGGCAGGCCCTGGCACAGGGTGGGCAGAGAAGCTGTGGCTGCCCCTGGATCCCTGGGAGTGTCCAAGGGCAGGTTGGACGGGGCTTGGAGCCACCTGGGCTGGGGGGAGGTGTCCCTGCCCATGGCAGGGGATGGCACTGGGTGGGTTTCGAGGTCCTTTCCAACCCAAACCATTCCATGACTTCTGTGATTTCTTTTTCCACACCATCAGTTTTAGAGCCTGAATTTCCGAGCCCAGGTCCTTCTCAGGTGCTGGGCATGATCCTCACCGATGACAGTGCTCCTGTTTCTCATGATAACGTTCCCATTCCATTTGTGCAGCTGACACACAGCCCCCTGTGCCAGCATCCCCCTGTGCCAGCAGCCCCCTGTGCCAGCAGCCCCCTGGCAGTGTGGGCACTGCTCCCCTGCTCCCACCCCCTCTGCTCTTTCAGCTGCCACCACTCCCCACACGGTCTGACCTTTCCAGGTAACATTTCCTTAACACTGTAAAACTCTTTTTTTCTTGTGCTTTGCCCTCCTGGCTTGGGATGCAAGTGAATTGCAATATGAGAGTTTTCTGCTGACAGACGCCCTGTTTTCCTGTGGCTCTGGCTGCTGCTTCACAGTGGTGTGGACCCAAAATTGCAAGGAAAGGGAAGTGTCCATCTGGAGAGGGCAGGCCTTTGAAGGGCTCAGCTCTCATACCTGCTCAGAAGTAGGTCACTGGCTCTGCCCTTACCCTTGCCTTCCAAACAGAATAAAAATGAGATCTGAGGGGTTACGGGGTCAAAATGGTAATTTCAAACTTCAGAGCATCTTTTTCTATTAAAAAAAAAAAACTTTGCTGAAATAATTTATACCTTCTGATACTTTGGATTCAATGAGTTCTCATTTTCAAATGGAAAAAAAGTGTTTTTTACAAGGTCCTGACCTTCTCTCTCAGGTCCAGCCTGTGAGTGGCAGTGAGCCTGGGTATCAGATTCCTCCCAGATATGAAACTGTTCAGGAGTCATCAGGTGAAAGAATGACACAAAAGTTTTTCAAGACTTGTGATTAGGTTGACTGGAATGTCTAACCTCTGCCTCGCAGAGCTGGAATTGTCCCTGCCCACGGCAGGTGGCTTGGAGCAGGTGACCTTTAGAGGTCCCTTCCAACCCAAACCATTCCATGAATCTATGTGCAGAGAAAGAATAAAGGGAAACTAAATTGCAAGAAGGAAAAAGTGAGGAGGAGAGAAGGAAAACCTCTTTAGAATGGGAAATTTACGATTTTTAAACTGCACTCCCCTGTATCAGCAGCTCTGTAATAACTCCATAATGTCATTGCAAGATGAGGGAAGCTGAAGGAGGGAAGTGAATAGAAAATATGAGTAAGATGCAATCTGAGAAAACATGCAGGCCCCAGAGGAGGGGAAAAAGAAGGGCTTGAAGAAGGTGGTGGTACAAGAAAAATTGTAGCAGGGTGAGCTGTACTGAAATACTGACAATGCCAGCTTGGCAGGGTGGGACAGAGGAAGAGGAGCTGGGCTGGGTGAGCACAATGATCTGGGCTCTGGGGGAGCTGCAGGGGCTTTGGGGAGAGCTGGGGGAACCAAAGGGCTTTGCTGCAGCTGGGGAACAACCACAGAGCACTGGGAGCACTGGGAGGGGCTGCCCAGGGAGGTTTGGAGTGCCCAGCCCTGGATGGAGGTGTCCAAGGCAGGACTGGCTGTGACACTGAGTGCTCTGGGCTGGGGGACAAGGTGGGCATCGGGCACAGGGTGGGCTCCACAGGCTGGCAGGGCTTTGCCAACCTCAGGGATTCCAGGATCCCCAAGGGCTGCCAAACCCCTTGGGCTGT
The DNA here is from genome assembly GCA_013396735.1 of Grallaria varia. Classification (NCBI taxonomy): domain Eukaryota; kingdom Metazoa; phylum Chordata; class Aves; order Passeriformes; family Formicariidae; genus Grallaria; species Grallaria varia. The sequence goes on along the minus strand of VWZG01009899.1, from coordinate 438,984 downwards.
GCAGAAAGGCCATGTTTCCCAAAGCTGTGCCCTCACTTCCACTCGCACTGTAATTTAAGTCCCCTAAACCCATTAAGCAGGTATTCATAGGTTGTAAAGCAGACAGAAATAATGAATTGTATTATGGAGAGGGTAATCACTCATCCCATTTATTATGTTACAAGGTTCCTCTGATTGAATTACGGTTGTGGAATGACTCTCTGTCCATATATTATCCTATGTTTAATGTATAGGGTACATCTGTTCAGGGTGGGATGGTAGGCTAGGGACGTTTATTGTGCAGCCCCTGTTCCTGTGACTAAGTCACTTTTTATCACCTGAGCAGTAGCCAATGGGCTGGGGACCCAGCTCAGCAGGTTTAATTACCGAGCTCTGCAGCCCTGGCTCCCTGAAATGAAAAATTAGTGCCTGGAAAAGGTGGGGATGTTGGAGTCAATGCCAGGTCCCCTGCAAAGAGCTGCTGGAGGAAGCCAGGCTTGGCCCAATGTCTCATTACACGCTTTGCTGGCACCACCCAGCGTGGGCTCTGCTGGGGCACTGCACAGGGGCCACTGTGGCTCTGAAACGTCCTCCTGGGCACTTGGTGCCATTGTAAGGGACAGACACCCTTGGGGCACGGGGCACCTGGTGTGGGTGGCAGCCCCAAACTCAGGTGGGTGGGAGGGAGCTGGACAGTGAGGTACTGCCTCGACCAGAGCCCCTTCTGAGACACAGCGTGGGTGCACAGCCTGAAGGACACTTGGCTGCTTTGCTGTCCCCTGACGGACAGGGAATGGTGCCAGGCCTGCCAAAACAGCACATTCTTGGTGCCAAGTGCATGGATAAGAGACTCCCCCAGTTATTTCTGAGGTCAAGCTGCAGTGCTGGCCCTGCTGCATCCCCAGGGCTCTGCTGCAGCCCCCATGCCCTGCTCCTCCTGCAGCCCCCCTGCCCCTGCCAGCCTGGCCCCTCTCATGGGGCTGTGGGATGGTCTGTGTGTTGTCTATAGGTGATTAGCTATGTGTGTATGAGCTGCAGCTCCTCCTGAGGGGCACCACAGGGACAGCTCCTATCTCTGCTCCCTGTGAGCAGGGACAGTACCCAGGGAAGGGCTGGAGCTGTGCCAGGGCAGGCTCAGGGGGGATCTCAGGGAAAGGTCCTTCCCCCTGCAGAGGGTGGTGGGCACTGCCCAGGCTGCCCAGGGCAGTGGGCACGGCCCCAAGGCTGCCAGAGCTCCAGGAGCCTTTGGACAACAGGACAGGGACAGGGTGGGAGTGTTGGGGTGTCCTGGGCAGGGACAGGGGTTGGACTGGACGGTCCTGGTGGGTCCCTTTCAGCTCAGGACATTCTGGGATTGACAAGCTGCCAGTTCACAAGGGTTGGGAATGGAAAACCATAAACCCGGTCCAGAGCAGCCTTAGGGATGGTGACAGCCCCAGGTATCCTATGATTGCAGAGTCCAGCACAGGGGCAGTGCTTTGCCCAGCTTCTGGGCTCAGACTGGGGGGAGAAATTAATGAAATCCAACCCTTTGTGACAGGCAGGGGCAGGTGAGAAGGATTTAATGGTCCTGTCTGGGCTTAAACTCTCTAAATCTGCGAAGCGGTGGGGAACAGCTGCCCTGGGCAGGAGCTGGTAATTTAAAGCTCAGTTCTGCCTTGTCAGCTGTAATTCCCAGGTGAGGAGGCTGAACTTGCTGCTTGCCCTTGCTGTGCATGAGGAGATAACAGAGCTTTCAGCTCAAGCTGATCCAATCCAGCCAGGTCTGTACCTAGAGACTGGAGGCTACGAGAGGAAACCCTGGCTCAAACCAAGCCCAGCACATCAAATTGAGGGCAACCTTGAATGGCCTGGAAAGTTCTGGTGGAGATCCCAAATATCCAAATGTTTGGGGTTAGTCCCTGGACTGCCCTGAAGGGGTCAGCCCCAAGCAGTGCCTTGGGAATATTTTCAATCCTTGAGGGGCTTCCTGCAGTCCTAACACACCAGGCTGTGGCTCCCACCCCATCCACCCCTTCTATCACATCCCGTTCCATCCCATCCATTTAATAGCAGTATGATCATAGAATCACAGAATGGTCTGACCTGAAGGGACCTCAAAGCCGCCCCAGTGCCCCCCCTGCCATGGGCAGGGACACCTCCCACCAGCCCAGGTGGCTCCAAGCCCCGTCCAACCTGCCCTTGGACACTCCCAGGGATGGATCCAGGGGCAGCCACAGCTTCTCTGCCCACCCTGTGCCAGGGCCTGCCCACCCTCCCAGACAACAATTCCTTCCCAATATCCCATCTAGCCCTGCCCTCTGGCAGTGGGAAGCCATTCCCTGTGTCCTGTCCCTCCAGGCCCTTATAAATAGTCTGTCTCCATCTTTCTTGTTGACTCCTTTCAGATCCTGGAAGGCCACAATGAGGTCACCCTGAATTCTTCTCTTCTCCAGGCTGGACAACCCCAGTTCTCCCACTTCCCTCCCAGTAGAGCTGCTCCAGCCCTCTGACCATTCTGGGGCCTCCTCTGGACTTGGCCAACAGGCTGATGTTGTAGATACGCAAAGCTGTTCTGTAAATTACTGTAGGGGAAAATGGATAAACTTTCCAGGACAAAATTAGGGAAAACAGAATTAGGATTGGGTTTAATTGCTTTTTAGGTCCAGTTTTTGGAACAACTTCCACTACAACATTGAACAGGTTGTCCCAAATCCCTGGGGTTTCACTGATGGCTGCAGGTTGGGTGGGATTGTGAACAAAAGGCAGATGAACTGAGTATGAAAACGGTTTCAATGCAGGAACAGCTGACAGTGAAACTCCTTCCCTCCCATCCAGTGCATAAGTGTTACCATCTGCACTGATTTAATTTCCAAGGTGTTAATTGTCGGTGGGGAGGGGTGGGGCTGAGCAACACCTATATATGGAACTGCAGCAGTTCCCAGAACCCTGAAAGCTGAGTCCAAAGCTGGAATAGCTGGGAATTGCAGCAGCTCTGCAGCTGCACCATGCAGGAGGGCACAGCAGGAGGGCTTTAATGAAACAGGTATTCTTCCCTGTAAAGAGTTGCTGTGTTTTGCGATTGAACTAATTGCTGTAAATGTAAAACACGTGGCTCTGCCAAATCAGGGTTCTCTAGAAAATTTCCTTTGTAGTGTTTTTCCACACGTGCTGTTTCATTGCTAACTGGTTTTGGAGAGCTCATGGGATACTTCTGGAATGTATGTGCCTTCCAGTTCCTCTGCCCTGCCAGGAATTTCATTTTCAGGCTGTAAATGTTTTATTTTTTTTTTTTCTTTTGTTGGTATATTACAGCACTTTTCTTTCCAGAGGAGAATGGCCAGAAACACAATGGTAAATAGCAGGAGATTTCAGATGAGTTACTTGGTCACTTATTTTTGTGCCCATCTTCTCTCCCTGCTTTCCACCCTTTGCCTGTTAGGGTTGTGTTATTAGTTCTTGAACCGAGGAGCTCTAAAATCTGAGGAAATGAACATGCTGAGAAAGCTGGGGATGTTCAGCTGGAAGAAAAGGTGGTGTGGAGACCTCAGAGCCCCTTCCAGTATCTGAAGGGGCTTCCAAAGAGTCATGGAAAGGATTGGGTTGGAAGGGACCTTAAAGCCCATCCAGTGCCACCCCCTGACATGGGCAGGGACACCTCCCACCAGTCCAGGTGGCTCCAAGCCCTGTCCAACCTGTCCTTGGACACTCCCAGGGATCCAGGGGCAGCCACAGCTTCTCTGCCCACCCTGTGCCAGGGCCTGCCCACCCTCCCCATCCCTACAGTAGCAGTTACTGCTTCCAAAGCTCAGTCTGAAAGCCAAAACCTGTGGTTACCATTGGAAATGTTCTCTATCAGGAAGATTTTCTTATTTAGGAGTTCACTGCAACCTGTAGTTAACAAAGCAGGTGACAAGTCCTGGGACATTGTTCCTCCCACCCATCCCAGGCGGGTCCCTGCCTTTCCCAGCTCCAGGGAGCAGTGCAGCCCTGCCTGGAAGCCACCGGGACAAACCAGTGCCAGCATTGAAGGTGATTAATGTACCTCTTCAGGTATCGTCTGTGCACATTCAGGCTTGGAGCAGCTCCAGTGTGACTCAGTGTGGTGGGACTGGGCGGGCTGGGGGTGCCCCTGCCCCACACCCACCATGTGCTGCTGCCCCCCAAATGCTGCACATCCCTTGTTTCTGGCCCTGGTGCCCCCAGCTCGGAGCTCCCCCTTCCCTCTCCAGACCTGCAACACTCTCATTAACGATCCAGATGCCCGAATCCGGGGGTTAGGAGGTTTAGTTTAATTATTCCTGCTCGAAGTCTTATCTGGATTAAGCAAAAGCCTTAATTACCTGGCTAATATCTTTGCTTTTTCCCTGGGGTTTCTGTTCCCGTTAACCATTCCGGGGCTGTGTGGAGCATCACTGCAGGGCATGGCGAGTGAGGGGTCTGGGTGCTCTGGGGTGTGCAAAAGGCACAAAGCCAGCCATCAAAAAAGGTATTAAATGGCATTTCCTATGGCAGGTTTCAGAAAACAGTCATTAGGAGAAAAAAGTCTGCAAATGTCAGTGTTTTGAAATAGCCCACTTTGGCCCTCGCTTGGTTTGGTGCGTTTGCCAAACTGGAAAACAAACATCAGCTCCTCTCTGGGCTCCAGCACTGCCTGGTGAGATGAGAAGTGTTAACATTTATTACTTGATGGTAAACATCATTAGTGTGACCTTTTTGAGACATTTTAAAGGAAAAACTGGGTAAGGCAGAAGTCCTTTCTCTCAGAAATACCTGGGTTTGCAGCTTCTCTGCACACCTTTGTATCTCACAGGGAATTGAAGCGCTGCCTTCAGCTGACAGAGGCTGAGGGAATAACCTGCCGTGGCCCATCTGTATTCCTGGGTGGTGCTGTCAGCGCTCCAGAGAGGGCAATAGTTTGGGAAGAGGGACCTGGAAAACAGTTGAGTTTGAGGGGTTTGTAGGTTTTTTTTTTTTTTTTTTTTCCTTTCGTCTTTCTCATGTCCTATAAATATTATCCCTGAATTATTTGGGTTGGAGGGACCTCAAAGCCCCCCCAGTCCCCCCCCCTGCCATGGGCAGGGACACCTCCCACCAGCCCAGGTGGCTCCAAGCCCCGTCCAACCTGCCCTTGGACACTCCCAGGGATGGATCCAGGGGCAGCCACAGCTTCTCTGCCCACCCTGTGCCAGGGCCTGCCCACCCTCCCAGACAACAATTCCTTCCCAATATCCCACCCATCCCTGCCCTCTGGCAGTGGGAAGCCATTCCCTGTGTCCTGTCCCTCCATGCCTTGTCCCCAGTCCCTCTCCAGCTCTCCTGGAGCCCCTTTAGGCACTGGAAGGGGCTCTCAGGTGTCCCTGGAGCCTTCTCTTCTCCCGGTGACCATTCCCAGCTCTCCCAGCCCGTGTGATGTTGGACAGCAGTGAAGAGCAGGAGAGAAGGACACAAACCCCCAGGGGTGTCAGTTCAGGCTCTGAAGGAGCAGCTGCTCACTTTGTGCTCCAGTGCCATGTGCAGTGCAGGCTGTGGGGCTGGAAAGCCGTGGGAAATGAAGGAAAGGGTGTGGATGGTGCTGAAGTATCTTTTCAATGTATGAAAAATGAGTCCTGCACTGCAGAAACCTTTATGTTTGGGCAAGAAAATGCCTTTTGTGGCATTGCCTGGGCATGGTGTGCCATGAGGAGGGAGATTCCAGTATCCCAAAGGGGACTGAGCTGTATGGTCCTGGCTGCTCCACCAGTACCTGAGGACACCTTCCCCTGGAGAAGCCACCTGGATGCTGCCTTGTTGTTTGGAAGTGACAGGGATTGTCACAGCCCCTTGGCTCTTTGCAGCAGTGACAGGGGAAGGACAGCACGAAGAACTCATTGTTGTTGCTGCAGCTTCCCGGTCTTTTCTGACCTTGGTGCTTTCCTGGTGCAGCTTGGAAAATAATAAATGAAAGGAAAATAAAGTAGTACATAAACCTGTCCCTCCACATCTCAGCTAGGCTGGAATTCCTCCCTCTGATTAAACCTGGTGATATGGTAAGGCTCGGTCATCTTAAAGGTCTTTTCCAAGGGAAGTGATTCCAGGATTTGGGAACATGAACCTGTGTGTGCGTGGCTGGGTGGAGCTGGGAGCCCTGGAAGGAAGCAGAGGCACCGTTCCCCTTGGCTAAAGCTGCTCACTGCAGAGCACATCAGCATGGCCGGTGTTATCAGCAGTGCTGGGCTCAAAAGGAAGTGGCTTTTAACAACACAAGACAAAATTGCACTGGGTATCTGCACATCCCAAACTGCCGTGAGCCCAGTTGGTGCAGGGTCTGAGCGTGGGGGCTGCTGGCCAAAAAGACATTTGTGTATAAAATATTGCTATGTACTGTGCGTGTGCATCTCACAAAGGGGCAGCAACTGCACAGCCACAAGGTGTGTGCCAGCAGGGAGGGGAGGGCAATATTTACCTTGGATGTGGGATGAAGGGCTGAGCCCTGTGCTGGATCTCCTTGCTGAACCCACCTGGGCAGCTGGTTGGGGTGCAGGTGGCAGCTCCAGGGCTGCGGGCAGGCTCTGCTGGCCAGGCCCCTGGGCTTTGGATTTCTGGGGGTAAAGGGAGAAGTATCTGAAAGCCTGTTTCCTTAAAATATTGGGAAATTTAGATTAGATGGGTGGAAAGTGGGTGGCACCGTGTTGCACAGAGGTGGTGGCTGTCCCATCTCTGGAAGTGTCCCAGGCCAGGCTGGACGGGGCTTGGAGCAACCTGGTCTATGGAAGGTGTCCCTGCCCATGGCAGGAGGTGGCACTGGGTGGGCTTTAAATGTCCAATTCAACCCAAACTGGTCTATAATCCTGTGTGCAGAGAAAGGGTGAGGGAAAACTAAATTGCAAGAGGGGGCGAAAAAGCAAGAAGAAGAGAAGGGAAACCTTCAGAGCCTCTTTAGAAGTCCTGGAAATTCTGAGGTTCTTCCTGTAGTCTGCGAGTCCTTCAAGGGGACTCACGCTCTTTGAAAGTGCCTTTATTAGGGGGACCTATTTTTATGTGTTCAGACCTTTGACTTCCCATTTTCATTTCTCTCTAGAAGGTGAAATTCATGCTCTGAGAGCTCTTAAATGGAAATAACCTGGGGAAAAAGGCTGCTGCAGACCCATCAGCCTTGGTGGTAACATCAGTGTGCAGAAGTGCTGCTGCCCTAAAGGGCAGGGAGGGGGGGCCTGTGGGGTGGGTGACCCTTTGCAGCTGGTTGTGGCACCTCAGCAGTGAAGATGATCCTTCTCTCAGGTGTCCCAGCACTCCCATGGACCCCCACCGTCTGTGCCAGTCCAGCCTCCCAGTGCTGGCACAGCGTGTGCCCACCTGCCTGCCCTGCTGCTTGTCTGCCCCTTCAAAGGGAAGGGGATCTTTGCCCATGGAGCCCCAAATAAGGATTTAAAACACCACTTTAGCCTTTTTTTCTGCACATCAAAAGAGCAGCCAGTTGTGGAGCTGGGGGCTGTTTGAGCCCCTCCAGCTCCGTGTCTGTGGGCAGTGCCCATGGAAAGCCCCCTGTGTGTGTGATGGATCCCAGAGGGGCCGGTAATCACTGTCAGCAGCTCCTATGGTGTGGAAACGCAGAGCTCCTGGATGCACCGGGTAATTCCAGGCTGCACGGATGGCCCCCCTGCTGCTCCTGCCTCTGTCTAGTACAACGTGAATTTTTGTCAGATTCAAAGGGCTGTTTGATCAGGGCTTTGCAAATTGCAGGAGGGAAAACAAATGTGCCGTAGCGTTGGGTGATTGTCTCCTGTGGAACAACCCCCTTATCTCACAGGGGCACATTTCCACATACAGGGAACGGGGCATTTCTCATGGCCCTGCACACACTCTGCTTTGGCAGACAAACTCTGTTTGCTGAGCAGCAAAGACTTGCGGTAAAATCTTTTTCAAGTGTGGCTTTTTTGACAGGAAATGGGATTTTAGTGCTGGCTCCTGCGTCACAACGGGGGCGATGGGAGATGTGACACCTCGTGGCTGTTCTTTACGTGAGGGTAAATACCAAAGTGAGATGATGATAGTCTGTTTATTTTTATAGGGAGATAAATAAGTGAAAGGGCAGCAGCTTATCAGCTAAAAGCTAACACAGCTGGGCTCTGACTTGGTGCAAGGGCACCGTAAAACCAGGCCAGGGGTTAGTGGTGGGGTGATCTTGGTGAAAGCAAGAGGAGCAATGCTCAGCCAGGTGTATTGGCACGGGGGGGGGGCTGTGGCAATCCATGCCATCAGTCATTTGGGCGACCCAATGGAGCAGCTGGAGGGACAGCAACAGGACAGGCAGGGGTGTGATGGGGCAATGAATGCCCAGGGCCCTGCTCAGCTCTCAGCTCCGAGTGTTTGCGGCTCTTGCCCAATTCAGATGCCCCTCAATCAATTCCAAGCCCCCATTTGATGGGATGTCACCCTGTCCCTGTGACACCTGGGGTGTTCCCAGCTCACAGGAGCCTTCCCCACCCTACGAGGGCTTGGCTGGGGTGTGACAGCCCATCAGGACACACAGCCATCAGATGGAAGGCCCTGAATCTGTCCTTGGGCAGGACATTCCTGCCCTTCCACTGGTTCCCACTTTCCTGTTGCAGACCCCACAGGAGGAGCCTGGCTCCCTCCAGCCCTGCTGTCCTTGGTGCTGCCCATGAGAACACAGGCAGTTCCTCCAGTCCCTGCACTGTTCTAGGCGGGCAATTTAACCTGCCCTTCCTCCAGAACATCTTTGCACGTGTTTCATCCTGTGAAGCTCCTCCTGAGGCCAGAACTGAGCATTATAAAAGCCCTTTGTTTCTAGGAAGGCAAACCCGTGCCCCTGGCAGTGGTGGGGTCACCCTGGGATGGCTCCAGCCTTGGAGCCAAAGCTTAGGAGAAGAAAATCTCAAGGTGCCTCTGCCAAATCGGGAGGGGAAGGGCTGGATCCCCGCAGATCCCAGTGTGGGCTGACAAACCTAAACCTCTGTGAACTGTGGTGTTGCAAATGTCTGACTGAAATCAGCCTCTTAGGGGAAGGAAGGCGAGGTGTTAAGTTTGAGAAGAGTGGTGGGGGGATAGCACAGACAAAGCCTTAGAGCCCCTGGGAGCTTTCTGTGGAGAAATGGCTGGCATGTGATTTATTACAGCTTATTTTTTCGTTGTAGATTGTATTGTATGATCAGAGTGAACAACTGCACCCTGGCTGTTTTGGTAACCAGAATGAACATACAAATATATACAGTGACTGGTTTGGGTTGGAAGGACCTTAAACCCACCCAGTGCCACCCCCTGCCATGGGCAGGGACACCTCCCACCAGCCCAGGTGGCTCCAAGCCCCGTCCAACCTGGCCTTGGACACTCCCAGGGATGGATCCAGGGGCAGCCACAGCTTCTCTGCCCACCCTGTGCCAGGGCCTGCCCACCCTCCCAGCCACCAATTCCTTCCCAATATTCCATCTCACCCTGCCCTCCTACAGTTTAAAACAATTTCTTCCTGGCCTGTCATTGCCTGCCCTTGTAGAAAGCCCCTCTCACGTAATATTCCTGCATCTTTCAGATGTCCCCAGCAATGTTCTTTTGACACTTGGCAAGATTTTTCTTCTTGCTCTGAAGGTCACAGCAAGGGATCAGGGCAGGGAAATGAGCAGTTAAAAGAAGAGGTGACATTGGGAAGGCATATTTCCATCTGTGTTTTAAATATTCTTCATTACCTGCTAAAATGCATAGCTGAGATTGATGAGAAACAGATAATTAATGGAGGGAGTAAAACATCTTCCATGGTGGCCAGAGGAACCTGGAAAAAGTGATGTTAATGCAGGAATTCCAGGGGTTTCATCCTGGTGATGATGTAAAATTCAGGGCATGTCATCCTGTTTCCCAGGAGTGACTCTGAACTTGCACCTTGTATTGGCACAGCTGCCCAGGGTGGTGGTGAAGTCCCCAGCCCTGCTGGGATTCAACAGCCCTGTGGATGTGGCACTTGGGGACACGGGTCAGTGGTGACCTTGGCAGTGCTGGGGGATGGCTGGACTCCATGGACTCAGAGGGCTTTTCCACCCTCAGTGACTCTGTAATTCTGTGTTTGGGAACAAGAGCTTTGCTGTGTCCATCCCATCCCTCTGGGGACCATCACTGGACACCCCTGAGCTGGGACAGCTCCAAAAGCAGCAGGGTATGGCCTTGCACACCCTTTCTCAGGGTATGGCCTCACACTGCTGCAGACTTCCCTTGTTTCTTTGAAATGTTTTGACTTTTGTGGCTCAATCAAATCTGCCTGATAAAAATGTAGGGTCTGGCTTTTGGTAGCATTGAAGATAAAGGCAAATAACTGTATTTCTTTCATCTTTGTCTCCTGAAAAAGTAATGTGCATCTACCAGTGATGTTAATATTCATATTTTTGTGCTTTCCTCTGATGTTTCACTAAGTATAAGCCCTTGGCAAAATATAGCTGGAATAAGTAAAGAAAGAAATCTGGCTCTTAATTCTCATTCTGTATTCCTGCTCAGATTTGTAATTAGATGCTGATATTTCTTGTATTTCAGATTTTTTTAGTTGACTTTCTTAGGTTTTAATCCCCCTGCATGTTGTTTCCCTGTGCCCTAAATGGCAGTGAATGTCCTTTGGGCTGAGCAATCCATCAGAGCTCATCACCAACCTGCTGCAGAGACCTGCCAGTGCTGCAGGAGCTCCTGCCCTGTCTGGGACTGGAGCTGAGTTAAACCCTTCCCATTCCCAGTCTCCTGAGAGAGACTGGTGGTGCCTCCAGAGCAGCACCTTCCCCCTGCCAGGGCTGGGCATTCAGTGTCTTGGTGCTCTCTGCTTCAGACTCCACGATCATGAGGTTCCCCTCACCCTGCAGCCACTGCCAGTCTCCTTGGTACTAAATTCAACCCTTCCCTGCAGTCCAACCACATCTCCCTTTTGTATGGATTTTTTTTTTTTCACCAGTGGAAATTACAGACTGGTTTGAGTGGGAAAAGACAAAGCCCACCCAGGGCCAAACCCTGCCATGGGCAGGGACACCTCCCACCAGCCCAGGTGGCTCCAAGCCCCGTCCAACCTGCCCTTGGACACTCCCAGGGATCCAGGGGCAGCCACAGCTTCACTGCCCACCCTGNTATCCCACCTAGCCCTTCCCTCTGGCAGTGGGAAGCCATTCCCTGTGTCCTGCCCCTCTATCCCTTGTCCAAAGTCCTTCTCTTTGGCCATTGCATGAAAATGCTGATACAAGACTTGAGATGAGCTGCAGGGTCCCCTCCCCAGCTCTGCCTGGAGGTGACACCTGCAAAGCTCTGTCTCTTCCCCACTCACCTTCTGCTTCTGTGGCCCCTCGTTGTACGAGGTCTGGGCTTCCCCACAACTCAAAATCTAAATCCATGTGTGTGACAAGGGTGGTAGAACACGTGGTAGCAAAAGTTGGAGTCATGGCCTTTGAAATGCCACGCACACCTCAAGCTCTTAGAAGTTCATAGTCAAAGCTGTTCCTGCCTTTCCTGCTCTACCTCTGGCTTTTCTGCTCTAAGGATGCCTCTCACTGGTTATTTGTACTTGTTCTGTGGTTCACTAGTTCCTGGGGGTTTTTATTTCTTTTTTTCCTTCATGTCAGACTAAAAAATTCCAGGATTTCACATGGAATCCTTGTTATTTGATCCAGCACTTCTAACTGTGGTCTTTCAACTAGGATCCTATCTTGCCTCACTATTTATTTGGGTGGCTCATCTTTGCCATGCTGGAACATCCTTATTAAAAAAAAAAAAAAATCTAAAGGTTCTGCATGGTATTTTTCTTAATGATCTTTTCCCTTTTGAATACTTTGAGATGCCTAATGATGTACCAAGGCTGGATATGGGTATAAATAATGTCTGTCAGAGTCAGCAATGCCCTCAAATTTTGGTGCTTTTTTTTTTAACTTCTTTTGTTAAAATTTTGTGTGGATCATATGCTTTATTGCAGTATTTTCCTCTGATTAGTTCCCCCGAATGGTTATGTCAGGAGCAGTGAGGCAGCAGGAACATGAATCTCTCCAACCATCAAAACAAACAGTGGTTGTTATGAGCCCAGGAAAATTTAAATATAATTTAATAGTGGTACCTAAATCCACACTTGTCAGGTGGCCTGGCACCAGGGTCCTGTGAAATAACGAGGTTGGGATGGCAGCAGGAGCAGCAGAGCTCGTTGTTCTCCCCTTTAATTGCAGTCTGAGCTGCACTGACCTTTCCAGGAGCTGCTCCACGGTGAGCGACGAGTGTTTTGTTTCCCTGGCTCACTCCTCTCCCTCTGCTTCATTAGGCAGCGCTGCAGAGACAGGTTAATTAAGGCAAGATTTAGATCAGTCGCTCTGCAACAGAGCAGAAAACCAAAATCCAGTCAGGTGGCCACTGGGGTAATTCCCCAGAGTGGGTTTCACACCCTGTGGGCTCTGCAGCTCCTGCGTGGGCACCGGGCTGGGCACTGAGCTGTGTCCAGCCCCTTCTTCATCCCTCTGCTCCTGCCCTGGTGTGCTGGGGGGATGGTTTGCTGGGGGCAATCACAGAATCCCAGGATGGTTTGGTTTGACAGGGACACCTCCCACCAGCCCAGGTTGCTCCAAGCCCCATCCAACCTGCCCTTGGACACTCCCAGGGATCCAGGGGCAGCCACAGCTTCTCTGCCCACCCTCCCACCTACCAATTCCTTCCCAATATCCCACCTATCCCTGCCCTCTGGCAGTGGGAAGCCATTCCCCTTGTCCTGGCACTGGTCATTAAGTACAGTGAGAAGCCCTGGAATTACAGGAGCTCAGAACCATTTCCTATCTGCCTATCTGACAGTGGCTGTACCACCGTCCTATTTAGAGCTGGGAGGGGTTTTCCTCAAAGACTGTGCAGAATTAATTTGCCCCCCTGTTGTAGCACATTCTCTTCCAGTTCTGCTCCGACATCTCCCAGTACAACCAGCAAAGCCCAGCAACACCCACCATGGAGCCCCTTCCTGCACGGGCTCCAGTATGAACCATTTCCAGAGCAGGGAGCTGCTGAGGAATTTCCTGCTGGATACGTTTTGAGCTGAAAAAGCCCTGATGTCACAGTTTGTTAGAAATTGTCCTTGAATGGGCTGAAAATGAACCCCTCAAGGCGTAGGGCTTTATTCTCACTGTGTTTCTGTCACTTAATGTAGAATCAAGCCAAAATCTGATGTATTTTTAATATCAACTAGTATAACTGATATAAATCCAACAGGAATAGAAAGCTCTGGATGTATGCTGGTGTGTTTATTCCTGTGCCTTGCTGTGTCCAGGCAGTCCTTGAGTTGATCTTCCTTTAATTTGCTGTAACTGTTGTTGTTTGGCTCATCCTGTCTGTGCTTTTCACATCAATATTCACACTGGTATTATTCATAAAGTCTTTGAAAGTGTGTGGCAGAGCCCAGGAAGACTTTTGTCTGGTTTTGATGTATGTCACGTGGGATACTCTTAAAGCAAAGATAAAGGTCACAGAAAGACTGTGCTACATCTGCAAACTCAATTTATGAGACTCATGTTCATATCCACTGAACAGAATATGGTGGAAAGGGCTTGGAAGAATCTCCTGATCCTCTCCCAGGCCCCCTTGAGCACAACCATTTCCTGAAGACAAAAAGCCAGTGGTGCATTTGTCAGGCGTTAGCAAGGAGGGATTAATTAAGATGGCAAAGCACACCTCCCAGAGAAGGATGGCTTCATTCTCTGTCAGGACTCTGGTATTAAAAAGAAGTGAAGCCATTAGTATTAGATTTATTTAGTATTACATTTTCTCTTCAAAATACTCTTCAGAAAGCCCATAAAGCCAGGCAGTCACTAATAGGCAATTTTAAGACAACTGGATAAGTGAAGTGTGAAAGGCTGAAATGCCCAAAGGTCAGATGCCTCAGAGATTTGATTCTTCCATCCAGTAAAAGTCTTAATGACTAGTTTAATTATATGACAGATTAGAGCACTTTGGTTCAATGAATCCAAGGAAGTCAGAAATTGCTATTTTCCTGGGTAAATCACTTGAAAATAAGTTGAATTGTTAAAATAATCATTGACTACTTCAAAAGGTTTCCATTGGCACTCTCACAGTTGAGTAGAGCTTTAGTTGAGCCGAAGCCTCATTGAGCTACGAGCACTTAATTGGAATATGTTTTTGTAAGTTTGTTTTTCCCTCCCTGGTAATGAGCCCATGACGGATATAAACAGGCTTTGGGATTGGAGCTGGGCACAGGATTAACTGCAAGTGATTTTTTGTGCCCACTGTTCCTGCTGTCAGCTCATCCCTGTTACAGCCCATCCTTTGTGGGTTCCTCTGTCTGCTCCCCATCCCCGCTCCCACTCCTGCCCTGTCTCAGCACTGGCCACATCTCCCACATTACTGGTGACTGCTGGGACTTCTGTTCCTGCTTTCCCTCTCTCAGGGAAGGCAGGGAGAGCTGGAGGGTGCTATGGAGTTTTTAGGAAGGGTGGTTGAGCCAGACTGTGTTGAAGATGTTGCTCTCAGTGGTGCTGCTCTTCCATGACCAGGGGGACCTGTTCCAAATGTCCTACAGCTTCATTGCCCACAGAGGTGGTGAACTGCCCCCCAGGCCAGGCTGGACAGGGCTTGGAGCAACCTGGGACAGCGGGAGGTGTCCCTGCCCGTGGCAGGGGGTGGCACTGGATGGGCTTTCATGTCCCTTCCAGCCCAAACCATCCTGGGATTCTGCGAGTCTGAATAACCCAAACTGCCCCGCTGGTTCAGCCTCTGTGCAGTTTGTGGCAGGGCTTGTAGGGTTTTCTCAGCCTCCCTAGGGTAAAATGTTCTTATCTGGGACGTGGGCAACTTCAACATTATAAGACTAAGGCTCTTGGGTGTTTGGATGAGTTATTAGGAAAAATTTCTTCACTGAGGATTGTAAATCCCTGGCACAGCTGCCCAGGGCAGTACTGGAGTCCCCCTCCCTGCAAGTGTTAAAAAAACAGGTGGATGTGGCACTTGAGGATGCGGGTTAGTGATGAACATTGTGCTGAGTTGGTGGTGGGAGTGAGTGATCTTGGATACCTTTTCCAGCCTAAGCAGTTCTGTGATTCTGTGATATTGAGGCTGCTGATTTTAAGGTGATTGAATCCAGCATTACACACCAGAGACTCTCTCTTTTAGGGCCTGGAGAGTCAGTCACACGAGGAGCAGCTGAGGGAGCTGGGGGGGCTCAGCCTGGAGAAAAGGAGGCTCAGGGGGCACCTTCTGGCTCTGCAACTCCCTGATGGATCCAGGGCAGGGTTGGGATCTGCTCCCAGGGAACAGGGACAGGAGGAGAGGGAATGGCCTCAGTGCCAGGGCAGGGGCAGGTGGGACATGGGGAGGAATTTCCCCCTGGAAAGGGTGGCCAGGCCTTGGCAGGGGCTGCCCAGGGAGGTTTGGAGTGCCCAGCCCTGGATGGAGGTGCCCAAGGCAGGACTGGCCGTGGCACTGAGTGCTCTGGGCTGGGGGACAAGGTGGGCATCGGGCACGGGGTGGGCTCTGATCTTGGAGCACTTTTCCAGCCTCAGTGACTCTGGGATTCTGAGGAACTTGGTCTGTGTGATTGCCCTGGGCCTGGCAAGGAGCCAGTGCAGGATCCTGGGTCCTGTTCCCTGTTTCCCCTCAGTGCAGCCCAAGGGCTCCTGCGGTGGCACCGGAGGGGTGGCCCCTGTGTAAGTGACATTCAGGAGCTGTTGAGTTTCTCCACTGGGTGAGTGGGTACAGTTGGAGCTGGTGGAGCATTTCCAAGAACAGTCTCCATAGGCGTATAAATAGCACTTAAATGAGTGTTTTCCTCCCAGTTAATAATATGGCTTTATTTTTAACTCCTTTCCCCAGTCAGTGGCACACAGAACAAGGAGAGGGATGGGAGGAGGAAGGAACACATCCAAGAAGCTCTGGAAAAGCGGGGGATGAGCACAGTGTAGCCCCCAGCAGCAGGGTTGTCACAGCCTCCCCTGGGAGCCCAGCACTGTTGGTGCTGGGCAGGGACAACCAGCCCATTTCTCAGCCCAGCGGTCACACACAGAGAGCTCCATCCAACACCATTATCGGGGCTTTGCACTGCCCTCAACCCTCCCAGAACACACAGAGGGAACAAATGGCCACTGGCCCATGGCAAAGGCCATCAGTGGGGTGTGCAGAGGGTCCCACGTGGGGACTGCTCTGTGTGTCACGTTAATGAGCGTGGGGAGGGCAGGGATTGCCGTGGAGGTGCACTTGAACACAATGGAGTTATTGGCACCACCAGAGCTGCAGCTCTAAAGGGACCCTGCGGAAGGAAAAGTGGCCAACAGGATGACGGCAAATAAAACTCAGTGTGGTGAGAGACAACTTGGGTAGGACAGAATCATTTGGAAAACTCATGTCTGGGTCTAACAGTGGGGTACAATTCACAGAAATGTGGTTTGGAAGGGACCGTTGGAGGTCATCCCACCAAAGTCCCTCCTTGAGCACCAGGGTGGGGCAGCTGTGACTTTGCATGGATAACTTTGGAGGTGCCCAGGAGTGGAGAATGCACCACCTCTGGGAGCCTCTCCCACAGGTGTCCACCCCAACGCCTTGTCTAAAGCCTCCCCAAACTGCAGCTCATGGCTCCTGACCCTGCCAGGGAGGGTTTGGCTTTGCAGCCACCCTACAAACCCCCCATAGAGGTGAGAGGCCCTTGGCCATCTGGGTAGCTGAGGGACCTTGGAATCACAGAATCATCTTGGGTGGAAAAGGCCTTTAAGACCATCAAATCCAACCCTTAACCCAGCACTGCCAGTCCTCTACCCTCTTTCTTGTTAACAGCAAAACAGCTTGTCAAATCTATGTCAAATTTTAACAAAAAATTGGCCAAATTCAACTGGGGTTTTTTTCCAGATCTTGAAGGAACTTTTTTTTTTTTTTTTTTTAAACCCAAATAGCCTTTCTTAAATCAAAGGATAATTCTAAAATCCTTGTCTGAAATTACAGCACCCATGTGCCATCAGTCTGTGCCGGTGGTCAGGGAAGGAGGAGGTACCCAAACACCTGATAATGATGTCCCAGGTCAATTCCTCATTTCATCTTCAGGAATGAGCACTGTTCTGCTGCAAACCACCAACCCCATCTGGCTCCCCCTGGGTCCAGCCCCTTCTCCTGGGCACTGAGGCTTTTCAAAGCCCTCCCTGCCCCACTGAGGAGGAGCTCTGGGCACCCGGGGAGGGTCACAGTCAGCTCTGGGGTCTGAGCAGGGCTGGTCTGCTGTGCAGGAGTGCTGTGCTGGCTTTGGAGGGGAGCAGACAGCAGGCACAGCAGGCTGAATATTGATTTTGCTCTATGACAGGTACTGGTTATGTGTTCTTGACTGTCAAAGAAAGCCTACAGTACAAATTAAGGGGATATGTCCAATAAGTCCCATGTTTTTAAAATAGCTGCTCTCTACAGGGCAGATTAATTAGGGATGGCAATTAATTGGAGCTGCCAACACCGAAACCATGAATATTTTAGTGGAAGTCCACCTACAGCACCAGCCCTGGAAATTACAACCTACATTCCAGGGCCTGCATTTATTCTGCAAACGTTGCTGCCATTTGTGATGGGAAGCAGCAACTTCTAAACACTGCAATAATCACACAGCAGCAGCTTCCATATGCCAGATGAGTCAGCCCTGCTTCTGTGTTGCAGTGTTATCAGAAAGGATCTCATGGTATGATTATAACGCATGTAGAGCTCAGCAAGGAAACACTCTATAAATTTTTAATATCATTTTCTATTCAATGCCCATGTTTTGTAGTGCACGGAGGCAAATTATTTTAACTAATTTATGCCAGAGTGCAGAGCTGCTGCTGGAATTGTTTTATCTCCATCACCCAAAGCTCAGCGTGACGAGAGAACACTTGCTACATGATTTTATGAACATTGTGCCACAAACATACTGTGTGAGGATTGTCTGTAGTATATAATTGTCTATTTTTCTATTTGAATTTTTATTTCATCCTGCTGATTTCCAGAGAAGACAAGACCTTCATAGAGCTAATAATTTTGTGTGGCTCTTAAAAGGCAGAAGTGAAACAGCAGTCTTGTATCACCTCATGTGTGGCTGAAGGTCAAAGAAGCTTCAGAATGTTGATTTTTTTTCATCCCCTCCCCTCAAATACACTGGCCCAGTGATAAGGGTTTATTGGATTCGTATTTGACACTTATTAAAGTCTTATTTATTAGTATTTTTCTATGTTGGAATTCATTTGAGAACTGAAGAGGTTTAATGCCCAGATAAGGAAGGGTTTGCTACCAGTCTCTGGAATTCATAATATGGGAAGAGCTTTCACTGTCCAGCCCACACGTGCAGCCCTTTCCATGGGCTGGAGCAGGCAGACATCCCTCCCTCAGATTGCTTAACCAGCCTCTGGGGAGGATTTGAGAGCCAGGTACCAAACACAATACCATGAAGTGCAAAATCAGAATGGAAGAAAATCCCAGGAAAATTCCAGAAGTGCGGTAGGGCTGAGGCAATGACCAGCAGGGTGCTGGGTTTGGGTGAACCTGCAGCAGGAGGTGCTGCTGGAAAGGGAGGAACCATGATTGTGATGTTTTTAATCAGTTTCCCTGAGAATTTCGACCTTGTGCTGGTACAGGAATTAAAAAGCAGGAGCAGGAATTGCCAGGGTGTGAAGTACTCCAGCCTGACTGGAGAGTTAATTAAGGGGAGGATTCTCTTGGCAGTGGAAACCAACAGTATTGGAATAGCAAATGCACCAGACCTTGAGGAAAACTCAGCTGGAGAATAGTCCCTGTCTGTTCCCAAATGCTCTGGCAATGTTTATTCATCCCCATTTCAGCCCAAGCGCTGAGGGTGGAGCAGTTGAAGGGAACACGAGCACCAAGGGGAGCTGGTGGGCAGCAGGGAATGTCCAGGTGGGCACTGGGCTTTCCCAGAGGGCTGCAGCTTGGGAAAACAAGACTTAGGAAAGCCCCCAGGAGCAGGCTGAGATCTAGGTAAGAAGTAAGAGAATCTTTAAGGTTGGAAAAGACCTCCAAAGTTATCAAGTCCGGATTTTCATATCATCCTGTCCACTACAACACAGCAATTGTCTATTTGTTTTTGAACACTTCCAGGGGTGGTGACTCCACCACTGCCCTGGCAATCCTGTCCCAAAGGGGAAAGGGGTCTGTCTGTGTTTTTCAGGTGTTCCTTTTGGGCTGAGGGAGCACATCATGGGAGTTCATGCGTTCCCTGCTTGTTCAGAAGGGATGAAACCTTTAAATCACCTGTTTTTGGGGGCTGGCAGAGGGGCAAGATCTGAAGGTGCTAAACAGGTTGGGCTTGCTGGGAATACTGGGGGAGGAACAGTTTGAAAAAGGCCATAATGTGATTGATTCACACAGAGGAAAGAAACAGCAGTGGAGTTCCTCTCCAAGGGGATGCTCAGGTTGACAGTAGATGGTGTTTGTCAGGGAATCCCAGACTGGTTTGGCTTGGAAGGGACCTTCAAGACCTTCTCGTTCCAACTCCTGCCATGGGCAGGGACACTTTCCACTAGACCAGGTTGCTCAGAGCCCTGGGGTTTTGGTGGAATGGGGGGACTGCACAGGGTTTAAGCCTGAGGGGCATCAGCTGAGGACCAGGAGAAGGCTGGAGCAGAACATCTTTGGGGGCAGTGCCAGGCAGGAGCAGTGACAGTAAGGTTGGCTGGAGACTGGGAAGGCGTTTAGAAGCAGGACATCCCTGGAGAAGAAGTTTTGGCAGGTTTTGGGCACTGAAGATTAGAAAACAGCTGCAGTGGTGAAGACTTTGGGGATATTCTTACACTCAGTCGGTCAAGTCAGAGCCATCTGTAGGATCTGAGCCAGGGGAGGGCCACGATAAATGCTGAGGTGCAGCCATGGGGCTCCTGCTCTGGGGTCTGGAGCTCTGTGTCCTCATGGCACAATTAACTCGGCGTTAATCACTCCCTTCTGCAGGCTCAGATCTGGGGAAGGGAGCGAGTGCAGCTGAGGAACATTTATGGTGAGTATGTCCCCGGGCAGTGCTGGGCTCAGGACACACAAAAGCAGAGAGCAGCTCAGGAGGCACCCTTGTTCTCAGCCCAAAGGCTGCCCCTGGCCAAGCCTTCCTGGCAGAACGCAGCCCCAAAGGGCGCACACAGAGGGAGGAAAGGTCCGGCTGACAGTGCCGGGAGCATCAGGAGATGCCCATTGCACAGGGGACACACGAGGCTCCCCGCGTTCAGTTTCCAGCCCTGTCTGTGGAGGCTGAGGGAGGAAAGAAAGAGCTGCATTTCTCTTCTCTGATGTATAAAGTCCCCAAAAATGTGGATGTGGCAATGCCACTCTCACCTTTGGTTGCTTTCCACGGAGGGCTTCTGGATAAAAATGGGGAATTAAGGGTTTGGTACCGCAAGGGACAACAAAAGGGACATTTGAGACATTATAGTTGATAATCCAGGTTGGAGAAAGAAAGTTGGCTTTGTTAACACTAATTTAATTCAGATTCTGAATACTTATCTGAGAAGAAAAGCTTTCCTTGGGAAGGATTCACATGCTCCACTCCTTCAGCTGCAGAGTAAGAGAACCATCTTTGTGGATTTTCTGGTTAAAGCAGATTAGATGAGATTTAATATTCTTGATTTATTTGTTTACATATTTATTTGCTTTTTAAACCTAAGGGTAAAAAGCACGAGTGGATTTTAACTTCTTTCATCTCCAGGAACAGAAATTTCATTTCAAACCTTGCTTATATAACACAAAGCACCCAAATTGTGATTCTTTTTTCCATTTAAATAGCCTTCAATATTTATTGCTCAGAGTTCAAACCCTGAGTCCTGGGGCTCCATGTGCAGCAGATCAGTCACTTATAAAGCCACGAGGAA
The DNA here is from genome assembly GCA_013396735.1 of Grallaria varia. NCBI lineage: Eukaryota > Metazoa > Chordata > Aves > Passeriformes > Formicariidae > Grallaria > Grallaria varia. The sequence goes on along the minus strand of VWZG01009899.1, from coordinate 418,225 downwards.
CTTCAGCTTGATCCCAGCCAGAAATCTTGCCTGGATTAATTTCTGTTTTAACTAGAGAATGGCTTTGAAGGAAAAAAAAAGTCCAGTTTTTATTTTTGGATTCCCATTGGCATTGACTCTAAACAACGGTTGTGGAGTTTCAGGTGACAAATGTATTAAAAAGAAAATGAGAGAAAGAGTTTTCTTCCTTTCCTATTGAAGCCAAAGGTGTCCCAGGGCTGCAGCGAGTCCTCAGGTGAGTGTATGGAGCTCCTTCCATAACCACATGGCCCTGGGGACCTTTTCCACCCCATCGATGTCCCTTGTGGCTTGGAAGCACCAAAGAAGACCTGACGCTCTGCAGGAGTGATGGATGCATCTCGCCCAGAGAAGCTGTGGCTGCTCCTGGATCCCTGGGAGTGTCCAAGGGCAGGTTGGATGGGGCTTGGAGCCACCTGGGCTGGTGGGAGGTGTCCCTGCCCATGGCAGGGGGTGGCACTGGATGATCCTTCAGGTCCTTTCCAGTCCAAACCATTCCATGAGTCCCTCCCAGCTCTCTGTTGCCTCTCTCCATACTCAGAGCTGGCCCTGTTGCTGGTGGGCAGCTGTGTTGGTGTCCCCTGCCCTGGACCCGCAGTGCCACCGGGTGCCCCCATGGCAGTGCCCACCTGCAGGAGTGCCCTCAGCCCCTTGCTCTGGTGCCTGGGGTGTTAAATGCCCTCCCCTTTAGCCCAGGGATCTCCTGTCCAGGCTGCCCCACGCGCTGGGGGGCTCTGCTGCCCCACCGTGCCCATGGGCATCCCCCGGGCTGTGCCATCCGCAGGCTCCACACAGCGGGGGTTTGGGTTCCTTCCTGGGCCATGGCCTGGAGCGTTTGGTCACCTGGGCTCAGGACCAGTCCTGGGATGCACCCAGACCCCAAAGCCACCCCAGCGCCGTGAGACTCATCACATGGGTTTGGAACCACTGGTGGGGTTTGGCTTTCCTGCAGGAAATGCCAGGGATGGGGGTAAGGAAACCCTGGAATTCAACTGTGTGCCTTTGTGTTGAAGATAAAGAGTGGCAGTGAGGGATTGGAGGAAATCAGGACTAAATCATGGACTCATTAAGCTTGGAAAAGACCTCCAAGATGAGTCCAAGCTGTGGCCGACCCCTGCCTTGTCACCCAGGCCAGGGCACAGGAGGTGAGGGCTGTGGCACCTCGTTGATCCCTGTGAGCAATCCATCATTTCTATCCATTTCCCCAGCTGGACCAAATCCCTGGGAAGTGCAACCAGGCAATTCTCTTGGGCGTGAATGAATAAAATAATTAAATAGGGCCCATTCCTTTTTTTTAATTAGATGCGATCAGAGCTGCTGCCATTACAGAAGAGCTGATTTGGTTCAATTAGCTTTATTCTCAGATGTGGAGCATTCTAACATACTTTTTTGCCTTTGTTACATTAATTTAATTAGAAAACACTATTTTAATGAAACAGGATACTGTAGCTTCCAGAAATGAATTTTCATATGCAGAGTACTTGGGAAAAATAGCAATGAAAATAATTTCGATAAGTAACTCTCAGCCTGAATATCTCTATTGTTGCTTGTGCCCTGAGGTTATATTTTTAATTGCATGTAATAAATATAACTTTATTAATTAGGAATTATCTGGAAAGGAAAGAGACATTTTTTCCACTTGATGGTGTACAGAGGCTTAAAATAAAATTGCTGTTCCTTGGGGTAAGTTCATCTAATCTACCTTAGCTTTTTCTTCTCTTAGGCTGCCAAAAAAATCAGGAGTATAAAGTCTTGTTTGTTTTTTGATAATTGGAGGATGTTGTCAGCCTTTAACTGAAGGAAATTTGGGATGTTTCTGGTGTGACTGTTTCTCAGGGAAACCTTTCCCCCCAGGTCTGTGATGGGAATCTCCCTTGGCAGCCAACCCAGGGTGTCCTTTCTCTTAATTTTTTCCTTGCATCGGATTTTTATTTTGTATTTCTTGCAAAGCCACAGTGTTAATTTTCTATTCTGCGAGATGTTTGCCTATAAAAAATACCAGCCTGGGGGTAATGATGGGATTTAAGACTGAGAACTTGGCTGTAGGATACAAGAAAAAGGGAAATACTGGGGCATGGCATCTTTTTGTCCTTCCTTTCACTCTAAAATTTAAAATAAGAACAAAAAACCCACACAGATTTCAGAGGAGGAAATTTTTCTCAGCTTTACAGGGCAAGAGGAGTTGGAACCTGAATAATAAGACAAAATTGTTTCAAATCTTACTAAATCTCATACTTAGTGAGAAAGATTTCCCACAACTCGGGCTGTGCCCTCGCAGGAGCTTTTCAACAGCAGCTCCCACAGCAGGAGCAGACCTGGCTCTTGCTCTGGGTGGTTATTAAGGAATATTTGGGTGCTTTGAGTGATGGAAATATGGGAAAACCAGAGCTGGGGTGGGATGGGCAGCATTTTCCCAGGTACAGTTTGGTGGGTCCAGGTCCTTGTCTGAAGCTCAGCCAATTGCCAGTGTGGGAGGAATAACCAGGTTTGATTTCTGCTTCTTTCTCTTTGCCCACAAGAAAGAGAGGGGCTTCCAAGGCACACTAATCCAGAGTTTTCTTTCTTTCTAACAACACCAAAATATTCATCTCCCACTGAATGCTCTGTTCCTAAAACTTCTTATTTTTTGCATTAGAGAAAAATCTCATCAGGCTCCAGTTTAAGCCTTTTCCCTGCCCCATTTGTGTTTTGCTGTCATAATCAAATGCATTAAGTTCATTACCTGCGAAGGTAAATGCCTTTATGCACTGAACTCCTTCCGTGTGAAAGGCAGAAATACACAAAGCCCTGGAGAGTATTAATAAACCTTTCATAGTTTATTACGTGCGAATAACAGTGATTTCCTCTCCTCTGTGACCCCGAGGGATGCAGCTCCAGGACTCACTGCCCCCAGCTCCCGCTGTGCCGGGGGGGGCTCCTGGGTGGGGTGGGCAGGTGGGACCACACACCCCCTCTTTCCATCCAGGGTTCCCTCTCGCTCTTCCCCTGCCTCTCTCAGGGACCTGCCAAGCCTGCTGGTGCTCCAGCCCAGCAGATTATTTGGAGGAATGGGGACAAAAAGAAACAACTGTAAGGAGGTGTAGATTTTCTTTTCTTTTTTCCTTTTGCATCTGGTCCAGGCCCTTGCCCAGGTCACTCTCTGGACACACAAATGTCTGCCAGAGCTCCAGGAGCGTGTGGACAATGCTCTCAGTGACAGGGTGGGATTTTTGGGGTCTCCTGGATGGGGCCAGGAGTTGGACTGGATGATCCCTGGGGGTCCCTTCCAGCTCAGGGTGTTCCATTATTCCAAAGAGTCAAGCCAAGGGACAGGGATGGTGGGAGCAGGAATGGGGCAGCTGGAAAAGGGCTCCAGGCTGTGGAAGCACAGCTCTCTGGTGGGGAGGCAGGTTCCAGGGGCTCCTATCATGGATAACTAGGATATTCCCAGCAGATCTCATCATCCCAGGCAATCTAAGGCTGCATTTTTTCCTAAAACCTGGGACCTGGCCATGCATCTTTCCCTACTACCTTTTCAAATCTCTGTTACAAATCCTACAGAGAGAGAAGATATCTGTGATCTGAAAGCAAATCCAAATCTCCACCTGGGTTTAGCAGAGAGGGAAAAAACCCACCAATTTAAAAAAAAACTTGGCAGAAGTAGAATATAGAGGAATGTGCAATCCACAGCTGCGCATTCAGACCAAGGGCTGGGAGAAGCTCTGTGTCAGCAGGAAGGGGTGGGCAATGGGGTGGAACAGGATGAGGAGGGATTCTCTGAGTACATAAAACCCCAGCAGTGTCACTGCGCTTAGGCAAAGACCAGATATATTGGGGCACAGAGAGGCTGGAAGCCCTAAATGTGTGCTCACACTCTCTGTGTGGGAAGAATCAGGATGATTTATTCTCGTCTGGCTGTGATAATGAAACGCTTTCTATTCTCTCTGTAACTGGGGAGGATGTTAAAAAGCAACTGGTACCCATTTCTGAGCCAGCAGGACCACACAGTTTGTCTCTAAGATCATCAGAAAATGGCCAGGGATCTCAGGAGCTGCAAACCTCACGGGTTTGTTTGTCTGCTCTTTACAACAAATCATGGAACACTGGGAAAGGTCTGTGGGAGCACAGAACTAACGGTGTGGCAGTGTTTAAAAAGGGCCATGGGATGCCCTGCAGTGCCAGAGGCTGAAGGAAATGATGGCAATGGATTATGGAAAGGCTGATATGGGATTAGCTGAGTGCCCTGGGCTGAGCCCCAGCATGGGCAGCAGGGCAGCGCAGGGCAGGGGGGATTCTGCCCCTCTGACCCACCCAGGGCAGACCCCCCTGCAGAGCTGCCCCAGCCCTGGAAACAACAGCACAAGGACCTGGAGCTGCTGGAGGGTCCAGAGGGGGCACCAGGATGGGCAGAGGATGGAGCAGCTCTGCTGGGAGGGAAGGCTGGAGAGCTGGGATTGTCCAGCCTGGAGAAGAGAAGCTTTGGGGTGACCTCATTGTGACCTTCCAGGACCTGAAGGAACCACAAGAAACATGGAGAGAGACCATTGACAAGGGATGGAGGGACAGGACACAGGGAATGGCTTCCCACTGCCAGAGGGCAGGGTGGGATGAGATATGAGGAAGAAATTCTTTGCTGTGTGGTGGGGCCTGGCACAGGTTTCAGTTTTAGGTTTTTGCCTTTTAGACATCATTTAAAGCACTGCACAGGCACATTGTGAAGGCAGCACAAGGGGAACTGCTCCAATTCCCAGTCTCAAGTCGGCAGGAAACCAGCTCCTTCCTCTAAGGCTACACAGGGACTCACATTTCCTGCCACACTTAACCAAATTCACATTTCTTTCTAAACCTCTTACAAACTCTCCGTGGTGTTGCTGGAGCTGAACTTCATGTTGACCAGAAATATCCAGGGGCTTCAGAGTGCAACCCCTGCCTTGTTGTAGAGCTACCTGTGATCTTTTCTGTTGTGTGCCAAGAAAAGGATTTTGGAAAGGTTTTCTGAGTCAAAGGTATTGATCTCTCAAGATATGAGCAAAGCAGGGAGAAACTTTTAAACTGGTGAAAAGAATGAGTAGAAATAAAACCCCTCAATAATCTATAAAACAATGCTGAAATAAAATGGGTCTGCTTAAATGCAGTGGGGGTGGGTCTAAATAATCTTTAAGGTTCTTTAAGGTCCCTTCCCACCCAAACCATTCTGGGTTCTGTGTTCTCTTTCCAGCGTTCACTCCTCTGCTCTTGGTAGCTGGGGGTGTCCGTGCCCTGCTGTGCCACATCCCAGCCCTGGCCAGGCAGTGGGAGCAGAGCATCCTCTGGGCCCTGAGCCAGCCAGGGGCCCGTCTATGGGATGGATGGGGGAGCAAAATCACAGGATCACTCAGGATGGAAAAGATCTCTAAGGTCATCAAGCCCAGCCACTGAGCACCGTGAGACAGATACTGCCTCTGCATTCCCCATGAATGAGCAGTGCTGGTAATGTGATATGTTAGATCTGTATCATTTATTGTTTTAATAAAATGGAAACTGAAAAGAAAAAAAAAATCAATTTCCAGCTCAGCAATGAAACCACACCCAGAGAGGAGTCAGGCTCCACCCTGACTCCATCCCATGCCTCACCTTTGCCACCAGGGTCAGCCTTGCCCCTTTGTTTTCCTTTGTTTTGTTTTTTTTTGTTTCTTTTGTGCCAATGGAGGGAGTTCTCTGCTCTGCACATTGCTGTGCTGTCTTTGACTTAAATTCAGAATATTTGGGGGCTGTAATGAACACTAGCCATTTTGCACACTGTGGTTGCAGTCTGGAGATGGAGCCTGGCACAGGGTGGGCAGAGAAGCTGTGGCTGCCCCTGGATCCCTGGGAGTGTCCAAGGGCAGGTTGGACGGGGCTTGGAGCCACCTGGGCTGGTGGGAGGTGTCCCTGCCCATGGGAGTTTGAGTTTCAATGAGATTCCCAGGAAAACCTTCCTGCTGCAGTGGAGTGAGCTGTGGGACAAAGGGGGTATGTCAGTGGCTTCATTACCGTTGGTTTGGTCTAATTAAATGAAGATTTATAGAAAATAGTGAGTTAATTTAAAAAAAAGAGGTCGGGAATTAGATTATTACAAGTCTGTGGCGTTCGCAGGGCTTCACCTTTGGCAGAGTCCTCTCCTTCTCCCAGAGTTTGCTGAGCAGGCAACTGGAGCGGGATGCATGTGATTTTAGATATATGTAATACATGTGTGTAAATAAGCATATACATAAATACAGAGTTTCTCCTGGCTTGGCTGTCAGGTGACTTATGAGTCCCAGCCTGCCATTGCCTCCAGTGTGGCAGTTATTGTTTGCTGGACACCTTGACTTCCCCATCCTCTTCACCTGGCCAAGGGGACAGCAGTCTCTGGAACAAGGCAGCCTGGACTTTCAGACACCTTAATCACAGAATCACAGAGCGGCCTGGGTTGGAAAGAGCCTTAAAGCCCATCTCATTCCAATCTAGGCCTCCCACCAGCCCAGGTTGCTCCAACCTGCCCTTGGACACTCCCAGGGATGGATCCAGGGGCAGCCACAGCTTCTCTGCCCAACCTGTGCCAGGGCCTGCCCACCCTCCCAGCCACCAATTCCTTCATCATATCCTACCTAAACCTACTCTGTGTTGTGAATTATTCCCTGAGACACTAATCTAAGTCTCTGTATAATATAGATCAAGAAAAACGCCAGCCCTTTCCTAAATATTCTTTTTTTCCTTTCCACACCACCCACACAGCTGTGCTTTGAAGTCTCCTCTGGGCTTCCCTGTCTGTGTTCTCTGCAGAACACAGGGCAGAGAAATGCTCTGGTATTTTGCAGCGAGGGTGAGGGACGAGGGAGGGGAAAGTTAAAAGACTCTGACAACAGACAAGGATTCCCAAATAATATCCTTCCACGCTTGCTTGGAGTGAGACTCCAGTCACGGTTATTGCATGTAATGATGTAACTGTAATTGCTTCTCTCTACAAAGGTATTAAATTAAATTCACCAAATGTCAAGGTCCTTTGCATTTAAGTACAATCCAGCTGGGGTTTAGTGGCTATTACTTTCATCCCTTTAAATGCAGTAAATGGTCTGATGTCAGTTGTTTGTCCAACTTGGGCTGTGAAGCTCCAAGACAACAAAACACTTGGCTGTTGTGCCTGGGGGGTCATTTCATGGTGTTTGAACACTGGAAGTGGAAGAGCCCCCTGCACAATGTCCCACCTGTCCCTCACCTGCCGTGGCCCTCGTTAAAGGTGCTGGTGTGGCAAGAAGTGACAAGGCACTGCCTTGAGGGAATGTGCTCCCCCTGCATTTCCTGGGCTGATGGGAAGGCACTCAGGGCTGGAGCTTCTCCTGACCTTGAAATGAGGGGCACTTTCATCAGAGTGGGAAATGAAATGCTGGTGGCTCAAAGCAGAGCCACGACTGTGAGCCTGGGGCAGGTCTGACTGCTGGGAGTGGGTGCCCTGACACAGCACAGGTGATTCACAGGTCACCTTTAAAGGGAGCTGTCACTGTGTTCGACCAGAACGGAGATGTTGCTCTGCTATTGTTTCAGGTACTGCGAGCAGGGCAGCAACCAAGGTAGGCAGAAATTACCCCCAGGAAATGCAGCATGGTTTTTAAGGCCAGAATTATAAGATGTGTAACTAAACTGGGAGAAACTTTTCATTCATGTGCAAACACACCTGAAAAAATGGCTCCAGTGGCTCCCACACGTTTGGATGCTGATGGGCAGCTGAGTCTTTATTAGAGCTGACCTTCTGCAGGTCCCGGAGGGACAGGAGGAGGAGAATGGCTTCCCACTGCCAGAGGGCAGGGGTAGGTGGGATACTGGGGAGAAATTCTTCCCTGTGAGGATGGGCAGGCCCTGGCACAGGGTGGGCACAGAAGCTGTGGCTGCCCCTGGATCCCTGGGAGTGTCCAAGGGCAGCTTGGATGGGGCTTGGAGCCACCTGGGTTGGTGGGAGGTGTCCCTGCCCATGGAAAGGGTTTGGAATGAGATGATCTTTAAGGTCCCTTTTAGTGCACCTAATTTTATGATTCTCTGACCCTGTGAATGGTCTGGGAGCCCGCTGATGCTGATGGAGCAGCAGTGAGTCATGCTGGCTGTGCGTAAGAGACACAGCTTTCTGCTCTCTTGCTACAAACATTGTGTAAAGCCCCGGGCACAGAGAAGTGGAAGGGCTGAAGAGCTGTTCCTTCACGCTCCATGGCCTCTGCAAAGCCCTTTGGCTAAGCTGCGCCAAAGGGAGTCAGTGTTGCTGTGCCAGGGGTGACCTGGAAGATGCTGAGCAGGAATTATAGGATTGTAAATAATGTAGGTTGGAGAGGACCTCTCAGATCATCGAGTGCAGCCATTATCCAGCACTGCCAATGCCACCAAAGCCATGGCTCTGGCAGGAGTGAGTGCCTGGTGCCCATGTGCTGGGAGGGAGGAAGGTGCCTGCCCAGCTGTGGGTGAGTGGGAGGGCACAGGGGGGCTGTTGAGGCTCTGCCCGCTGCCTCCTGCCCACCCCTGCCCCTGGTGAGGTGTTCAAGTGCAAAGTCATCTGAGGGGGGGCGAGAGCAGTCCCACGACGTCACCTCCCCATTGAATTCCCCGTCCTAAATGAGAGGGGAGGTGGTTAATTCCAAGCAAAGGTGAACAAGATAAATGCACCATAAATGCCTGCTCAGCTGCCCCCTTGCTGCAGTTTGGGGGCTGCAGCAGCACACCCTGTCCCCTGCAGCACTGAGGGCTCTTGATCTGGCAGGTCAACACTTCTTCCCCTTGGAGCTACCAATTGCTCTGTCTTCCCCCGTGGGAACATGCACAGCCCACTGGGTTCCCAGCACCGCTCCCATTCCTGAGCTCACTTAGGAACCTCGATTAAATTACCATAAATGGCTGCTCTGCTGCCTCCGAAGCAGCAGCAAATGGCAGGAGAATTGTTAGAGTAGGGGGTGTGAGTCACTGAGTGACTTACATGGGGCTGCAGCCAATACTCCTGAGCTGGGACACCCGCGTGGCCCAGGGGCACCTGCAGCAGAGGTGTTGGGCTGGGACATCAGCAGGGGCAGGGACAGCACCTTTGGGAAGCTGTCACCCTCCTGCTGGGGGCGCTCAGCTGGTTCTGGGGACAGGAGAACTCCCAGCCCTCTGTCACTGACCTGAGAGTTTGTCCTGGTGCTTCTGCCTGTGCTGCTCTGGTGACATTTATTTCTGTCAGCTCATGGAAGGTGTCCCTGCCCCTCCAGGGGGTAGGAACAAGATGATTTGGACCTTTCCAACCCAAACCATTCCAGGATTCTCTGAAACACCCCAATCCTGTGGCATGAGAGATGTACAGTATTGAAATCCTATAAATATTTAAATGTAGTAAATATTGGCAGAGGCATAAACAGATAAAAGCTGTGCTGTGCACACAGAGTGTAATCCTGAGGGATTTGTTTTACCAGGTGTCGTCCCACTGCAGACAGGTTGACAGCCTGGGAGCAGAGATCATGGAAAGGGAAGCGCAGGGCACAGGTATGGCCAAGTGCCTGGGGCATCCCTGGACGCTGGAATGACCTCAGGCTCCTTCTGGCACACACAAAGAGCTGGAAGAAACCATTGCCTTTAGGGGAAGCTGCAGGGTCTCAGCACCGAGCCCAGCACCTGAGGACTGGAAATGGCCCTGGCACAGCTGCCCAGGGCAGGGGGGGATCCCCATCCCTGCAGGGATTTCAAAGCCCTGTGGATGTGGCACTTGGGGACATGGTCAGTGGTGGCCTTGGCAGTGCTGGGGGAATAGATGGATTTGATGGTCTCAGAGGGCTTTTCCAAACGAAATGATTCTGTGATTTCCCACTGGTACACGTGTCATATACGTGTATGTGTGCACACAGGGACACACAGACACTCACCTGTGTGTCCTGAACTCCTTCAGCACCGGGGAATGGCCTTTTCCTGCTCTAGGCATGCCAAATTTTGACGATGCTGATTTGTTTTATTGCTGTGACTACAGCAGTAAGATCATTGAAGATAAGAACTGTCTCACGTACAGCACGAACAGCAAACAGTTCACTCACCAGAAATGTGAATGAGGCAGAGCCTTGGAACGTGGCATTACCTCTCTAAACCCTGCCCACGACATGACAAACAAACCCCTCCAGGAGTCAGGGACAAGAGGGGAACACAGACAGCTCAGAACAGGAGATGGGAAAGGTCAGCAGAGCTGTGAAAAGCAGAAGGTCAGTCACATAAGGAAAGCTGGGTGGCTTCAGCCCAGGAGGAGATGGAACAAAGTGTGTCCGGGATAATGAGGGGCAGGGTTTGCTCTCTTGCTTGAGCTGCAATGGGAGATGTGGGTTTTTTCTCGGCTTGTTACAGAGCAAGATTAAATATAGCAGTAATCAGAGAATACAGTAGAAGTGATTGTGAGCTGGAAAAATAAGAGAAAAGAAAAAGAGGGTAAGAGATATGATGTGAATAATAACTGAAAGGAACACAACTAGCTAAGTAGGCAGCAAATTGGGAGATAATTGTATCATTTAAATAAGGATAGCAAGAAAAGTTCATGTAATTGGTGCAAAGGTTCATGGGAGGTTGTTATGCTCTCTGCAGCCCAGAAAAAATCAAATTTCCACTAAAGGAAGCCCTGGTGTTGAAAAGTTTTCATAGACCTCCTGAATTTGTATGTAGGACCACAACTTGTTACAGCTCTCAGGTAGTTACTGAAACTCGCTCCTCCGGTTTTTTGTTTGTAAGCAGAGAATCTCAGACTGGTTTGGATGGGAAGGGACCTTAAAACCCAGTGCCACCCCCTGCCATGGGCAGGGACACCTCCCACCAGCCCAGGTTGCTCCAAGCCCCGTCCATCCTGCCCTTGGACACTCCCAGGGATCCAGGGGCAGCCACAGCTTCTCTGCCCACCCTGTGCCAGGGCCTGCCCACCCTCACAGTCCAGTCCTTTGACTCAATATGGTGTTGAAAAGCACTGAATCCAATTTTATCGTGTGACTTGTAACTATTACACAAAATATCTACACTGTCCCAATATGTGATTGCAGCCCATCAGGGTTTCCTGATTTAAAGGTTTGAACTTCTCGGGTGAGGGTTGTTGTGGTCGCCCTCCAAAGCCAGGGGGGCAGGAGGTTGGGGTAGGGGCTTGCTGGGGGATTTGGGGGCTGTGTACAGGATCTCCTGCTGAGGTGTGACCATCGCAGTGTGAGGAGCTCTAGCCCTCTCCTGCACATCTGCCTGTCACATTCCCAAAGCTGCATTTCTGAGACCAGCAGTGCCAGCCTGTCCCCTCCACCCAGGCAGTGCTGTGACAGTGGCAGCCTTGGGTCCCCCCTTGCCCTCCCTGCCTCCCCTGCCTGATCTGGTTCACTTCCCCATCACATCTGCAGTGGCTGTCACAGCCCGAGTGCCCCGTGGTGCTGCTTCAAGTTTGCATATTCCTCCTTCACAGTTTGAATTTCTTAGTGCCCCGAGGTGTTTTCATTTCCATTTATTCTGGCTGTTATGTTCCTGTTTGGGAGGGGTTTTGTCAGGCTGCAGACAGCTGCTCAGTGCTAAAGGACAGCACGACTTGCTGACAAGTTGGCTGGTGCGTTGCCCCACACAGACATTTTTCCCGTGTGTTTTCCCCACAACACCCTAATTTACAGCTCACAGGTGTAAGATCTGGAACGTGCCCCCAGAGGTACCTTTACTGTGTTACCCTAAACCTGTGACACCGTCACAGTCATTAAAGCGTCAAGTATAATGAGAAATGAAATATCTCTGTCTGGTCTCTCAGACATGACCTTTTGTTTGTTCTAAATATGTCAGATATGTCAGAGACATAAGCATGATTACATTACTCTTCAAAAAACACTTACAGATGTGATGAGGTTTTACAAATATAAATAATAACCCTGATTTCAGTGACCAGGTCTAGCGGAAGGTGTTCCTGCCCATGGCAGGGGATGAAATAGGATGAGCTCAAAGGTCCCTTCCAAGCCATACCATTTTGGGATTCTGTAAAATACCTTGGTCTGAACTGCATGAGAGTGAACAAGATGTTAACTTTTCTGGAACAGTATGGAAGGATGGATCCTGGAAGCTCTGCAGCAGGATGGGATGGCAGTGCTGGGTAGCTCTGTGCAGGGCCAGGTCCGAGTGGCTGCATCCTCAGGAGCCTGGAGGAAGTCTCTGTGGATGCCCATCCATCACCTCCTGAATTTCAACAGGACAAGAACTGTGCCAGGGCAGGGGCAGGTGGGACAGCAGGAGGAATTTCTCCATGGAAAGGATGGTCAGGCACTGGAAGGGGCTGCCCAGGGAGGTTTGGAGTGCCCAGCCCTGGATGGAGGTGTCCAAGGCAGGACTGGCCGTGGCACTGAGTGCTCTGGGCTGGGGGACAAGGTGGGCATCGGGCACAGGGTGGGCTCCACAGGCTGGCAGGGCTTTTCCAGCCTCAGGGATTCTGGGATTCTGAGATTCTATGAATTATGTCCTGCAGTGACACACAGCAGAGATGCCAAGGAGCCCCTACACAGACTGGCCTTCTCTCAATCTTTTGTATCTTATTACTTTTGAACAACATCTCACGAAAGTCTGATACCTCTCACAGCAAGGGGGAAGATTTCTTTGTGCCAGAGGCTCCATCCAGGCATGAATACCCTGAGAAAATTCAGGACCTTTGAGGTGGGAGATTTTCCGTGGCTGGACTTGGGCTTTGTTGCAATCTAATGATCTCAAAGACCTGGAGAAGTGCCTGGCACAGAGATTGCTCTCATTTTGCAGGCAAGTTTCCTAAGGAAATGAAATACTTGTGTCTGTGCATCTCTCTGATAGCTGAGCCAGTGACAAACAGATTTGTTCAAAAGAAAGAGGAAAGAGGGAGAAAATAGGAATTTTTGGAGGGAATTTACCCGGTGTGAGCCCAGCAGATACCTGCTCTGTTTGATCAGATAGCTGGCTAATGTGGGTCACTCCAATGCCATCCTCCCTAATCTAGGGGAGAGATAGGTACCAAAAAGAACAGACTGGAAGGAAGCAGTCTCTGTTAATCCCTCTCCTCACAAAGGTAAGTGCTGCTCCTTTATCTGACATCTCGGAGTTGGAGCCTTAATGCAGCCTGAAAGGATTCTGGAGCTGAGAGGGAGCAGTGATGAGGTGCAGCTGCCACCCCACACTGCTCTGAACAGACACATCTGCTCCCTGCAGCAGCCCCCGAAATCGCTGGCTTTGCTGCCACTGCTGCTGGGCTTTCTGCCTGCATTTGCTGCTGGAGGTTCCTACAGGAGCTTTGGGGAACCTGCTCTGGTGGAAGGTGTCCTTGCCCATGGCAGGGGCTGCAACCAGGTGGGCTTTAAGGTGCCTTCCCACCCAAGCAATTCCTTGGCTTTGTGATTCTGACAGAGGCAGAGGCTCTTCCTGGACTGGGCTGGCTGTGCAGGGGTTAAAGCCCAGCCTTGTCCCAATGGGATGGGCATCCTATGAGGGGTGTGCACTCCCCGGAGGGATGGGTGCCCTGGTGAAGGTGTGGACTCCCCGGTGGGATGGGTGTCCTATGAGGGCTGTGCACTCCCCGGAGGGATGGGTGTCCTATGAGGGCTGTGCAGTCCCCGGAGGGATGGGTGCCCTGGTGAGGGGTACCGGAGGGATGGGTGCCCTATGGGGAGTGTGCACTCACCGGAGGCCGAGGGGACAGTGGCAGGAGGATCCACGGCCACCCCCGCCCCCGTTGCTCCCAGGCAGGGACCCCCGGCCGCTCCAGCAACCCCACTGTCCGGCCCCGATCCCCACCGGGGGAGCCGCTCTGCGGAGCAGGACGCGCTCTGGGATGCGGGCACGGGGCAGGTGGGGTCACACGGGTCTTGTCATGGGATGTGCAGGAGAGGAACCTCGGGCGGGAGGGGGATTGGGGCCATTTGGGGAGGAAAAAGCACGGGATGAGGGTACAAGGGAGGGGCTGCCCCCGGTGCCGCCCGTCCCCGGGACGGGGCATGGCTCCGCGCGTGGGTGCGGGACACGGTGCGTGTGCGGGGCGCGGGGCAGGGCATTCGGGGCACGGGGGGCTCGGGAAACGTGTGGGACAGAGCTGCCCCGCAGCCGGAGCGGGGACGCGGCCCCCAGAGCTCCTGTGCCCGGTGACTGGGGAGACTGGGAGCCGGGCTGGGTACTGGGCGGACTGGGTTCGGCTGCTGGAAGAACAGCCCTGCACGTACAGCTCAACCTGCACATCCCGCTGGTGGGGCTCCAGCCCCCGAGTGGGTGCCAGCCCGTCCGACGGCGAGATCCCGGCGCTGGGCACGGGGCCGGCCGCTCCGGGAGCAGCGGTGGGATGCGGGGCTGTGCGGGGATGTGCAGGGATGTGCGGGATGCAGGGATGTGCGGGATGCAGGGCTGTGCAGGGTGCAGGGATGTGCGGGATGCAGGGATGTGCGGG